>CM073772.1:12845875-13445875 GCA_037158775.1 Hetaerina titia | reverse complement strand
AGTAAAATTAATAATATTTTTAAAATTCTTCTATTTCTATAGTACCTTAGCAGCACTCATACAAGAAAAAATCTATAAATTCTTTTAACGGTTTGTGAGAAAAGGTATTCCACCACTGTGACCAACCATATCCTCTCAACCAGAGTACATTTCTATAGAGGTTTGCGTGAATGTCACTTCATCGCCAGTGACCAACTACATACATATATACACTCCACTCGAAATGGGATCCTTCGACCTGGGATCCTGAGACTCCGCTAAGGATACCAAGGTGTATGATGAACATGTACACACTATCCGTGACTGTTTACGGGAATTAATTCCGCACCAGGGACAAACACAGAGCAGATACACAAACACTAACTCATGCATAAAAATAGGGCCTAAATACTTGGAGAATATTACTCAAATTGCGCAAAGTCAAGCAATAAACATGATAAGACAAAGGTGTGCGTTGGACACGTGTATTTGGTCCACAAGGTGACCCTCCTCAGCAATCTGAAGGGAATAGACACTTGCAAGAGAGGGTTTTTAACCATCAGGGCAATTCAAAGTTTTCCTTTTGTATGAGTGTTGCTAATTTATTAGGGCCATAGGAGATTTTCCATAGATTCGTTATTTCCCCTAGGCCGTTGAGCTCAGGTTTCCTAGATTTTAGGGAGTAATATTATCAAAAAAGTCTTTTACGAGTACGATTTCCTCGTATAAAGCAGAAGAAGAGAGAAAAATAAATAATAATAACAAGATCACTTTGTTGGATTCCTCCGCGATATGCAAGAACGAAAAAATTGGTATTTCACAAAAAACTGGCTCGCACCCAAAAGTGGTATGACTGATTTTCTCTGGCACGAACGGAGGGTGGAGGAGGGTCTGCCTGGCAGGGTAAGGTGGAAGGAGCTCTTAGCAACAGACCGACACCAACCTCAGTCACCTGCGGGCTGTCGTTGAGTGAGGACACCGTTTTTAGTGAAGCAAGGTTTCTGTCCGCGTCGAAAAACAAAATGAATCTGAATTTAGAGCAACGTTATTCCGTGAAGTTTTGTGCGAAACTCGGGAAGATGGCAACTGAGACCCTCGATATGATCAAGCAGGCTCATGGGGACACTGCCTTAAGCCGTTCCACAGTGGCACAAGTTGTTTAAAGAGGGTAGGGAGCTCGTTGAAGACGACCATCGCTCCGGACGGCCGTCGACGGCAAGAACCGACACGAATTTGGACAGAGTGAGGACACTGCTGAACACATACCGACGCTTAACCAGTGAAGAAATTGCAGACCGGTTGAGTGTGTTTGCATCTAACATCCAACGCATTATTTCACAGGATTTGGCCACCGCAAGGTGCGGTCCCGGTCAAGGCGAATCATTTTTACTCTCTGAAATGGTTGCATTATAATGCATACATAGCGGGTGACTCCGTTAAAGTTACTGTTACAGTTTCTTGAAAGGTCATGCGTTACGGAACACGTGTTAGCTATTAGAGGCACTCTAAAATCCATCTTCAGTAAATGGAGCTTCCATGATGATAGGTCCGTAATTCAAATCCCGGATAAGGAAATATTTTTACATTTGTGATCTGCTCAAAACCCCCTTCCCCAACTTTCCTGTGTTGGTCTTTTATGTGTTTTCCTATCCCCTTTCCTTATATGTGTATTTCTAGGTGCGAAAATAATATTTGTTCGACGTATGGCGGGATTTTCGAGTTTGTATATATATGTATATACATATATATATATGTATATATATATATATATATACATACATATATATATATGTATATATATATATATATAAACAGAAATAGGTATAAGGAAAGGGGATAGGAAAACACATAAAAGGCGAACGCAGGACATGTGGGGAAGGTGGTTTTTGAGCAGATCACGAAAGTAAAAATATTTCCTTATCCAGGATTTGAACCACGGACCTTCCACTTACCGGGCGGATACTCTACCTATTGAGCTAATAAGGAAACCTGAATTACCGTGAGATCTGCGATCTTATAAAGCGCCAAAGTGCTCCGATAGATGTTGCCCGAGAGATGGCGTTATGGAGCTGTTTCACCCACCAAAGGAGAAATAGACGGGACACAAGAAGGGGAAAGGATAGTAGAAAAGCATTCATACGATATTATAATGGATAGGAGCGGTGCGGAACGGGCGGATGCTCTACCTATTGAGCTAATAAGGAAACCTGATTTACCTTGAGATCTGCGATCTTATAAAGCGCCAAAGTGCTCCGATAGATGTTGCCCGAGAGATGGCGTTATAGAGCTGTTTCACCCACCAAAGGAGAAATAGACGGGACATAAGAAGGGGAAAGGATAGTAGAAAAGCATTCATACGATATTATAATGGATAGGAACGGTGCGTTTCATGGCACGCATAGCCAGAAGAAGAGACGAGCCACATTGGCCAAACACATATTCATTGAATATTTGTGCGCCGTATGGCAGGATTTTCAAGTTTGAATATATATATATATATATATATATATATATATATATATATATATATATATATATATATATATATATATATATATATATATAGATGATGCGGAAGTACTCACGGGAGCAATATAACTTTTGGATGGCACAATAGAACACAGAATAAAACAGTCTGACCTGAAGAAGGCCTCGGAGTAGGCCGAAAGCTTAAATCATCTACAGCGTGAGTGTCCTTTTACGTGTTATCTGTTTTATTCTGTGTTCTATTGTGCCGTCCAAAAGTTATATATATATATATATATATATATATATATATATATATATATATATATATATATATATATATATTATCTTGAGAATGACGCACTCCGGCGACGCACAAACACGCAAACACTAGGTTAATAAAAATTAAACACCCAGAAACTTAAAAGAAGGACACTTACAGTAGATATTTACGTTTCGACGGCACGGCCGTCGTCATCAGAATCATATATATATATATATATATATATATATATATATATATATATATATATATATATATGTATGGAAAAGTGATTGGTCTCAGAGCCGAATTAAATTTTTACTCGTTTCCCTAAAAATATAAATTTGCAACCAAAATGTATCGTTTACATTTATCGTATTTTCAATCGTTCGGTAATTATGATAGCTATGTAGCAATTATTTCATGAATGAGTGGGAACTGTATGATTTAGGCTATTTATAAAACTCAATACGTCCGACAACGTTATTACCGTAATAAAATAATTTCTATCATGTTTTTACTGGAGAAATCAATTCAAAAAAAGCGATATGTAAGTAGTATTATAATATATTTTATTTTGACTAGCAACTTTGGGTGAAATATTTGCTGAGCGACAACAGACTACTGATCCGTTTTCGGCCCAAGACGTCTAACGAGATGGTTGTACATAGACACACAGTGGATTTGTAGGTGACATAATAGAGGATAAAGTAGAACGGATGACCCGGCAACGCATATCCCGTGGGAAATCCATAGGCCGTAGAAAAGATGGATCTTTGGAATATGGGACGGATATTAGGCCGTGAGCAGATAAGCATTGGAGAGAAGAGAGGGGAGGGCAAACAGCCAACCAATCTTCGGATGGGGGACTAATGAATGGATGTTACTACAGGGAAAACTGGTCACATCATTGCTGATCCCAAAAATCCAGCCCACGTGAATAAGAAAAGTCTCGCGGATATGAAAAGACAGCCATCCACTTGTTTACGCAAACAGGCGCGGATACGTTCGTGACAAGAGTAAATACATTCTCCAAATGAAGATCCATTAATGACTTCTTTGTAATAGAGTTCGACAATGTATTATCCCTCAGAATGACTTTAAAATAATTTTTAAAGCAGAACTACGGAGTTTAGGAAGCAGAAGAATGCCAAATTTTGGCGTCTCCAATATAGTCAAATTTACATTCTTCTGATAGAATAGTTTTCAACATGCATACCTACATATGTATATACATTATAAAAATACATTACACACACACACACACACATATATATATATATATATATATATATATATATATATATATATATATATATATATATATATATATATATATATAGTAACACACAGCACGAGAACACATCAAAAGAACAGTCACAATAATATCTTGATAATTTCGACGAACTCGAGCTCCGTCTTCTTCGGAAGATAAGATATGACTGAGATATATATATATATATATATATATATATATATATATATATATACATATATATATATATATATCGGTTTTTGTTTAATTTTATTTCAGCAATACATTCCAAGGCGAAATAAGTAGGAAGCGTTAAAAAAAATTGAACAGTCCTCCCTCTCTCTTGCAACCGAGGCGCTTCTCGAGATACTCTTATCTGATTATTTTCTAGGTCTTGATTGGATCCTTGATAATTTCATTTACACAGATATGAATAGAGAGACTTTTCTATTCATTATTATTACTTATTACTATAACTTATCTATTCATTCTATTATTCCTTCATTATTTCTCCCGCAGATTTTAGGGAGACATACCTTGAAAATTCACATTTTATTTTCAGGACTTGCAACATTAGCTGCCTGCTCGAAAGTTAAATTCATGAGCCCTCCCAAGTTTCGCTCCTGTGCATTCTCTGCTGGGACGACAGGAATTCCTGCTTTGCCATAAATATTGAGGCAATGGCCGTGACGATGCTCAAATTATTAAATAATGGAAAATAATTGAGAACAATGTGCGTTCTTACGATATATATTTTCCCCGCGGCAGAGGACGAAATTTATATAAAGAGCAGTCGGAGTCATACAAAAGGAAGGAAGTCCGATCCGCCTTTCTTCCTGCACACGGAATCTCTCTCTCTCTCTAGGGCATTAAACCCGTGGTGCGCGTGGCGCTTGGCTAGCGCGGCGAGCGTTGCTTGGCGGCTCCCCCAGAAATTTTTAATGGGCCCGGCTTTTAATGGCGAGATCAAATACAAAAGTGCTTTCTGCTTGTTTTACTGGCGGGCGCAGTTGGAGAGAGGGGTGAGATGGGGTTTGGGAGAGGGGTTTGGACTCGAAGAGAGAGAAAGAGAAAGGTGAACAGGAGGGGCTCCGACCACCCTCTGTATAGTGTATACGCAAGGGGCGCGCGTATGTGGGTGGGATTCGAAAAAAGGGCCCTCCCAAACCACACACACATGCCTTTCCACCTTCCCCCAACCACCCTCATCTTTGGAACCCTCGCGTTTCACCACACAACGCCGCATTTCCTTCCCTTATTCCCTCATCCCCATCTTACGTCACAAAGGAGTATCACCCTCTCCTCCCGTGTAATTCATTCCACGGGACACTCTAAAAAGAAATCCATACTCCCTGGATCAAAACCAACTAGATACACACTGCCCGCTTTTAAAACCCCACTTCAGTGCTCCTACACTGACCCCCTCCTCATCGGCACCCTTCGTGGATTCCGTTGTCTTGCCACCATCAATGGAGAGTGGGCATTTATTCCCTTTTACTTCCTTCCCCACTCGCCCCTGGATATGGCCATCTCATGAAGAGGTAAATGCGCCGAGAGTCGTGCGGTTTTACTTCCCCCGAAGATGGGGGAAGAAGAGTGGGAGGGGTGGAGAGAGGGGGAGGGAATATGTGTGTGAGTGTGTGTGCGCGCGCCTCACTGCGGTCTGAAAAATTCATCGTCGCGGTGACTCGAATCCTGGCACGTCTCGCCAGGGTACGGACCGAGTCGTTTCCGACGGCAGCGCGTAGCCATCTGCCAGGGCCCGTCGCTCGGAGAGGAATGGGTTTGGCCGGAAGGGGGAAGTCAGTTGGGTGGAGGAGGGGGTTGGGTTTGCGAGGCAAAAGGGTAAAGAGTGCGAGAAGGGCCCGTACGCCCAGTTCGAAAGGATTTGGGAAGGGCAGGGTAAGGTGCCTTTTCCCTGGTGCCAAGTCTATCCCTGCCCCCATTGGGTTTAAACGGAACGAATGATAATACTGGACGGCATATTTATTTCGTCCCGCCTGGAAGACCAAAGGACAAATACGCGGACCAAACAGAGAGGAATAAAAGAAGGAAAAGGGAATTACATTCTTTGGGGGGGGGGAGGCAATGGAAGCGTGCGAGCAACCAGTTTTCGGATTGAGGACCAATCAATTAATCGATGGAGTTCGTAAATCAGATGTCACGTCATGGCTTTCTTTTCTTTTCAAAGAGGCATTGTAATGGAAAAAAACAAATTATTTTTATAGCCTTGAAAACTAATATTTCTCATAAATTAAATTTAAGTCAAACACTGAGTTTGTTTACAAAATACTAATGGTTTTGTACTGCAAACATATATTTAGTAGTGGATTATGATTGAATATAGTAATTAATCCAATAGTTTTGTTATTTCTTACTTTCTCTGAGAGGACCAGAGCCACAATAAAATGTAGCTGGAAAAGTAGAGAAGTCATTTTGACTTCAGTCTATGTATTACTGTGAAACATTGCAAGTGTCATTCCGATCTCTATTCCATCAACTATTATAATTTCTATTTATATATGGGGTTGATATTGTGCTGGGAGCTAATCCATTTATATTTCATAAAAATATTAAACAGATATAATGTTTTAATTTCCTTTTAAGTCTTTCATTTCTTCGTGTCGCAGTCAAATCATATACAAAACTGTTTTAATCTATGCTTGGGACATCGCAAGCATACTATTATGCCGGTTTCATCGGTTTCCCATCCCCTACAGCTCCTCCTTCAGTTCACCTATTCCTACTAATTGGTATTTAAATATCAGGTTGATGGTCTCGTTCGTAATTGTTTCAAGTATAACGTTGTTCAGTGGAGATAAATTATTATTCACTTTCAATATTTCATCGCATTCCAACTAATGTAATCATCAAATTACCGCACTCATCTAAAAATGTTGTCGGTCCTGTAGCACTTAAAAGCAAGGATTCACTCCTGCGTATTTAATATGCTATCTTATATTTATCTTAGGATTCAAAGACTTTATAGCTCAATGCCTTAGGTTCCGGTGGCATTTTTAAGTCATGGAATTGTGCAATGAGAACTACAAAAAATCGTATAGTTCTTTTGCTTTCACGGTCTGGCAAATATGATCGGCCTGGCCTGGCAAATATGGTATGGTGACTTCGTTAACAAATTATTCATACAATAAATTACTTGTTGAATATACGAGTTCCTGAAACCTCGTATATCCTGAATTAAAATTCTCCTTTCTTATATTTGTGGTCCAACGTACTTTGCTGTGGTGAAGTTTGAGTAACATTCTTAATATCATTTAAAATATATTCACTTCAATGTAATATGAAATATTTAGTCTTCATTTAAAATTTCCAATAATATGGTCATGCGTCGCGTAATGTTTTCTATTCCGGTTAGAAGAGAGTTAATTTTTTTCTTTATAAATTTCCTTTAGAGTCCCTTCAAAAGTCCAATACCCTTAATTCAGCAAAGGGTAAAGTATTGAGAATTATATTTAAACACATTTCATTGCATCCTCTATTAACGAATTTCCCCAATCGAAATGCTTGTTTAACTAATGTATGGTTCATATAACATTTTCCAAACGATCTTAACATACAGACAGCCGCGTGTCACAATAACCAATGAACATGGAATGTATAATGCATTCCAGGAGTTACTTAACTACTGCATGTTTCCTTTCTATGCCTCAAGCTGACGTTTAACGTGCCTAGGGAAGAAATTCTTCGAAAAGTCCTAATACTTACTCCCACAAGAACGTCTGTTGGCTTTTCTTAACTTACTGCGTTAAGTGTACGATCGATATGGGTGTGACATTAAGGGCCAGTATGCCACTAGCTTTTAAATGCGGCCACAGTATACATAATATGACTCGCGCAGATAAGCAACTTCCCTGAGGTTAAGATGAATAATGAATCGAATCCTTTAATTTTCCAAGAGAACCTTTAATTTTTTTACATTTTTCCCGAAATATCATCCACATAATTTTCTCAAAGCAGCTCCCAGACGTGGGATTTTAATAAATAATGGGAGGAGTGTACTCGAGCGAATAGGGAAGGTGGTTATCCTGGAATTGCATTTCATGCGGAAAATGAAAACTTATTCCCTACACGTACAAATACTCGTTGCCTTGAGTTGGTTGGCTACGACCAAATTTGCACGACAGCGTGCTATTTGTCAAGTTGTAAAATTTTTATTGCAGAGTAAAATAACACCCCTGTGCACGCTCGTAAAGTTTTATTCCGCAGCAACTAATTTTGCAGTCACTGCATTGTTCTGAAAATTCATAATCTGATATTTTTATGATAATTTCAGAAAAAGCGAGCTTTATTTGACTGTATATTTGTGTTCGGAGACTGGACTTCTACTTAGAAAAATATTGTTTCATTAGTTTTCATTTGCAATATGTAAAAAATAACTAACGAACACTCTCCCCTTTTTTTCATAGTCTTCATAGAGAAAATACTAACAATTAGTATCAAAAATGGCAAAAGAAAATATGGGGGTGAGTTCAAAAAATCAAATTTGTTGATGATCAAGCATTCGCAATCGGTTTTGCGATAAGATTGCAATTATTACTGAAGTTACATTATTATTAAAATTATTATTACAGAAGTAATAATGTTGATTCTTATTGGAGTCGTACTTATTTAAAATTTGAGCAGAGATTGAAATATAATTAAAACGACTCTAGAAACGCATTGTTAAAAATAAATGACAAAAAATCTCCAGTGCCTCCCTATAATAGAAAAGGATGCTATATTCTACCAATTACTCAACCAGAAATCGAAAATTTATCAATTCCAATTAAATAATGTGGTTTTACTCGACAAGGTTAAATCGAAAAGTGGTATTGTATTTTCTGCGGACTGGCAGTGGATATTCTAGTTGAGATTTATTTTATTTAAAACAATGACGCCTCAACTCATTTTTACTTTCACAAAACATAAAGAGGTCGCACAGCTCGATTGTAAATTGGAAAACAAGTCATAATTAAACGCCATTTATACTAATTTGATTAAGGTTTTACTTGATATACGAATTAATTAAAATTGCCAATTTTCCACAAAATAAATCATGATATTTCACCATATCACGCCTGAAACGTCTCTTTTTATTGACATACGAAGAATTTTGAGTTTCGAAACGATAACCGAAGGGGCAAGTCTCCAAAAATAAGGTAAAACTGGACCCGCAAATGGATAATCAAAATTTTTTAAATATATTTTCTTGTGCACTTCATGTTTTACCGTATTTTATTTTCCATGGTCTTACCATTTCTGTTAGTTCTCATTCGTTATTCTAAAGAATATTTCATTTCATTGCTCTATTAATAAAATTTCAAATCATTTTACCATTTTTTGATTTATTTGATTAAATGGGTATTTACCTTTAATTTTTTAATAAAAATAAATAAAGGAATCTGGAAATTAATTTAATTTATTATAAATAAAACAGTTTCTGGCGTAACTTGGTGGAAAATCTTCATACTGACTTTTAATAATCAAACCACTTTACTTTTCCACATAAACTTTTTAATTTTTACTGCCCAGGTTTCGTTATAACATAACATCATCGGACCTGATGATGTTATGTTATAACGAAACCTGGGTAGTAAAAATTAAAAAGTTTATGTGGAAAAGTAAAGTGGTTTGATTATTAAAAGTTAATTTATTATGTACACAATTTAATGCATACAATCCCTCTATTGTATCCTACAATGCAATCTCTATTGATATTTTTATTTATATTCTCTCTATATCTGCCCACAGTGTTTGTAACCACGTTGTTTTTGGTTTGTGATCTTCCATGGCTCGTAGCATTGCTATGTTATGTATTTTCCTGGGATAATTTTAATATAGAGTTAGTTTTATCATGAAACAATTTCAATGAATAATTTCAGTAACGACATAAATATAGGATAAATTTAATATTTCGTTCCCGTTGATTTACTACCATATCAGCTTTCGCCATAGTAGTCAGCGTATCTCACATTCGATAACCTTCGACTGAACCTTTAATTAGACTGAAACTTTAATACCCTGGAAAGTATTTGGTGCTCATAAAAGTAGCGTACGTACTTCAAAGTGAAATAAATGTTTTTGCAAAAGTTATTTAAGGTTAATTTTAATTTTTATGCCAGAAAAACTTGAACAAGTTTTCTGGAAGTCTTAAATATCCAAGAAGGGCCATTTTGATTTATTAGAAATGTTTCCTCTGAGCTACTAAAAATAAAAAGATGTGCGTCGTAATTATGTTAAGGTTTATTTTAGGAATTACCACCCGGACTGCAGCCTCTTGAGTCATGTAAATCGATATCCATTTTCTTGCATCCCACTGTAGTCGACTATTCATTCTCTCAAACCCTCCTTCCTTTAACCATCCTCTTATGCTTTGCGGTTTCAATATTTTGCATTGCGCCCGTTTTCTGTTCATGATTTATTATGCAGTACGGACTGCCATTGCACAAAATTACACCTTGGTCTGTAATAGATGATTTACATGCATTGAGGCGTTCATCTGAATGTACTATAATCATTACTTTCTGTTCCAGTGAATTCCAGCGACGCATGCAACGCCTGGTTGTCGAATCCCACTTTACGTAGGCTAAAAGGCGAGCGGCTTTGAAGCGCTCCGATCGATCCGCGGGCGTGAGGTTCCTTCAACAATCGCCAGTCTTCTTCCAACTCGCTTGAGTCGACTCCGACAAGCTCTCAACTTGGAGCGACACAAAGCAGTTAGATAGCGGGAAAGTCGCTCGGGAATGACTCGTGTCGTCTTGCCTGGGTAATGGGAAAGCAGTCATTAAATTTCGAAATTAACGAATACGCGTCCAATTGCAATTAACCAAGTACCTTGATTAAATGAACAATTAAATTAAAACTGCGCGACTTGCCTTAAGTGTTTAAAGGATAAATTTAGCCATTCATTCCCCGACGTGTCTCAAGTATTCTGGCATTATGACGTCCTAAGGATTTTCATTTGGGTAATTGCATAATGGTCTTAGTTTTGTTTTTAACGAATTTAATTACCCTTACTGAAGGTAATTTTTTAGGAAAGAACGATAAAATTCTTGTTCTTGCTTTTAAATTTAAATTATATTTTTACATTTACTATTTAGAGAAAAGTATTGTCAATTTATCTTTAGAAATATGTGATACCTTTTATTATGAGTGCAGGCAGTCAGAAGGCCAAACGCTTGATTTCTACTTAGACACTATTATAAAACTAGGTTATTTATTTATGTAAATAGTAGAAATTCTTTACGTATGCATGATAAAGAACATATTATTGGTTCCATTAAACTACGGTTGATTGAATTGTAAATATGTAATCAGGTAAAACCAAAGTTCATCAACCCGAATCTTGGTTTAATGGGTGAAGTTAGGTCAAAAAAACTAAGCCTAACAGATAGTAAAATGAACACAGAATTCAATGGGGGCCAGGGCCGTTCCCTGCGCAACCTATGGTTTCCAAGGTAGTTCTGATACCCGAAAAATTAAGTTGATTGCGCTAAAAGGCGTTCCCCGGAATCAAACGCGAGCCTTCCGCTGTACTCGTTTGACTACCACGCCCCCCAGGAAGACATTAAAGAGGCAGGTTTAAAATTACTTTACCAAAATTGTATCGTAAAAAAATGGTTGTTTCAAAGGGACACTAATTAGTCATTTCTGTGCTAAACCCTTACACAATCTACCGGCAACAATCATATTCTCTCATTAATATTTCTCAGTAAAAATGAAGTTATCTCATTGAAGATCTGTTTACTGTAATTATCAGTTGAAATTAAGTTATATGGTAGCTTCTTGCGTAGTATTTAGTGTGAAAAGATAAAACAAGTATCTTTTCACACAAAATAAGTTTTAAAACCTAATGTCCAGTATGTAATCCTCAGCACGCAGGCACGTGACGAGTGAAAAAATTCATCATATTTAGTAAAATAATATCTCTACCAGTTCATAGTGTGGTGTTTGTGACTTCAAATAGTTAAGTAGTGTGAATGGAAATACGTGGGTGGTCTGAAAAGTTTCTGACCTAACAAAGACGAAACATTTTTTTCTGAATTTTTTTAATATTTCAACATAGTCTCCTTGTAACACTTCACACTTCTCCCAGCGATTCTCCCATCTCTGTCCGTCCCGTCCAAATAGTTTTCGGCGTTTTTCTCTGCAAAATAATGGTTCACGAAGGTGGTTGCCTCTTCATTTGACGAAAATCTGTCCTACGAGCGCAATTTTTAGATGAGGAAACAAAAAGAACTTGGGGCTAGATCTGGTGATTAAGGCGAATGGTCAAGACATTCAAACCGTAATTCATGGATTTTTGCCACGCGAACCGCTGAGGTGTGAGACGGTGCGTTGTGATAAACAGCGAAATTCACTAGCTTTTATTTACGAGTGCTGCCATCTTCACGTGTAGGTCGGAAACTATTCAGACCACCCTTGTATATGTTTGTGTGTGTGTATATAGTCGGTGTATATCCAGAGATATATACACCGATGCGTATACTATAGACCAAGTATGCGTATGCCCCGATAAATAAAATAGATAATAGATAACACGTAAAAGGACACATTGTAGATTGTTTGAGCTTTCGGCCTACTCTGAGGCTTTCTTGAGGTCATACTCACCTAACTATATGTGTAAATATATATATATATATATATATATATATATATATATATATATATATATATATATATATATATATATATATTTTTTTAGGTAATCTACCGGTTAAGGTAGGTTTTTGGATGGACCCAACTATCAAATAAACATTTTGTGACTCCCCACCTAGCAAACTAATCTATATCAGGTCCCTCTTCATCTCGGTGTACTTCTTTCCTCCCTTCATCTCGTCCAACATCCCTATCCTGTTCCTACCCTTACCTCGCTTGCCCAACATTCTTCCCTCTATTACCCTCTTCAACATTCCACTACCGCTCAATACGCCCTTCATCCATTTTTCCTGCCTCCATAGGATTTCTCTCAACAAACCCCTCTCCTCCCCCACCATTTCTAGTACTTCCTCATTTGTTTTCCTTTCGCTCCATTTCACCTTTTCCATTCTTCTCCACACCCACATTTCAAAAGCCTCCAATCTACGTCTATCCTCCTGCTTCAGCGACCACGTTTCCGCGCCGTAAATAGCTACGCTCCATATCAGAGTTTTTACGAGTCTTGTCTTAACATCCCTGCTCAACGTCCCCGTCATCAACTCCCTCCTCCTTGAGAAAGCCTCCTTGCCTAGCGCAATTCTTCTCCTTACGTCCCTACCACTTTGACCGTGTTGGTCCAAAACACTTCCGAGATATGTAAACTGTTCTACCTGCTCTATTTTTTCCCCGCCTATTTTAATATTTAGCTTAGCCTTTTTCTTTCTGGAAAATCGCATAACCTTTGTTTTATTAATATTGATTCTCATCCCATATTTATCGCACTGAACCTCCAATTCACTCAACAATGCTTGCAACCCCTTGGCTGACTGAGCAACTAATGCTTGGTCATCAGCAAACCTAACCGATTTTACGAATTCCCCTCCGACTTTCATTCCTACCTCCAGTTCTTCCCATGCCTCTTTAATCATTTCCTCTACATATACGTTGAACAGTACCGGTGACAATGGGCAACCCTGCCTTACACCTCTTCCTAACACTGCCCATCCGGACTCTCCGTTCCCCACTCGCACCTGAGCAGTCTGAGACATGTACAGGTTGCGGATCAGTCTCCTGTCCCTCCAATCCATTCCTATTTTCTGCAATACACGCATTAATTTTTCCCAATTCACTCTATCAAACGCTTTTTCGAAATCTACAAAACAGGCAAAAACGTCCTGATTGTATTCTATATTCCTCTCGACTAGTGATCTCATTACTGCAATGGCATCACGCGTACCTCTTCCTTTCCTGAACCCAAACTGATCATCCCCTAAGTAATCATTTGCCTTACTCTCTATCCTTTTGTTGATGATCCTGAGAATAACTTTAGCTGCGTGGGATATCAAACTTATTGTTCTGTAATCCTCACATGACGAAGCCTTTGCCTTTTTTGGAATAGGAACTAACACCGATCTCACAAAATCTTCCGGCCAGATTCCTTCCTCATAGATACTACGAATCAGTCCATATATGGCCTTCTTCCCACCTTTCCCTAACCATTTCAACATTTCTACAGGAATATTGTCCACCCCCACAGCCTTATTGGCTTTCATCTCCTTTAATGCCCTTTCTATTTCATCGTCGAGTATGCCTGGACCTAAGCTATCTTCTTCTACGTCATGTTCCTTTTCTATGTCTAACCTTGTCGGCCTAAGTTCTTTACCATACAGTGTTTCTATATATTCCTTCCATCTCTTTTGGATTTTTCCTGGTTCAACTATTATCTTACCCCATTTATCTTTAACTGTTAGCACACATCTTGCCTTCTTACTTCCCGATAATAACTTAACCTTGCTGTATAGAGCACCAATTTCACCCTTCTTCTGTAAACTTTCCATATCCTCGCATTGCGTTTTCCACCATTCTTCTTTTGCTTTATTTGTTGCCCTTCTCAATTTATTGTTTAACTCTTTGTACTTCATTTTGCCTAACTCTGTGTTTACATTTTTCCATCTTCTTCTCTCATCCATCTTTGCAATCATCTCATCCGTTACCCATGGTTTCCTTATCCTTTTCCCGTTAACGGTTCCTATAGTGTCTTTAGCGGCTTCCAATATCCCTTTCTTGATACATTCCCATTTTTCTTCGATAGTACTCAGTTCTTTACCGTCATCCATCATTTTCTCTACAGCCTCCTGATACTCCTTCCTCGTTAATTCATTTACTGCTTCTAAATTCCATTTTTTAGCCCGCCGCCCTTGCCTTATCTTCTTGAAACGAACATTACATTTCATAACAACTAAATTGTGGTCAGAGTCCGCATCCGCTCCTGGGAAACTGTGCGAATTTATCACACTGTTCCTAAACCTGTGCCTAACCATAATATAATCTAACTGATACCTTTCTGAGTCACCTGGCATTTTCCATGTATACCTACGCCTTTTGTGGTGTCTAAACCATGTGTTAGTGATGACTAACCCCTGTCTCCTGCAGAATTCAATTGCTTTCTCCCCGCGTTCATTCCTCGTGCCTAACCCATAGTCCCCCACCTCACCACCATCTCTTCCTTCGCCTACCGTCGCATTCCAATCCCCCATCACTATCAAATGTTTCCCTGCAGGAACACTCGCGATGATATCCTCTAACTCATCATACATCCTATCGACTTCTTCCTCCTTGTGGTTGCTCGGTGGCATGTATACCTGAATAATGACCAAGTTCGTCGGCTCTGCTTTAATCTCTACGAGTAAAATTCTATCTGTCGCTTGCTCTATGTTGACTACGCTTCTTCCTACCCCTTTATTTAAAATTACGGCAACCCCTCGTTGGCTCTCGTCCCCGCCGCTGTATATTACTCTATAATTGTCACTCCAGTAATCCCCGCTATCCTTCCATCTCACCTCGCAGAGGCCTAAAACATCTATGTTACCTCTTTCCATCTCTCGCTTAATATTTTCTAATTTGCCTCTCCTCAACATTGTCCTGACGTTCCAGGTTCCTATTCTAACTACTTTCGTCTTCTTCTGCATCTTCTGTCCTGCTGCTGTTATTTCTCCCCCGCAAGGATTTCGTGGGATGACGACCGCGGGAGCCTTGCCTCCCCCGCTGCCGGGCACGACACACGGCCCCTTGGGCCGAGTCCCGCAGTTGCCAGGACTCAATTTCTGTTTTGCGTCCATCATATTTTCTTGGGAATGATAATTGAGGTGGTTTCCCGTTGCCTTCCTCAATAGTGTTTTTAACGTGACACCATCACTTAATGGCCGCCCCACTGGGGTCAGACGCCATTGCAGCCGCCTCACTGAGGAACAGACGCTGCGTGGACTACCTTTCGTCTGGCTCCTAACCTTCGACCTATCTGGCATGGGTGACCCTTCCAGGAGTAATTATTATTACTCCCGCCAGCACAGCTCTAGGGGTCATCGGAACACACAAGCCCTTCCACCACGACAAGGTTGTAGTCCATGGGAGGGATATATATATATATATATATATATATATATATAGTTTATATATATATATATATATATATGATTATCAAGATATTATTGTGAGTGTTCTTTTTATGTGTTCTCGTGCTGTGTGTTACTGTCTAAGTTATATATATATATATATATATATATATATATATATATATATATATATATATAATTCACTAAATAGTGATAGAAAACACAGAAACTAAAACATATAAAAGAGGGACTCACTAGTTCTCGAATTTTCGGTGGTGCAACCACCTTTCTCAAGAGGAATTAGGAACAGTATATATATATACTAGTATATGTATTCTGTGTTCTATTGTGCCAACCCAATGTTTATTACTCTCGTGAATGTTTCCATATCATCAATGTTAATGTGGTTTATCTTTAGAATCGAGCATCTTCTATTACGTCAATGATTTATAGGTTAAAAAAATGTATTTTCTGGCTCTAACAATAAATTTATTGTCGCGCACAAAAAATCAACGAAGGGCTGAATGTACAGGTATTTACCGGTTTTCACGAAAGGATATTGGGTAAGAAACTAGTCGTCAATATTTTGCGTAACACCTTTCCCTGCCAATTCGAAAGAGGCCTCTTGGCCTTCGAATGATTTTTGAGGTCGGCCAGCTCGTTCCCGGGTATTCACTTTCGACTCTGCCGCAAGCTTGCAATGCCATGGCACTCTTTTCACTTAATGCCCTGTTTGGGGAAGTGTGAAAGGTGTGGCTGCGTGTCTGCAGGTTGTTAAGTCTAGAGGGGGGTCTAACTACCGGACATTCCTTAGTCGCACCCCTCCTACTCATCCTACCCCTCTCACCCTTCCTCCATTACTGTCATCTTTGGAAAACCTCTCCCTCCACAACTGTCCTCCGCTCCGTAAACCACACCTCCTTTAACCACTTCCTTCTTCATCGCGCTCCTCTTTCGTTATTCCCCTCCTCCGTCGTCATCCCTCTCTTTCTTCAACCCCACCTCCTTCAAACCATTTCTTCAACCCCTCTCTCTTCAGCCCCTCCTCATTCATCCACCTCTTTCTTCAACCCACTCCTCCTTCATCTCTCTCTTCCTCCTTCTTCCACCTCTTCCACCTTCTTCCTTCTCTCCCTCCTTCTTCCTTCTCTTTTGCCTTCAATTCCTTCCTCCTTCAACCTCCTCCTTCAATTCCCTTCATCTTCATTGCTCTCCGCCTTCAACCCCTGCTTCTTTAACCCCCAACTTAATCCACCTCCTCCACACATTTCTTCCTCCACATCCCCCTCCATCTTTCCCTTCCTCTCCATCCCTCTCCTCTTTCCCTCCACTTTCCTTCCACTCCACCCCCCTCCTCCATGTAATCCTCCTTCTTGAAACACTTCTACACATCCCTCTCCCTCTACAACCCTCATCTGCTTCTCCAAATCCCTTCTCAAAACCTCTTTTCCTTAAAATCTCCCATACTCTATCTCATCCCCTCTCTCCTTCTCCGATACCCTGTTGGCTGACGGATCCATGACTTATCGACGTGTCGGCATAAGGCGATGTGGAGGAAACGAGAACATAAGGCCTTTTCGTCAACGACGGATGGGCGTCTATCGAGGACGTCGAAGCGGAAAATATGCAGGAAGAGGGTTCGCGGTAATTCACCCCTATTTGTGGAGGCGCAAATATTGTAGGAAAGAATTTGAAGAAAGTTAATTAAAGGAAGAAATATTTTATGAATTCTCTACAATGTCTAGCTTTTGAGAAAATTATCCACATCTCATCACTTTAAAATATTAATTTCAGTAAGAGCTTCAAGTAGAAACCCATCAATGGTTTCCTCATGTTTCCTTATTTGAAATGGATTAGAAAGTGTATCACCATGTCCGCTTATCATATTCTTCTTTTATAGGCACTTTTCTTGGATCCATTTAACCGTCAGTGAGTTTGATAGATGTTTTCTACAGGATTTTCTAGGCACACGAGCAACTTTGAAACTAAAAGTACCTCCATTCCACAATTTCATTTCCAACCCCTTCTTAAGCTATGCATGAATAAATAATATAATATAAATGATTTCTTCGAAGTAACACGGAAGTGTTGAATAAAAAGTAGCACACAGCACGAGAACACATAAAAAGTACACTCACAATAATATCTTGATAATTTCAACGGACTCGAACTCCGTTTTCTTCGGAAGATAAGATAGGACTCATATATGAAAATATATATATATAATAAAATGCTAGGGTTATTTTAGTTTTCTCCTTTCCATTTCAATGCTGCATTGTGGCTTGCATGTGAGTATACAAGGAAATGAAGAGCGCTAGCATTTAACGTCCTCACAGGCGATAGGTACGTGTGCCATGTTATCACAATTGTATCAGAATCGCAGTCAATTTTCTCCCACAGCAATAGGAAATTGTCTTGTGTGGGGAGAGCCTTTAAGAAGAAAACAACTTGCTCTTCGACTATCTAATCCAATTCCTTAAGAGCCATTTTCAAATCCTTTCCATTACGGCCGTAAGTCATTAATCTTGTGAGTCGATTTGATTGACAAACACATGAGTCAGACTGCTTCCATTCTCAAGCCAAGTTCTGGTGCATAGGGCTTGGGGCGTCTAGTTTTTTTTAAAACAATTTTCTAACCACGTTCTGATTTTCTCATATTAGTCAAAATGCAAATCCATAACTAGTTGATCATTATTCGTTCGTATTTCAGTGTGCCCCAAGATATTAGTAAAACTTGGAATTTCGTAGCATTTCTTGATCTATTAAAACTACAGTAGTGATTTTTTCGATGGTTTGATTGAATGTGCTTATCGCGTTATCCTTTGCAAAGGAAGAAGGTCTCCGATATCGCTCTGTCATGTGATAAAAAATTGTTAAATTTTTACTTTATATTTGCGTAACTTGTAATATGGAGCTATCATTTCTCCGTATCAGTAATTTTAACTTTGTGTTTACAGTTGTCATGTTGGTTCAGTAATGCACATAATCTTGGCTCTTTTAGCTGCTACTGACCCCAGGTGTTCCCGATACCGTGTGGCATGTTCTCCGCATCCGCCACAAAATAACGAATATATTCACCTGAAATACCATCCTCGTGTATTTAATAATGTTCAGAAGTCCAATCTAACTAAGCAAGTTGTCTTCTTCTTCGATGTAAAGGCACTTTCGATCGAAGCGAGCAGGCCAAGTTAGCAAACACGAAAGGGCTAGGATCAAGCCGTGGCAGAGGCGAAGTAAACGTGGGAAGGCAGAAAGGGAGAGGAAGTGAAAGAGAGAGAGAGAGAGAGAGAGAGAGAGAAGCGATTACGGGAGGCTGGAGAAATAACTGGGAAAGGGAGAGTGCGGAGAAGATTGTGGGCAAGCGAGATGGATTGGAAGAGGATCTAGAAGAGGGGGAGGGGCGAGATGGAGTCAGAGACAGTGTAATATAAGGAAGGGCAGAGGAAATGGTGGACGGGGAGGTGGGAAAGAAGGAGGAATCAAAGTGAAACTTCATTAAGGCGCAGACATTCCGGCGGATATTTCCAAAGGTTAATTGGAATGAGAGAGAAAGAGAGAGGAATGGATGAAGGGAGAAAGTGCGTTTCGGAGAGAGAGAGAGACTGGGTGCCTTGAAGGGGAAAGTTTTTCGAGAGCGGAGATAATGAGAAAAGAAGAGAAATCGGGTACGGGGGTGAAGGGAAAATGGGGAGGAGTGTGTGGCTAGGGGTGACCGGGAGCTGCGAGTGGGGGGTTTAGGAGGTGGGGAAGGGGTGTCTTTGACCCGGCAAGTGTCCTTCCAAGAGAGGTGGGTTAGCCGCAGGGCGCGGAAACGGGACGACTTACGTTTCTTCGTATCTTACGTTTCTCACACGAATAGTTGAAAAAGGTGAAATGGTAAATGGAAGGAAACGTAGTCGTTTCTCCTCATTCAGAGCCCACACACTTGTATAATACGCTACGAGGATTTGGATCAGTCTCATAAAATAGAAAAAAAGAATCGAACGAAAGTCGGGAGAAACTTTCCCAGCACATTTAAAGGAAGTGTCATAAACAAGCAAAGCTCCCAGCACAATTAAGAGGGAATAAAAACAAATTCGTGGAATAAAATTCGTTTTTACTTAAATAAATTACACATTCACCATAGTTTCATTGTTAAATATTTTTCCTTTCAGATTTTGGTTTCCTTGTTCTTAGCTGATGTCTGAACAATCCCCAGCGTACGACAATTGACAGCTTATAAGGACTTACGTTGTTAAAGACGCCGATGTATTTGACGGGAGTGTGTAAACAGCAGCGCAGGGAATATATCAGTTTTCATCAAAATCACGGACCACGATATAGGTAGGAAGAGATCGTATTTAGTTATCAAAATAACACGAATGTATATTAATACTTAGGCTTCCGCGACGTCTATCTGATGAAGGATCCATGCTGATTCCAGAGAATACCGTCGCGCAGGATGATTGTTAGACATCAATTTCAACCTGATTGTTTAACAATCATTGTACACAACGGTAATTCCCGGAATCAGCATGGATCCTACATCAGATACGAATGTTGTTGAACAATTGAAAGAGGTATAAACTCAGGGTGATAATAAATATAAAAAAAGCGGAATTGGTGCCCAAAAAAGTTAAAGAATTCATTATTATTTTAGTTCCCATATTATTTGAGGAAGGCAACAGGAAACCACCTCAATTATTATTCCCAAGAACATAATGATGAGCAATATAAAGAAAATGAGTCCTGGGAACTACGGGACTCGACCTAATGAGCCGTGTGTCGTGCCCGGGAGCACAAGGAAAACCGACAGGAGGATCAACAGACTGTAGAGAAAATCATGGATGACGAAAAAGAGCTGAGTACTATCGATAGAAAATGGGGATAAATAAAAAGGGATATCAAAAGCCGAAAATGAAACAGAAGGAACCGTCAAATCGTTACAAGAAAAATGTTAACAACGTTACAAAGTTAAATGAGAGAAAAAATTGTAAGAATGTAATCACATAGTTAGGAAAAAATGAAGTACAAAGAGTTAAACAATAAATTGAGACGGGCTGCAAATAAGGGAATAGAAACATAGTGGAAGCCTGAGTGCGAGGATATGGAATATTTGCAGAAGAAGAGTGAAATTGGTGCTCTATATAGTGAGGTGAAATCACTTTCGGGAAGTAAGAAGGCAAGATATGTGGTAACAGTTAGAGATAAGTCGGGTAAGATAATATTTGACACTGAAAAGATCCAAGAGAGATGGAAGGAACATTTAGAAAAACTTTATGGTAAAGAACTTAGGCCAACATGGTTAGAGATCGGAAAGGAACATGACGTAGAGGAAGATAGCCTAGGTTCAGGCATACTCGACGATGAGATAGAAGGGTATTAAGGGAGATGAAATTTAAAAAGGTCGTGTGGGTGGACAAAATTCCGGCGGAACTACTTAAAGGTTAAAAAAATGTGTGAGAAAGAATCTACATGGACGACTGATTCGTAGCGGCAATCAGGAAGGAATCTCACCGGAAGATTTTGTGAGATCAGTGTTAGTTGCTATTCCGAAAAAGGTAAAAGTTACATCATGTGAGGATTACAGAGCAATAAGTTTGATTACCAGTGAAGCTAATGTGGTTCTCAGGATCAGCAACAAAAGGATGGAGAGTAGAGCAATTGATTACTAAGGGGATGATCAGTTTTGGTTTAGGAAGGGGAGAGGTACGCACGATGCCATTGCATTATTGAGATTACTAATCGAGAGGAATATACTATAAGAACACAATCAGGACGTATTTTCCTGCTTCGTAGATTTCGAAAAAGCTTTCGATAGAGTGAATTGGGAAAACTAATGACTACGTATATTGCAGAAAATAGGACCGCATAGAGATAGAACCGCAACCTTTACATGTCTCAGACTGCTCAGGTGCGAGTGGGGAACGGAGAGTCCGGATGGGCAGTGCTAGGAAGAGGTGTAAGGCAGGGTTTCCCATTATCACCGGTGCTGTTCAACGTATATGTGGAGGAAATGATTAAAGAGGCATGGGAAGAACATGAGATAGGAATGACACTCATAAAAACTTTGATATGGAGCGTAGCTAAGTACGAAGCGGAAACGTGGCCGCTTCTGCGACCACGTTTCCGCGTCGTCAGAAGCCGATTGGAGGCTTTTGAAATGTGAGTGTGGGGAATAATGTATAAGGTGAATTAAACCGAAGGGAAAACAAATGAGGTGGCAGAAAAAATGAATGAAGGGCCAATTGATCGGCAGTGGGATGCTGAAAACTCTAATAGAGGGGAGAATATTAGGCAAACGAGGAAATGGCAGGAACAGGATAGGGATGCTGGACGAGATGAAGGTAGGAAGAAAGTTTACAGAGATTAAGAAGGACTTGATGTAGAGTAGCTGGATTGTGCTTGTTAAGTCTTAAAAAATTTATTTGGTAGTAAAGTCCATCAAAAGCCTACCTTAAGTGGTAGATTTTTCTTACAATAATTATATACATAATTATATTTTACAAATATATTACAGATATATAACAAATGGCTGATTGAAGGAAAAATAACTTGTAATAGAAGTGGTTAAACAAACAAATTGAAAAGAAACATACATTTTTAATCATCCAATGCAATGCACTAATAAGCCTTGTTATGGTCTTCCCGTAGCAGGGGAGTTCAATTTTGCTTCGAAATCCGTATGCAATCTTTCCCATCATCCAACAACAGCAAAAAGCATTGAGTGCGTGGAAAGAGAATAGATGCCAGTCTGTGGGGAGATGCAAGCATCCCAGAAATAAAAAAAGAGCTCAAATATTCTGATCGAATCATGTTTAAGCGACTGGTTGAACGAGTGCGAGCGGAAATTGAAAGGTTAAGCCACGTTGCGGCTTGTGGGTTGGGAAGGAATGGGAGGCGTATTGAGGGTGAAGATGGGTAAGTATGGGGAGCAGGAGAGAATGACGGAGGTAATGAACTTGGGGGTAGTGCTAGGGTGTGGGGCTTAGGGGTTTTGGGATCCCCTTTCCGGGAAAGCCGCGATTTTCCCTCTACAATTAAATTCGTTAGTCGCCGAGCGTTCCCACATTTCACAGTTCTCCCAATTCGAAACTGCGTCAGGGCCTAGACATCGTCACCCTTCCAATTCTCCCTCAACCCCCATACCGTTCACGACCCAGTGCGACTTTTTCATAAAACATGAGCGCGGTGGACAGATTTCGTCGCTTCCCAACCACGCTCTTCCATTCCTGTACAACTCGCTTCTGCGGAAAATTCAAGCAAATCTCCTCTCCAAAAAAAATTCATCTTGTGTTTCTATAATCTTCAGTACATGTCCTCAACAAGCAAGGCAACGTTTTTTGAGCTAGATTTAGTGCTGTGTCTGGTACGTGGATGTCTTCAGCGAAGTATCTGCTTCAGCGAAGTAACTACTTCAGCTTCAGCGAAGAAAGTGCTCTGTATGTCTTCGCTCCGTGACGTGGACTCGAATCAATCCGGTTAAATCATTTCTCTCTGGAAATATGAGTTTCTCGTTTCGGTGTTTACAGGGACTGATCGAGTCATAGTTATCCGTTCCTCTGATGAGACATAATACTGATGACCTCTTTAAATCTTCCGATATGGGTGTAAGGATAAGTAGATAGGGAGTCGTCTTTATTTTGGGACGAGATTGAGACTATGGAGTCTTTTGTACCAACTAACCCCTTGTCACACATTAAAAATATTAAACTTATAAATAAATTATACAAATTCTGCATAAATTGCAATGGAATTAATATATTTAATATCTTATGAGTAACACACAGCAAAAAATCATTAGTTGCGTAGTTCATATATAACTATAACAGAAATATACAACATACACACATACAATACATACAAATATTATACGAGTACAAACACACATACATACACATACCAATAAATGCAAAAAATACTTGTAAAATAATATGCCTGGTTATATTTACAATCACCAACGCAAATCATGGTGCTCTTGCGAAAGAAAAAGGAAGGATCTCGGAGTGTGTTTACAGCTGTATTTTCACTGTTTCGTTTCCTGGAAAAAAGTGATAAATGAAGTGCGCGCTTAAATGATGGGAGAGATGGTGCATTAGTTATAACGGATGATAGCTTATTCCAATAAGGACATTCTGTGATTGCAAATGACTGGTTGTATGTAGTTGTTCTGCGATGAGGGATAATAATTTTATGATCAATTCCAAGAAACTGCGGGAGATGCTGCAGCAGTTTTGACGGAGTCATTTTGACTTTGACCATTGACATTTTGACCTTTGTCGGATTCATCCGATAATATGCATTTCAATGCAAAAATTCTCGGTCGGACATCGAGGGATCTGGGTTAAAGTCCCGATCAAGGCTAATGATTTTTACACTCGAAAATTGTTGCATTGCGTTTATGATTACCTCTGGTATTTAGTTTATGCATTATTTCAAGGTTATTGAAATCATTGGTAAAATACCGAGGGGTTTTATAGTTTACACGTAGTATTTTCTAGTGTAAGCACAGCATGTGGAGTTTCTTGCAGGAATCCAGAAATAGGTAGTTGAGTTTGTTAAAATATTCTGAATTGTGATCAGTAATTTTGAAATTGTAAATTAAGCGTATGCATGAGCTAAATGCCCTTTCTAGTTTTTCCAACAGCTCGTTCGAAAGGTCTTGATACGCTATGTCATCATAATGAAATTGAGGAATCACTAGTCCTGATGATGTTACAGTGTAAACGAAACTAGTCGACGAATAAAGTCTATTCTGTAGAAAGCAAAGATATAATTTTTCTCCTAAGTTAATAATGAGAAAAGAAACTATCTGCTTTTTTAATGAGATGGGCTTAAAATGCTGTTTCCTAAGGGAGTGGAGGGACTCGTTAGCAGTTTTGCAAGTTTTAAAATCTCGTGAGGACCATGACAAATATCCATCTATAAAGAGTCCTAAAATTTGTAAAAACATTCTTAAATGGAGTGAGTGGGCCTTAAATATTCAAGTAGAATGGTTGAAATACAGTGATAGATATTAGCAGTTTGGGATATCCTATCAGTATACCTTGCATTTTATGTGAATTTAGGCTAATGAAGTTTTGCGTGATAAACCTTGTTATGTTATTGAGGTCAGCATTAGTTTGTTGTATAGCGAGAGGAAGGTTATTGATTGTGACACTTAGATAAATCTGGAGGTCATATGCATACAGGTGATATTTGGAGTATTGAAGAGATGAAGAAATGTCATTAAGTACGACGGGAATAGTAGTGGCCTCAGGATAGAGCTCTGTGGAATACCACACGTTATATCGAGGCATGAAGAGAATTTTTACTCGCTATGGCTATAGTTTACGATTACTTTTTAAAGTTGTTTTGCTCTTTCTATTTGTTTTGCCTTAGGTAAATGACAGCAATAGTTTCCTTGTCGTCAGGGAAAACGGTTATGATTTTTTCCTTGCTATCAGCGCTGATGTTGATTATAATAAGAATCGGTACTTAATTATTTTCCTTGTATATGATTTGTGGCCTACATTTAATATTAGGCATTAATTGAAAAATAAAAATATTCATATTTCGTTCGCAGATGTCACATTTAGCGATATTCGGCTCATGGCCTTACTTTTACTCGTATAGATGCATATATTTATTACAGTGCTTACGAATGTATCTATAACGAACATATGAACACACATCTTAGTTCATCTACGTGGTGTGTTAAAAAAATAATGAGAATTTCAATTTTTCGGACAAATATATTTATTTATTCTTATACATTGATGTTGTCACCTTCAAAGTAGTCCCCATTGGAGATTATGCAATTGTGCCAGCGCTTCTTCCAATCCCCGAAACACTTCTCAAACTCGATCTTTGAGATAGCCTTTAGTTCTTTCAGCGATGCGCTTTTAAATTTATCTGAGGATGTAAAACGACGACCCTTCAAGGTTCTCTTAATTTTTGAGAAGATGAAAACGGTCACACGGAACCATATCTGGTGAATATGGAGGCCGAGCATCGTTACAGTATTGTTTTGGCCAAAAATTCAGGAACAAGCAATGAAGTGTGAGCTGGTGCATTATCGTGGTGCAAAAGTTATGAATTGTTTTTCCACAGATCCGGGCGTTTTTTCGGTTTTCTTCGCGCAAACGGCGTTGAACTTGTAGGTGGTACTTCTTGCAATGAATACAAATTACCCAAAGCCGTACTCTTGGGGGCACTAGTTAGGGGGCACTAGTTAGTGCCCCCAAGAGTACGGCTTTGGGTAATTTGTATTCATTGCATTCATTCGGCCGTAGTACGTTCCCTTTTGCTTTATTAGTGGTACTTCTTATTAACCGTTTGACCTGGCGGCAGGAATTCATGTTGCACTATTTCATTAAAATCGAAAAACACAGTGAGCATAGCCTTAACGTTCGACCGCACTTGCTGAGCCTTTTTCGGTCTTGGCGAGCCAGAATGCCTCCTCTGGGAGGATTGACTCATATTTCTGCAAAATATCCTACAAGACGCCGCAAGGATTTGTGACGGGGGTGTTAGGTCATAAGCCATGCATCCACATTGATTTGAATTGCAGCCAATTGTGGAGGGGTCCTAAAAGAGCTTGCATTTGTCAAGCGTATTGTTGGAAGGCGTAGTGACGAAACAGTGAAGAAAGCGTGCTATTGTTTTTTGTAGGACCTCACATAAAGTATGCGGCGAGCGAATGGTATTCATTAAAAAAAATAATATGCAGAATGGAATAGGTTACAAAGAAAGGTTGCTAGGATCGTGAAACACTCGTACGAAAGCATAATATATGTCACATTTAATACAGAATCTGAAGAGGTATTTTCACATGATATCAAACGTTTTTTTGATGACCTATTCTTTAATTAGGATAACATTTTTAAGTGTGAATGATTGCAAAAATTAATCGAACGTGTTTACTGTCACCATAATTAAAGAGAAGTTGCAGGCTGGCATAATTTATTTTGAAGGTTTACTGTGGAATCATTAGTGGTTGGTAGGTAAATTTCTACTACGTCTGGTCGAGGTGAGTTCCTTCATGATGTGAAAAATGGAACCGGTTCTTTCACAAAGTATCCACTTTATGGTGAGCGGCTACAATAAATTGACAATGGTTCTGAGTTTGGTTTGATAGATGGGGGTAGAACTTACCTTGTACTAAGATCTAAGACGTTTAAATTTCACGCGTCGTGGGGGATCCATTTTCTTTCCATGTGAAAGATTTGGTCTTTGGAAGATCTGGTCTCCGAAAAAAATATAGACAGGATGAAGGAGTGGGTCTTCAAAGTCATTGGAATCAAACCTGGGCCCTCTAGTCAGCAGCCGAATACAACCGCAACACTGGATACAGAGTACCAATTTTTCGTGAAACATCGTTACTGACCCCGGTATATGATTCAGAGTATCATATCCCGGGGCCAGAGTGAATGAAGTGCATCTCGTGGAAAAGTTCAGTTTTCCCGTTTTCCCCGTCAACATGACCAATGACTCAACAACTCTCCTGGATGGCAAAGGGCTTTCTGAATGTCTCCCTCGTCGTCATGCACCCCAACAACCAGTGCGGAAATTCGATTCGCCGTTCGCGAAACTCGATTCGAATAAAAAGAGCACGGTTTTTGAAATTAGATTCCGTCGCGTTGGGGAACGCGTGATTGGCGACGATGCGGACGTAAACTGCACGGTGGCGCAGCGTTAGGAGTTTTTTCAAATTAAGCTCCGGATGACCTTCACCCGTCCCCTCCCCATCCCCGTTCTCCGCGCCCCAACCCCCTTCCCCCCACCATTCCGCCCTCTCTCCCACAGTCGGGTGATGGGAAAAAACGGGAGGCGTTGTTCGGCCGGCGCGAAAATTTGGACATCCCCCTAATTCCCATAAGTCGTGGGTTGAGATGGCGTGGCGTGGACAATTTGGCGTCCACCTGATCGTCCCGCGTGGATTAAAGAAGTTTTGCGACAGAGTGCTCGTGGGATTACGCGGAAATTAAGGAGGTTTACAGCAGAATGAAACTGGAGTGCCGGAATTCACAAACATCATGAGTACTATTTTTGCAAAGAATGAAAAACATTAACCGTACGAATGTACAACGTAATCCCGTTGCATTTGGTGTCTGATGATTTTCTGTGGACGAATATTTCCCCTTTTGTTGAAATTTATGCCTTAATATGACGAATCTTTCAAAGTTATGTCATAAAATGCAATATATGAATGTCGCTGAAAGACGCTAGGTGTGTCAATTTCTTTGATTTTTTATTGAATTGAAATAATGAAAATACTATTAAAAAGTTGGCATTATTAAAATAATTGACGAGTGCTATTTAATACTAATTATAAATTTTAGACAAAATGTTAACGTTTTAAAGCAGCTAAAGAATGTATGCTCAGAAAACTAAAAGCAATAATATATAATAACCCTAATATGAAATAGATGGGATGATGAGAGCATGAAGTATGAAATAGATGAGAGTGATGACAATAGTTTGCTTACTTTACCGCCACACTGACGTTCGTGTTCCTCTTGCCCTCAGGACGGTGTTTTTTGGTTGTGTCCTCCCAATTTTAGATTACTGTTCACCAATCTGGTCGACCGCCTCCCCAAATACTTTAGAGTTACTCAAAAGACCTCTTAATTTTTTCATTGCCATTTCTCGTTCTCGCATCCCTTCCCTCAAAAATACAACCCGGGACTTACTCTCTCATCCCTTGGCATTTTCCCTCTCCACCGCCGTCGATTATTATGTAATATGAAATTCTAACATAGCATTTTTAACGGAACTCTCTGTACCAACGACCTTCTTCCTCTATTTTCTATTCGTGTTCCCCCTCGGCCAATGCGTAACTTTTTTCAACGCGAGTCTTTTGCAGATTTCAAATTTCCGTATCTCGGTTTCTCAATGTTCCCTATTCCATCGATTTCCCGTTACATTTAATTCCCTGAGCTTCCAGTATCCTTCCCTGGACCTCTCTTCCTCCCTCAACGCTTTCCCCTTCTTCCTTAAACGCCAGATAGTAACTTAGCTCTCTCTGGTTGCATATTTGCTCTCCTGCCATCTTATATCTGTTCTTGACATTATTTGTTAACTTTTCATTATTGTTTATTGCTTTTACTCATTCTTTTTCTTAGCGTATGTTATATGTCAGCCAATTTAAAAGCCTTTGTGCCGTTTTTGGCTGCTTTGTTAATTAAATAAATATATATTTTTTATATTTAACGGGATTACTTAATGATGAAGCCCTATATCCTGTATTACCGTCTTTGCTATTAGAGAACCTAACGACATTTATTTTACATTAAACTCGATGCAATTGAAACTTTTTCAGAATAATTATTAACATTTTTAAAATTTTTGTTCTCTCTCTCTTTAAATTGCTATAAAATTCCATCCATATTTGTCAATCTTATGAATAATGCTTCCTTCTGCTAATCCTAAGATCGAGTTTTGTATTCTCTCTTTCTTGGAGAAGGAAGGAGAGGAGACAAAGGACCTTCCATCCACTGGCGTGAAGGCAGATTTTTCAGAACCTTGGGAATTTTTTTTAGAAAGGCGAGTTTAGACTTATCGGGTCCCTTACTTTTTGTATAAGGGTGAGTCGTAACGTCCAGTCGGATAAAAGGCAGAAGAGTGCTTTGCATTTTGATTCCGCGATAGTATATTCAAGGACTTAGTATACGTTAATTCCGCTAGCCGTGCGTATTCCTGGATGCGCCAGCTTTTCTATATTTTAATACATCCTATTCCTTGGTGAAGTCCCTCTCTTTTATCCGTAGGTATTAAGGGAAGAAAACGAAAATCGATAGGACTGTTTTATATCCAGCCTATAAAGGAAATAGATGTTAAAAAAGCAGGAAAGAAAGTCAAGAAATGACCTCCGTGGGTGGGAGCGAGAATGGTTTTTGAAGGATATTATTATATTATTCTTGTTTATTGTTTTGTCAATATCAGCGGGTTCTGGTGAGTTAGGTGACTGAAAGCGGCGACGGGGAGACATTTGACAACCGGAGTTTGTGAAGCAAAAAGATGAGCGTCCTCTCCACGGGATGCGGGGTAACTACATTTCTCTATGGCCATAAAATGAACGACTCGGCATTTTTCCCACGTAAAAACTTGCCGACGAAAACCGGTCTTCCGACAGCTCTAAAATGTATGGGGTGGAATTTTGAGAAGAATATCATGGACAACCCGGCCCTGGTAAACTTGTACGTCGCCACCAAAGGGACATCATTCAACCTTATGTACACATAAAAGCGGAACGTGAGCCACAAAAAAAGCACGTAAGAATCGTGACCAAGGGGATGCCCGGCCATTGCGGGGGAGATACGGAGCGGGGAAGTGGGGTGGGTGGGCAGGAGGGTGGGGGTGGGGCTGGAAGAGTGAGAGAAAAGACCGTGGAAGGGGTGGATTAGGAGAATGATGGAAAAAACAAAGGAGAAATGTTATCGGGAGAGTAAGAGGGGAGAAAAGTTATGTGGAATGATAAGGGATCCTTTTTAGGAAGGACTCGCAGTCTTAAAACCTCGATAAAATGAGGTTATGAAGTCACAGCTCTAACGAATTCCGATTAATGTAAAACAAGAAGGTCGGTATTTGCTGGAATTTCGAGATACTCGGATGACTCATAAATGATACCTAATAGGGCTTTCTAGATACGTAGGTAGTGCGAAATATATTTTATAATTAAGTCAATGATACAGTAGGGCCGGACGATTTTTTAGAATGAAAATTAGCCTCGGCGTCAACTGTCAATAGTCCAAATACGAAATGTCTTTCGGCTGGCTCCCTGTTCACTACGACTCTCCAAGTTTTCTTTCTTATCAGTATCGCTGTTAACCCTCTCGTTGGAGCAAGAGTCGAGACCGCAATAGGAAATCAATCGGCTGAATATCCAATCAAATTCTTATATGCAGAACTCCATAGAGTGGGGGATATTAATACTTTTTTGGAACCAAGTTTTTTGACATCATGAATATGATTTTGCTCGTTTTTTAAGGGTTTTTAGTGAAAGTTTTTTCCCTTCGCCTACCCATTTTATCATTTTTTCTATTCCTTATCCCTCACTTATTCGACATTGTACTTGCAACCCCTACCTTACACCTCTTTGTTGAATCGTGCGGCAATAATTTAGATGTATGCCAGGTGAAACTTTCACCGATAGATTTTCCTTATTTCTAAAGTAAATAAATATAGTTTTAAGCTTCATTTCTCAGAAAACTAAATTAAACCTGGACTTCAACCTGTTTGAACTTTCATGTCAAATTCCAGAATCTTCTTCATGGGTGATCCACATCACTTCCTTCACTCCGTGTTCGCGATCAGATGATGATTGTAAGATAGAAAACATTAACACATACTGATTTCACATTTAGAGGTTCATGTTCGCCATCCATCACGCTGTCCTAGATATTAACCAAATTTTTGATCAAGCTTATCGTATCCGTTTTCCAAAAACGTACTTGCTTACGTTTCGCCCTCTGTTTAAGCAAAAGACAATGGGGTTAGTTGAAAAAACCGATGTTCAATTATAATTCTGGCAATGAAATGTTCGTTGTAGTAATAAGTTTCATGGAAACATGTAACAGCCTGCATTAGCCAATCGTGAAGTTGGGAACCGTTACGTTTACTCTTATGATTGCTTTTCGCTGGAATCATGCTAACTTCGAGATGAATGGATTTCTACTAGTACAATTTCCATTATCATATCTGCCACTTACGAATGCATTATGATTCGTAGATTCGACATTAGTTTAAATTTTGGTCTAGACCCCATTATCCTAACCCTCCATTCCGTTTAACCTCACAGATATAGCTAAATTTCTCCCTATATCCACATTTTTATTTTCTCTCCTTTCTTCCCATCCGCCTTTTTACGCACGAGCTATTGAGTCGTTATTTGGCAATCATTCTTTGCCTGATAAAGATAACCATTTCCACCGTAACGGTATTATCCGTGTTTTTCTCTTCTCTTTACATTACTTGCATCATTACTTAAAAAGGACTGTTACCTCCCACCACATCACATCCCTAGGTGGTAGAAGGTGAGATTGTAAAAGAGATTCCATAATCTCAATCTCAACCGAAAATGAAGACGATTATCAATCTATCCCTACGCCGGTGCCCAACTGGAATACCTCCCAACTTCACTATCTATCTTTGGTTATTGAAAGGCATCCAAAAAATAACATAATTGTAATGCTGAGCATCGTAGGTTTTTATTGTTGAGGGACGCAATTCATTTGATTTTCACATCGAACACAAGTCGATGAAGAGTTGGTCTTAAATTTTGGCAATAATTAATGAAAACTTCGTGCCATTATCTTTTGTACCAATGCATCTTTGATGTAAAACTTAATTATGACCATTTCACCCCTTTTTCCTTGCATTATTTTGTGTAAGGGTCCTTTACCAAAACCTACCAAGTAGTAGGTCAGTAATGCTTAAATGTTGATGAAGAAATACGACAGTCAATACTTGATCATTTACATTACATGGAGCTTCACGAATGCATGCTGAAAACATTGATCAAAACGCAGAATTTTAGCAATAACTGTCTATTCGTGCATTGCATCACGGTTTTGATGAACCGCTATTGAGAAATGCTGTGGTCTCAAAGTATTCAATCAAGAGTTGACTTTTGAAGTTCAGCAGTTCGCTTTTCTCTACTTCAGTGTTAATTAAGTCTGGCTCAATCGCCTACATTGTAGTAAACAAATAAAGTTTGATACATAAATAGGATGTGTTAGTTTTGGTTTAGGGCAAAATCTCCAATCTAAGAATTAAAATATATTTCTCTTTAATTTAATGATAGGAAATTAATGGAAGAACGTGTCTCACCCATTTGAATAACTGCTTTTTAAATGTTGAGCTTATTTCCTTTGCGGTACCAAATTCTTTCTCTCTCTTGCACTCAGAATTTTGGTCACAGGGACGCGGGAAGATATTTGGTGGCCAAAGCTGCCCTACGGCCCAGGGAGTGCGAATTCCCCGAATAGGTAGATGCCTCACTCACATCTCGGCTCGGAAAGAGACAGGGAAAGAGCGAGGGGATGGAGGGAGGGCGGTGAGGGGCTGGGTAATTGGAGTTGGTGGGATGAGGGATTGCTGTATCAGTGAGGAGTTTGGATGGAATGAGGGTGGGGAGGGAGGCGAGGGTTCACGACCCCCGGGGAAATAAGCCGCTCCGAAGCGAGAGGGACGTTGTGTGAGGTGGACTGTTTATTTCGTGCAATCAGTCTCTTAGAATCTAAGGGGGGAGGGAATATTAATAAAATGAAAGGAAGTGGGGTAAAAAGCGAGGCAGTCCTGCGGTTGTCTCTCGCCGTGTCTGAAGGTAATTCAATCGCAGCTTCGATCAAAGCTGTGCACCTCTATAGCAAAATGGAAATCCTTTTCGTCATTCATCCAGATCTCATGCTTCAGTTTATTCATGACTGTTAAACCGTCTGTAAAATTAAACTAAAGTACTTTAGCACTAATAAGTTTAATTATGAATTTTCAAAAGATTGAATATAAGTATGAGAATCGAGAATGAATATCTCGAATATAATATTCCACGGTATAGCCCGAAGAGCATTTAAAAGTTATACCTTATGCATCATCCAATATAATAAGGGGATCGCACATGATATGGGGGATTTCGATATTCTTAAGATGACGTGCATTTGCCAATAACTATAGATATTAAATTAAAAATGAACATGTAAAAGACACTAAAAGAAAATGTTTGGAATGGCGTTAAGCAGTATGAGGAAAAGTTTTCAATGATGATTATTCCAGAACGTGGGTAAAAGGAAAAAAAAATAATACTCAATTGGAAGTGTCATATGCTAGATTATTGTCGCAGATAATTTAAGAAAAATTTGAATGAGCTACTTTCCAAAAAAGAGCATCCTGTGAAATACCTTTACGTTTGGTCCCCACAAACACCCAATGAATCATTTCGGGTTGAGTGTTCTCGATAAATCTCTTTTTTAATACGAAATATTAAAAATAAAATCAAGGCATGCAGTCAGAAGAAATCAAACAGGTGTGAGCATACGGTAGAAAAAATTAAAGATCCTGATATCGTGATTTATTCCGGTGGACGGAAGAAGCTAGAAGACATGAAACCCCACTTTCCAAGGCCCTCCCGCCAAAAAACATTCAGTGCTATCATAAATTTCATGACATTTATTTTTATTTCATTGGTCCAAACAGTTGAACATGCAAAAAATGTGAGAGAAGGAAACGGAATCTTTGGGAACGCCATTGAGGTGGAAAAGAGAAAATGCATTAACGAAGTGGCTTTGTTCATCTTTTCCATTTAACTTACCAGCGCCAGGGCCACAGCTTATAATACCATCTCTGTTTATGCTTAGGATCAAATATCGTTAAATAACAACGACAAATATAGTATGTTTTTAGTCAGGGCTTTAATTAATGAGTTGATTTGCATAAATGAATTTTTTATGCATAACGTATATTCCTATCAAGACATCATCGTCTCAATTTAATTAAGCTTTTACGGAATGGAACACGAGAAGGAAAGAAAGTGACTTGTTTATCTAATTATATTCTTAGAGCGAGCAGATCGAAAATGAATCCTTGCCAATTGTTATCTAAGTTCCCAGACTTGGCATGATTTACCAAGCTGTTACACCACCGCGAGTCAAATTTAAAGTCATTACACAAAAACATTATTTATTGTTTCTACAGTGCAACTGATTCAATCCTATCGCGAGTACGATATCATAGTACCCGACTGGTTGAGTCTGCAGCGTGCGTCCACCTTTCTCAGGTTTGCCACTTTTGACGTTTTCCTTAAAATCTGGAGGAAAAGGAGGTACGGTGAAGACGATGAGCTCCTTTTTTATTTTCCCCCCTTTGAAGAGATGAAATGGGTTGTGTGTGTTTGCGGACTTGGGGAATGGGATGGCCCCCACCGATGGCGGAGGGGAAACGAGGGGCAAAATGATTGAAATGGTGGCCGTAGCTAGGGGAGGGCGCTGCAGGGAGTGTGGGGGAAGAAATCCACGGCGGAGTAGCACGGACGGGGGTCGTAATAAGAAAGAGGGAGTTGTTTGCACGCCACCCCTCAAGCGGGAAACACCCACCCACCGACTTTACGACCAGGTTTCTTCTTAAGAGTATAAGGAGCGCCCGTTTCCATAAACATACATACATTCATGAATAAATAAATGAATATATATATGTTATATATATATTCATTTATTTATTCATGAATGAATATATATATATATATATTCAAACATAGAAATAGGTATAAGGAAAGGGGATAGGAAAACACATAAAAGGCGAACACAGGACATGTGGGGAAGGCGGTTTTTGAGCAGATCACGAATGTAAAAATATTTCCTTATCCGGGATTTGAACCACGGACTTTCCACTTTCCGGGCGGATGCTCTACCGGTTGAGCTAATAAGGAAACCGGATTTACATTGAGATCTGCGATCTTATAAAGCGCCAAAGTGCTCCGATAGATGTTGCCCGAGAGATGGCGTTATGGAGCTGTTTCACCCACCAAAGGAGAAATAGACGGGACACAAGAAGGTGTTTTCCTATCCCCTTTCATTATACCTATTTCTATGTTTGAATGAATATTTGTGCGCCGTATGGCGGGATTTTCAAGTTTGATATATATATATTTATATATATATATATATATATATATATATATATGTCGGGTCGCGGTGGTCTAGTGGGTAGAGCGTTGGACTACTGACCGGAGGGTCCCGGGTTCGATTCCCGGGCAAGGCACTTTGGGCACCTGCAGCTCCACCCAAGCTAGTTGATTTTTCGGGTACCAGATCTTCCTGGGAAACCATAACCGGCACAGGGAAAGGAACTGGCCCCCCTATCCTGATGTGTGAATATTCACACGCCGTTGGGCTTGGTACACGGGTGAGCTCTACCATCACGTACTAAACCGACCTTCGGGTTGATTACTGTGTTATATATATATATATATATATATATATATATATATAACACAGTAATCAACTTATATGTTGTATATATATATATAACTGTGTTATATATATATATATGTTATATATATATATATAACACAGTAATCAACTTATATGTTATATATATATATATATATAGATGATGCGGAAGTACTCACGAGAGCAATATAACTTTTGGACGGCACAATAGAACACAGAATAAAACAGATAACACGTAAAAGAACACCCACACTGTAGATGATTTAAGCTTTCGGCCTACTCCGAGGCCTTCTTCAGGTCAGACTCAGAGTCTGACCTGAAGAAGGCCTCGGAGTAGGCCGAAAGCTTAAATCATCTACAGTGTGGGTGTTCTTTTACGTGTTATCTGTTTTATTCTGTGTTCTATTGTGCCGTCCAAAAGTTATATATATATATATATATATATATATATGTATATATATATATATATATGTATATATATATATATATATTATTTATATATATATACAAAGAAGAAATAGGTGGATTGGACATACCTTGAGGAACAATGGATTAGATAGATATAATAGAAGGAAAAATTGAAGGAAAGATCCCGTGAGGAAGGCCAAGAAACAAGTATCGTACATAAGGCAAATTATATATATGTATCTCACTGCATCAATACATTTGCAGAGACGTGTCTGCTACGCCTGTACCCTAAAACACCTCGACGGGATTGTCTCTAAGGAACATTTTAGCATGCTTTTGGATATTTTTCACGGTCTTCCAATGCTTTCCTTTAAGCTTTCTCTTCAGTCGAGGAAACAGAAAAAGTTGCACAGAACCAAGCCAGGACTCTAAGGGGGCTGGGGGACGGGGTCAGGAAGTTGGTGACAATGAAGGACGTGTGGCAACACTTTCCGCACAAGCTTTGTGCAGACCTTACGCATTTCCAGATCCTCGGTCACTATCTCTTGTACCGAAAATTAGATATGTGTCGGGTGTCTATATCTACATCTACATAATATCCCGCAAGACCCCGCTAGGGCGTGTGGCGGGGGATGTAAGGTCACCACCCAACAAAGGGAATAAAGAAAAACCGCATTCAAAACCAACACATGCATGCAAATCCAAATCCACATTGGTGCATACATTCATAGAAACTTTCTATCATTTACACGCATGCGAATATATAGTGTCAATTTTTTGTAGGGAAATCAGCTGGATGCTCAATTGAAGGCCGGAACGCAAAACTTTGCGCAAACGATTCACGTTTCCTTCGGTTCTGGCCGGTGATGGAAGTTCAGAACGGGGTTCGTCGGCAACCTCCTCCCGGTCATCCTTGAGCGCCTTGTGCTCCCTCCCGGACTGTGACCTTGAAAAGTAATCAACTCTAAAGGCCTTATGAAGCATATGTAATGTATTTGTTGCATTATTTCCAAGCTCCATGTAAACCTTGAAGGCGTGTGACTGTTCAAGCGAACGCTGCATCGCAACGTTTTAGAAAGGCGAAAAACACACTACATAATGTTGTCACGCGGAGGCCCGTCATGTGTGTGTGTGTATATTTACATGTTTATACACACACACACATACACACAAACACATATATGTGTGTGTGTATATATATATATATATTTTTATTTATACGAGGCGTATTCTTAAAGTAAGTACCGTTTGCTTATAGTTAAATGTTGGCGCTTCAGAACACAGTTTTGCTCCTGCAGCGCCATCTACTGATTCATTGAGAAGCTATAGCAGCATTTGTTTTGTTTCAGAAGTTGTTTGTTTGTCCGGGCATGCAAACAACAATGTCCGCGACAATCGTTGATCCCCCGCTGTGAAGTGCGTTCTGTCATACGATTCTTGTATGCAAAAGGATTGTCGACTGCTGAAATTCATTGGGAATTATGCCTAGTTTATAAACCTACAGTTATGAGTGAAGGAAAGGTTAGACAATGGTGCTGTGATTTTAAAAATGGACGTACAAATGTCCATGACGACGAGCGAAGTGGTAGGCCCAGTATTCTGACCGATGAAATTGTTTCGCAAGTGGAACAAAAACTGCGATGTGATCGTCGATTGACAATTAATGGCCTGGCTGAACAATTTCCTCAACTTGGACGCACTACTGTCTACAATATTGTTACGGAAAACCTCGGATACCACACATTGCGTGCAAGGTGGGTACCGAAAATGCTCACCGACCACCACAAAGAGCAAAGAATGTCCAGTGGACGAGAGTTTTTGGGTCGTTGGGAACTCTTTAAACCACCCACCGTACAGTCCTGACCTTATACCCAGCGACTACTTCCTCTTCTTGCACTTGAAACAGTGGTTCGGTGGACAACGTTTCGAAACCGAAGAGGAACTCAAGAATGGCGTTGTCGATTGGTTCAACCCTCAGGCGGCGAGTTTCTATGCAGAGGGGTTAAAGAAGCTGGTGCAGCGGTACAAAAAATGCTAAGAAGTGAACGGCGATTATGTAGATAAGTGAAGTAGGTTTGTAGCTAACTAAAAGTGCCAATAAAATGTGTTTCATATGAGTATATTTTTTCCTGTGACCAAACGGGTCTTACTTTATGAACACACCTCGTATATATAATATATATATATATATATATATATATATGTATGTACGTGGGTGTGTGTGCCTGTGAATGTGTTTAAGTATACATGTAGGTGCTGTGTGTTCGTGGGTCTTTTTCTTCTTGCTCCGTAAACTTATTTATTTGGCAAAATGGTTGAGAGCGGAGAGAGCCCACGAGGCACGAAGTGGGAGGAATAAGTGAAGGCAAAATGAATATAACTTCCTCGATTGAACCCCTTCAAAGAGATACGGTTTTATGATATCAGGTTTCTTTATACGAACCAAAACAACCGCATATAAACGCTCTATTACGCCAACTAGCATATGGAAGTTTTTGTTTGTCTCTTCTCTTGAGTGGGAAAAGTTTTCTTTCTCGCTCAGAGAGGCTCCAAAGGAAATCTTGAGCTTCCAAAAAACTTATATTTATCGTGGCCTCAAGAAACGGCCCAATAAAAAACTCAAGAATGCTACAGGAAAGTATTTACGACGCTTACTTCTCCCAATAATAAATATAAGGCCTGCGAAAAAGTTGCAACAGCGAAAATATTAGTTATGAAAGTATTTCCCAGCTATGTGGTACGCTTATCAATATAGCTTACGCTCGCTGTATGTATATATATATATATATATATATATATATATATATATATATATATATATATATATCGATGATGCGGAAGTACTCACGAGAGCAATATAACTTTTGGACGGCACAATAGAACACAGAATAAAACAGATAACACGTAAAAGGACACTCACACTGTAGATGATTTAAGCTTTCGGCCTACTCCGAGGCCTTCTTCAGGTCAGACTCTATATATATATATATCGATGAAGTAGAACACCTATGCCTATATATACCTGTATTTCGATGATGTAGAAGCATTCACGAGAGCAATGTAACATTTGGACGGCACAATACAACACAAAATAAAATAGATAACACGTAAAAGGACACTCACATATTAGATTGTTTTTGCTTTCGGCCTTCTCTGAGGCCTTCTTCAAGTCAGACTGGAAAGTCTTGGACGGGTACTAGAAGTCTGGGGGATGGAGAGGGTGTAGGGTATTCTGGGAGGAGAATTAAAGATGTCCGTTAAGGGTGGGAATTTTAATAGATCGGAATGCTAGTACTCATGCAGATTCGTGAATTCTCATTTCTATATTGGTAGCTGAATCTGGTAGGAATTCTAGGAAGGTAAATATTTGTACAGGGAAATGAACTGGTAATACTTCTCCGTTTGAGTTGCTATTAGTCCATTTTACCTTATCCATCCTTCTCCTCAGTAACATATCAAAAGGATTCAATCTATCTTATACATATTACCTTGCTTCATCGATACCTGACCTAAATAACCAAAGGCTATACAACAACTACTCATGCAACATACCCAAAATTTTTACTTATTTTCTCTCCTTAATTACATCCATTCACATCATTATCATTGCCTACTCTTTATGTGAAAGCTTCTTTGACTCACAATTATTTTTTCTGTTTTCGCTTAAGCTTTATTTATGGTATTTTGTTAATTATCTATATAATATTTGGTAAATAAAACACAAAATAAATTATAGAAAAATTTCATGGAAGGTGAAAACACTTCCCGATTCTGCATGCATAATAGCATGCAACATCCCTGGCTACTGTAACGCCAATGATAAAAATATAGAAAAAAGTTTAAAAAGATAGTGATAGAAGCAGCAAATACTAAATATTGGACCTCTCTAACTCCTGAACAAAGATCCTTGCTACCTTAGAATTTAGACAGAACACTTAGCTAGCTAAATACATGGTAGGGGGACCAGTTCCGTATATAGCTTTGGTTAAGCTGCATGTGCCTAGAGAGACTACGCTCCACCCCTGGACTACCGCGACCCACATATACACGTATATGTATACACACACACACAAACATATATATATATATATATATTCATTCACATTGAAATAGAGATAAGGAAATGGGAAAGGAACACACATAAAGGACGAACACAAGAGAGGTGGGAATGGCGGATGTGAGCAGATCACATTTTTACATTTGTGATCTGCTCACATCCGCCATCCCCACCTCTCTTTTGTTCGTCCTTTATGTGTGTTCCTTTCCCCTTTCCTTATCTCTATTTCAATGTGAATGAATATTTATTCGCCTTATGGCGGTATTTCGTGTTTGAATATAAAAATATATATATATATATATATATATACATGAATATATATATATATATATATATATATATATATATATATATATATAATTTCACACATAGAAATAGTTATAAGGAAAGGGGATAGGAAAACACATTAAAGACAAACACAGGAAAGGTGGGGAAGGCAGCATAATTGGTAGAGAATCCGTCCGGCACGTGGAAGGTCCGTGGTTCAAATTTCGGGCAAGGAAATATTTTTACATTTATAATCTGCTCAAATCCGCCTTCCCCACCTATCCTGTGTTCGTCTTTTATGTGTTTTACTATCCCCTTTTCTTATGTATATTTCTATGTGTGAAGTAAAATTTTTTTTCGCCGTATGGCGGGATTTCGTGTTTGAATGTTTTGTGTATATGTATATATACATACATACCTGTACATACGTATGTATGTATGTAAGTGTGTGTGCACGACCAAACACGCACATAACATTTGCACCAGGCGTCATCTATCTCCGTGACGAATTCTTCCTCAGAATGTTGCGACACTCAATGGATAGCGCGACGCCGTTTCACTCCAGCGGACGGAACGACAGCAGCAAAAAGCAAGAACGATATCATCATGGAAATTAATGGTGTGCCATAATATTCTTGAATGGATGAACTGAAAGGATTTTTCAACGAAAGGTCATATTTTTAAAAAAGAATCAATTCATCATGATGGTACGATATCAGTTTACCCAAAAACGCCTCGTACCCTGTTTATCTTTTACCAACCGGTGTTGTCCCGGCTGGCGATCGCTTCAACTTTTCTCGACACTCACTTTCAATTGAGGAACCTAAGTTTTTTCTCGCCCTCCAGTACTTTGTAGTTAAGTCCTCATTTTGTTTCAATATTCAAACTCGCATTCACATAATTACTTTTTCACATTATTATTTATATTACTATCCATAAATTAAGGAGCTCTTTATTGGTTATACTAATATTATTTTTAATTCTCGCTTCGGAGTATTATGTTTAAGCAATGATCAATACTTTACCTTTATTAATAGGGCTTCAACCAGAAACTTACATTGAATAGGTCCTTGAACGGTAAGCAAATCATTTAATATAATTTTATGTTAGGAAATTATTCTCTTTTAGCATGAACATTAATAAATGTTTATATAATGCCATTGTTTTGTCACAGAATGAATTTTACCTAGTATTTTCAGCGTGAAAATGAGTAGAATAATGTTTCCATGCTTGTTTCTAAGGGTGAGATGATGGGAAAAATCAATACATGTTTTCTTCTTCGTATGGTAATATTGACATTAAACAGAGACGAATTGAGGGCTGAAATATACAAATCCTAGGATTGGCATACTGATAATTAAGGTAATATATTTCTACCTTTAGCGTATCTTTATTTATTTCTTTGTAGCAGGATATTAATATTGCACGGAAACCACATTTTAGAACTTCATTGCAACAATTTCAGAGCCTAAAAATCATTCGCCTTGACTGGGATTCGAACCCGGATCAAGGCGAATGATGTTTACGCTCTGAAATTGTTGCAAAGAAATGCATGTTAGCGGATGACTTCGTTGAAAGTTACTGTTGCGTCATCTCCCGCAGTTTCTTTAAATTTCACATTTTAGAAATTATTTTCTTTCTGCTCCGTTTCCTGACCTAAGTATGGATATCTATTTTAATTGTAACTTCCGAAAAGATCCTCGCCGTTTGGCTGGTTCTATAAACTGTGCTCTTTAAAGTGAGAAGCATCGCTTTTCCTTTAACTTTATGCTGAAATTAACACATCCCTATACAAGCACATTTCCTCTAAGGTTAAGTGTAGAATAACCGCGGTTTCTTTTATCTTACAAAGCCTTCGTAAACATAGGTTTATAATATTATATAACATCATAAACTTTTCAAATTTGGATAAAATTTGTTGTCGAAGAGGAAGAATAATATCGAAGTTTTAAACATGTTGGAATAAGAGAGGAATATCCTTGTAGAAATTCAGAGGCATTGATATTTAGTTGCTATGCGGCTGCTGAGTAACATGGTGAAGTCGGGTAGAAGAAGAAAGAGGATAGGAACTATGGAGGAAGGGAGTGGCATATAAAGCATGAATTTGTAAACAAGACTGCAGTAACGCATCGGACAAACAAGCGAAATTCCACGCAAAGGGTGATACGTGTGCGGAAGTTGTTAGGGAACGTGCAAATACTAATTTAGACGGGAATATTGCCCATTCATTCACAAACTTCTACAACTGGGAAAGCAAAACTTTTCACATTTTACAGATTTTAATAATTTATTCTTGGCAGTATGCAGTATCAGTCGGCCTCAGCTGTGAACGTGAACCTACTTGAAATTGCCACAGTTATGTGACCTGGGGTCGATTCTTGCATCGTCAAGTCACATTAAATGTTCCTTAAAAACTTAAAAGTAATGAAATAAACATTTATGGTGTATAATGACATATTCAAATGAGTAATAATTTTTGTAAAAATTATTTATTCTCAATATGAAATTTTTAGACACCCTTAAAAAAACTTGCGAAAATGAGTGTGATGAGAGTGGTGATTGGATTGTGTTGATTTATTCTCGAGAAAATATACATAGTGTTTTAATGTAAAGACAATAGCTCTTTAAAAACTTAATTCCGTAAAAACATGTTGAGTTAGGAACACTTCCGTTTGGCGACGATAGAGCGAGGCATAATTGATATTTTATGCATGATTCCAGTAATAAAATCCTGAATCGCTAGGATACTCAAAACAGCTGTAAGTATGTCGAGTGATCCTTTACATGGTAGATCTTCAAGAGCCGCAGGGGAACGCACTTGGTGTGAAAATAAAATAAGGAAGCACTTGTGGTGGTGCATGCATAATGGTAGGAAGCGCATAATGGCAGCCGGTGTGCCGGTACATATGTGGGCAATGGGTCTTAAATCTGTTCCTAGAACACTGACGGATGGGTCTCAAGCTGATGTGGAAAAAGTTTATGAAGCGACCGGCATCCTCGAAGGACGGAAGGGTGAGCGGCGGCGTTTGAGAGACGAAGGCAGGGAGTGGTGGAATAAGAGGAGAAGAGCGGGAGGGTGGTTGAGGGGAGGTGAGAGGGGAATAGCGATAAATAAGTAGGGAGACGAGGGGATGTGTCATGCGGTTATGAAGGAGAAGTTCTCTCGAGGATGGAAGGGGTCGAGCGTAGGGTGGAGATAGGGAGTTCGCCCTTGTGGAGAACGCTCTCCTCTCGACTGGAAATCTTCCCGAGAACCAGGAAAGCGGGTGAGTCGGGCCGAGCGCCCTACCTCCCTCCGCCTCGAAAAGAAACCCTCGGAGGATCAACCAACCCCCCTTCTCTTTCTTCCCTGTCCTCCCGTATACCGCCTTTCAATTTAACACAACCCTTCCTCGCCCCACCTTCCGCGCCCCCCCGTTTTCCTCCCCGCCACTCGTCGCGTACCTCCTTGGAGATGGAGGTCGAATGCCCCCGAGGCTGATTCCCACGGAAAGACGGGATGGGGGACGCGCCGTGTGGGGTGAGCTCTTGTAGGTCGGTCGGAGGATAGCGGAGCTGGGGCGCGTGTGTGTCGCAAAAGTTCGCGGTGCAGAACTACGCGACACGAAGTGAGAGGAAGGGAAAGTGGAGTGAGTGAAGTGGAAGGAGCGAGGCAAGAGGGTCTGTGAACGACATCTTATGAGCTGGGAAAATAAAACTATTTTCATTACTGTCATAGGTAGTCTACAGAAATGTATAAGGGGCTCTTTCATGACTCCTATAAAATCATTGCAATGAACTGTGGATTTCAAAAGATAAGTGTGTGCTAATAAAGTACCGAATAACGTCTATGACCATCATTGTATACATTATTGAGATACGCAGGTTTTTTTTTCCTCTTCCCAACAATTGCTATCTCTCCCTCTTAATCATACCTTCTATTTTTGTAGTCGGTACCCCAATAAATTTAAGAAAACCCTCAATCCCTAATTTTGCTTCTTTTTTACGAGTTTCCTCCAAACATTTTCACGGATTGATATGGGGTGCATTGAGTTAAATTTACCAGCATTTAAAACACATTATTATATTTCTATAAATGACATGTTAGATTTATTTAACACCTTGAAAATCACACCGTGATTTTTTTTAAATATTTAAAGAAAAATTCGTCAGATAAGTACCTTCTTCTGTGTTTTTTACAGCAAACATTGTTTCAAAGATTTTAATTCTCTTTATTACCGTGTTATTAAGCTAACGGGATTTTCCCAGTTGTTACGTGAGCAGTTTTAAGATTTGAGTGTTTCCTAAAATTGAGTATGGTTTTATTATTTAATTTCTGAGAAAAAGATCGCTGAATCGAATTCGCAAACTGCTGGGAAATCTCTGAATTTAATTTACCGTTATTTCTATGTTAAGGCTTTGGTTGTCTAGTGATTCATATTGCAGTTAAAAAATGAAAAGAATGGATTACCGGGCTAGTTTTCCCTCATACGAGGAAAAATCTGGGCATTATAGCAATACAAGGGCAGTCCGATAAGTACTTAGCCTGCAAAAGAAAAAACGAAAATTTTGGAAAAGTGGCGATTTATTTCTCAACATAGTCTCCTTTTAGCTCGATTCACTTGACCCAGCGATGCTCCAACTATTTTAACCCGTCTGAAAAATACGTTTTCTAGAGGTCAGCAAAATAGGCCACCGTGGCGGCAATAACCTCCTCATTTGACTCAAATTTCTGCCCAGCGAGTGCCTTTTTCAAGTTTGGAAACAAAAAAAAGTCGCACGGGGCCAAATCTGGAGAATACGGTGCGTGGGGCAGCAATTCGTAGCCCAATTCGACCAATTTCGGCCGTGGCGGCGGTGGAGGTGTGAGCCGGTGCGTTGTCATGGCGGAAGAAAACTTTTTTCTTCGCCAAATGGGGCCGTTTTTTCTGCAATTCGGCGTCGAATCGGCCCATTAATGCGGCATAGTAGAGCCCTGTGATCGTTTTGCCATTCTCTAGGTAGTTGATGAAGATCACACCTTGTGAATTCCAGAAAAAGGTGGCCATCACCTTTCCGGCCGATAGGACAGTCTTTGCCTTCACCGGAGCACGTTCGCCAGGTGAAGTCCACTGTTTAGACTGTTCCTTGGTCTCTGGTGTGTACCAATGGATCCATGTTTTGTCGACGGTCACGAAACGAAGCAGAAACTCCTTTGGATTGCGCTTAAACAGCGTAAAACACTGCTTTGAAGTGGTCTCACTGTTGCGCTTGTTGTCCGGAGTGAGCAAACGCGGCACCCATCGCGCCGACAGCTTTCTCATGCCCAAAATTTCATTCAGGATATGACCCACACGGTCTTTTGAGATGTCCACTGTCTCAGCCATCTCGCGCATTTTCAATCGGCGATCTGCCAATGCGAGATCGTAGATTTTTTTCACGTTATCCTCCGTGGTAGCCGTTTTCGGGGCACCTGGGCGTGGCTCATCAAAAACCGACATGCGACCACGTTCAAACTCGTTAAACCAATTTTTGACGGACGCTATCGAAGGAGAAGAGTCACCATAGCATCCAAGCACTCTTTGATTTCACTGTGCGATTTCCCTTCCAAAAGCTAGAATCAAATTACCGACCGACATTCCTCTTTTTCCATTTTCCTAGAATCCGCGGACACACCTGCTTCCACACGTGGTCAAAACAAAACTACGAGTCCGATTCGGCTGAAATTTCCACAATAGCCGTCTATAACAATGTCCTACACGATAGTAAATTGTTCTTGCGATAGTGGTGCCATCGGGCTGTGAGGCTAAGGGCTACTTATCGGACTGCCCTCGTATGTTCGTTCATTAGTATTATTTCATACCCTTTTGACACTGTTGGAATGCCAATAGTTTCATTTTGTATAAGTATAGGCCGACAGCTATTCATTAGTCAAAAGTGGCCATAGAGTTTACCACAGTGATTTATTACTTTTCCCAATGAAAGCATATAATGAGAGGAAGCTGGCTTATTTTAAGATTTGAAGTAACATAGAATGAAAAAATTTATTGTTGCACAAAAAAACTTGAATCTTGAGATCGATCGATGCAGAAAGTAATGTTTTGATGCCTTTGACGAGTGCAGCTAAAATGTTTTTCTGTTCATTAATTAATCGAATGTTTTACGCATCAATAACTCTAAACTCGTTTACGATGAAGTGGATATAAAAATACTCTGCGAAAATGTCAGGAAGTAAATTAGACGTAGAGAGCTTAATGTTGAAGACCAGATTCGGCTACTCTAGACAAAGAAATTTCCAAGGAGTCCGAGTTTAGGCCTTAATTAATTGGACGTTGTATCTTATTGGTTTTTTCTACAAACGTGGAAATACCGTTACATAATAAACGTTTTCCAAGTCAACCAATTAGATGAGGCAATATACTAACCATCATATCAGTCTCTGCATTTTGCAAATGATGCTTTCTAAATATGTTCATCAAATATCAATTAACTAACCACTCTGTCACGATAGCTTTGGTTATAATATTTCATTTGAATCGCGTAAAACTTTCATTATTCAGATCCGGATGCCATGGTTATTAAATATAGATGAAAGACACAGCAATACCACATTGATTACTGACCATGATTGTACCACCGTGTGGCATCATCAGATGCCCAGCTAATGATACTAAACAGTGATATAAATAATGAAGTAGGACTTTTAGATAAAACAGTGATGAAATTGAGAGGATTATAAGATGGGAGAGGGAGAGAGAGAATAAAACAAGCCTAAAGTTAGGTTAAATTTAAATGCGTTAGAATCACTTCAAAATGATGTGCGAGAAGAATTGTACTAAAATCGTTGCATTACGTATCGTTAAAAACCAATGACAGTTGTCGCAACCAATTATTTTGTCTGTTAAAAATTTTACTTTTATAAATGAAGCACCAAATTCGTCAGCATGTACAGGGTTCGTCCGGAAAATAAGTGTACTGAGCTCAGGAAAAAAAATTATTTCACTTTTACATATCTTAAGCTAATATTCCTCAAAATTGGACCCTTGTGAGTCGATACAGTTGTTCCAGCGGCGTTCCCATTCCTGGAACGCTCCCGCGAAGGCATCATCGGAAACCTCTCGAAGACACGTCGTCACGGCCTCTTTGACGGCGTCCAAAGTCCCGTATCGCGTTCCTTTCAAACTCCTCTTTATCTTCGGGAACAGAAAGAAGTTCGGTGGTGCCAAGTCCGGGCTGTAGGGCGGGTGCGGCAGCGTTGCCACGCCGTGCTTGGCCAAGAAGTCCGACACGACAAGCGCGGTGTGAGACGGCGCATTGTCGCTCAGGTTGTCAGTCATACGGTTGATCGCTGGCCGGACGCGGGCGACTCGTTTTCGAAGCCTGTCGAGCACTTGGACGTAAAATGCAGCATTTACAGTTTGTCGTTCAGGTACAAATTCGTAGTGGACGACTCCCCTTTTGTCAAAAAAGACAATGAGCATCATAAACTTATTTTCCGGACGAACCCTGTACATGATAAAAATATAGCTTCAGTGATATTATTTTTAAAATCACAAGCCTGAATTTTTTAAAGTCCTTTTGAGAAACTTTCGTTTTTTATAATTAATAACAGATGCATAATTCGTTATCCAATTACGCTTTTCAGGAGTTTTTCATATTTTTTAATCTCTCGTCCCCATCATTCCCCGCAGTTTCTGATATCTCGTGAATACTTTTGGCAATTTGGTTCTTTCCTAAGGGGACTGAGTACTTAGTTCTAAGAGAGAACCAAGAACTCTTCTCGAATTTCGAGTGGAAATTGGGTCGATCGAGTTAATAAAGACTACGCTTTCTGCCGGATTATCCGAAGTGTCGCCGCCACCGGGCCTAGAGGCGGAGGTGAGGTTGTCGCTCCACGCCTGGAATCCGCTCGCTCCCCAAAATCCCTGGAGCGTCGGAGTCCTCAAACCAAGGGAGCCAGTTTGACTGGAAACTTCCCCGGCTTCCCCTGTCTTGGAGATAAGAGGCTCCCACCATTTTCTCTCCCTTCTCGAGAATGCCCTCTTCTCCCCTGAGCCAACCCTCGAGTTCTCAGTTCTTGTCGTATCTGGCGCCTCGTAAAGGTGCCCTAGAAACCCGACCACGAGGCATGCGAAACGTCGACCCCATAGGGCGGTTTGGGCTGCGATCCCACAGGGCGGTGCAATGCAGGGGTTGTGCGATAGGTGTCGTCCGAATCACTCCCGACGTCCTCACTCCGTCGGCGTGCGTTTTCTCTTGTAGTCCTCTTTACTCTTTCTCCTCTCGATGCCCTTCCCAAACCTGAATAAAGAAATCCCCTTCTCCCTCCATCCGTGTGCATTCAATCCCTCTCCCTTATCTTCTCCCTACTCCTTTCACTTTCTAATTATTCGCGTTCTCCTTCCCAATCCACCTTCCACTCCAATCGCACGAAAAACTTCTTCCCCTTCTAATTTTCAGTCTTCTCAGTGACGTTCTTTGCTCATTCCCGATAATAATTACTGTTTCATCGTTCTTTTGATCTCACACCGTTCAACTTCGGTGGGTTTTCGGACGCAATCACAGGGAAAAGGTTGTTAATGCGATAAAAAACATTTGTTAGCTGGTAATTGCCAGGGAAAAGCTACAACCGTCGCTAAAAATAGAATATTTATTCTCTTAGATGCTACAGTATTTTGTGCGAGCGATAATGGATACGGTTATTGGGAAAGTCCGAACGAAAATAAATTTTCGAAATTTAGATTAATATGAATAACTGAATTGGCAGCAGTTACGAGAAAATGACTAGGGTTTGGCTATCCATATTTACGTATTTTTTGAAATTTGTTGTCTCAGGCGTAACTTTATGGAATTTGCATGACATATTGAAATGAAATACTTTGCTTTGTAGCGTGTGGAATAGCAAAGTAAAGTATTTCATTTCAATATATTAACATATCTTGTTCTCTCTATTGTTTTACTTTTTTCTCAAAAACAATTGACTCGTTTCTATCCATTTTTTGCATGATTATCGTTCTGTTTTTTTTTCAATTCACGATTTTCTAAATTATTTATGTCATTCCGATATGTTCCGGAATGAAGACAATTTCATACTGCGTATAGCCGAAGAAAACTGCTTTTCTTTCGTTAAATGAATCCTAAGTCGTTTAATGTAGTTCCTTTATCGAAGAATCATAGTTTTTTTAAATTTTTAATGAGACTAATGCTTTGTCATGACTAAAACAAAAAATCACAGATATTTTTGCAAGGATTAAAATCTACCAGCAAAACAAAGCAGAAGCCGAGAATGTCATTTATTCAGAGTATATAGAGAATTTATTATCCCACGTATACCTTACCATTCCCCCCCGCCACACGCCCTTGCGACGGATTGTGGGGTATAAAGTAGATGCAGATCCTTGATGCTTAGAACCAACAGATAATGGGAAGTAGTGGGAATATGGTTAAGGAGAAATATGAAGGGATAAATGGACGTAATGGCACAAAATTATGTTCTGATAGTTTTTGAATTGAAGAGATATTTGCATAAAAAAGGGTTAATGTATTGTTATAAAGAGAGACAGCTAGCTAAAGATGAACGTGGGTTACTAAAAAGTAGATAAAAAAGATCGAATGAAATACATGAGGCAAGCATAAAAAGCGATGAAATAAGCTTCATGGAATCACCTGCATCAAAACAATGATAAAATTGATCAATGTTAGTTAATGATCGTAGGGGTCTCATTAATTAACTTTAAGAACCACATAACTTTGATTCTGTATCAATAAAAATTTTTAAAACATTCCACCCAGAATTGTGTGCCATAATAAATACCTTAAGAAAGTTGATGGCAGCATAAAAATAAATAGTGCTTGAAGAACGCAAAGTATATTATCGGAATACCTGCACGAAGAAAACGTTAGATACGAGGTGCAGACGTTGCATTCTTTAACAAACATTACGTTTGTAACAAACATAATAGAGCAGTAATCAGTGCCAAACGATGGTATACTTCCCGAAATGCAGAGGAATGTTGTAGCGATAAGCTTTCATGCCGTATATAATTTAGCATAAGGTATACGAGTACAATGATGTTGTGCTATAGATTTAAACCCTTATGATAAATTATAATACTTAATAAATGCAAATGAGGTGAATGATATCTATTTTGAATTTCATTTATTTATCAAAATGAATTTATTTTAAACTACCGCACTCCCACAAAGTAAACACATCTTGGTTGATATGATACGCAAATTTTCATTATCTCGCCCGTAGTTTCTCGTGCCATCAATACTTTTCGGTATAACACATGATTTTTCTCAAGAGTCCTCCATCAAATTAAATTAGGTTGGCGAAGTCTACTATTTATCTCAGCCTACTCTATGACAATAATGATGATAGTGAGTGATGAGGACGATAGCAGAGTAACCCACCAATGCGGTAGTTATTGAACACTTGAATCTGAGGAGAACTCGAGAAAACCTCGCTTATATAAAACGCCGGAAAAACAACAAATTCGTCGTAAAAAAGTTATTATTGTGTTTGATTCATTGAGGAAGCTTACCACGGAGTGGGGGAAATAGCAAGGCTAAAGAGTATAAGTATTGCCACACAAACGACATATTGATCTAAATATAAGAGGATAGATCTGAATATAATGGTTTCTAGTGTTACTGTGCCAATAGAAACGCTCCCTCTTGCATCTACAGTACTCAACTCTGGGTTTATTTTCTCCTCCTTCCCCTCATCACCGCCCCTTACCTCCTCCCGTGCCCCCCACTTGCCAATTCTCACCTCCGACCCAACTCGCCAGAGCCCCGTCTCCACCTGCAGCACCCCTGCAAACCACCCCTCGGCCACGCCCACCTGTCCCTCGACACACCCTGCCCGACCTCAAAACCGACGCCCTTGTGGTCCCCCGGTAAGGCTCCCCTCTCCCCCCACCGCCCCCACTTCTACCCACTCCCACGCGCCCTCACGCAAACATGAGGAGCGAGTCCCTCCCCCCCCAACCCCTCAAGATCCCCAGGATTGTGCCGAATTTGCATTCCAAAACGCCTAAGGAGCGTGGCGAGAAAAGGATTAACTCTTAAGTAAGGCCTAAAGGAGAGGAGGACTTCTTGAGAGAGAGAGAGAGAGAGGAGGAGTGATGAGTCCTCGGGAACAAGAATCTCAGCCCCCCGCCTCTCTTTTCCCAAATCCATCTCTTTCCGCCACACCCTGTTATATTTCTTCCTCTTCTTCTCGTCCCCTAAAGGCCGCAAGACGGCGTCCTTGTCTTCTTCTTCTTCTGCCCACATCCTCCTCACTCTCGGCCACCCGCAGAGTGTCCCCCAGCCCAACTCCACATGGGCGCACCGCGTCTTTTCCTCCTCCAAACTTCTCCCGGCACGCCTCCTCATCCTATGCCACCCAACCTCCACGTCCCTCTGCCAGCCTCAGGAAGAAGGGAGGGTGGAAGTTGGAGGGTGGCCCCGCGCCTGGGAGGCGGCCTTCAATCCGGGGGAGGCCAATGACTCGATCCCCTCTCACCCTTCCTCGCCAGGGTTTCGTCCCGTCTTTTGTCTCTCTCTCTAACCCTATCTTTCCATTCACCCCTTCCCTCTCCTCCAATCCCCACCTTAGCTGCTCCCGTAGTCACCTCATCCTCCTCAGACCTCTACTTCACCTCTCTCTTGGAATACTCCGCACCCCTCACCTCTTTTCTCTCTCGCACGTACCCTTATCTATTCGCACTTCGGAATTTACCCCAAGGCGAACTCGTCACCCTCTTTCCTTCTCTCTCTCCATACACTCTCTGAAACCCTCTCCGTCTCCCCTCTCGACATCCCCTGCCCTCTCTCCTAATCCATGTCATCGTAACGTGTGCCTTTCTTTACCACCAGGTCGTGTACAATGTTACGCTGCCACCAAAGCTTTCCTATTCTACGTGTAGATTACACCCCAAATTTTTCTTACAGCTCGCAAATCTCCCGTGTTTAGCATGTACAAATTTTACCCTAGAATTTTCTATTTTAAGTGCGAGATATTATTTTTGTATCATAGTCATCTTAATTATAATTTTTCATGAAAAAACTATTGTTTGATATTTTTTTCATCTGCGTTTCAAGACTGGATTTTGAAACGATTCCGTTAATTGTATGGTGTATAATAAATGGTATGGTGTAACTACATTGCTATTTATTCTCGGGTGCAAAATATTAAACGAAAAGGATGTAGCCATGATAATTTTTTAGTTGTTAACGTAGCAAAAAATGACAAAATAGTCTTACGATCCTTAAAACCTTCAGCAATATAGAATACAATCAGGACATATTTATCTGTTTATAGAGTAAATTGGGAAAAAATAATGAGTATATTGCAGAAAATAGGAACATATTGGAAAGACAGGAGGCTAATCCACAACTTACATGTCTCAGGCTACTTAGGTACGAGCCGGGAACAGAGAGTCCGAATGGGCAGTATTAGGAAAAGGTGTAAGGCAGGGTTGCTCATTATCACCGGTGCTGTTCAACATGTGGAGGAAATGATTAAAGAGGCATGGGAAGAGCTGGAGGTAGGAATGAAAGTCGGAGGGGAATTCGTAAAATCGGTTAGGTTTGCTGATGACCAGGCTTTAGTTTGTCAGTCAGCCAAGGGCTTGGAAGTATTGCTGATAGAATTGGAAATTCTGTGCGGTAGATATGGGATGAGAATCAATATTAATAAAACAAAGGTTATGCCATTTCCACAAAAAAAAGCTAAGTTTAATATTAAAATAGGGGGTTAAAAACTAAACCAGGGAAAAAAGTTATTGTGTCTCGGAAATGTTTTGGACCAACATGGTCAAGGTAGAAGAGATGTAAGGAGAAGAATTCAAAGAGACTTTCACATGGAGGAGGGAGATGATGGCAGGGACGTTGAGTAATTATGCTAAGAAAAGACTCGTCAAAACTTTGATATGGAGCGTAGTACTGTACGGTGCGTAAACGTGGTCACCAAAGCAGGAGAATAGACATAGATTAGAGGGTTTTGAAATGTGGGTGTGGAGAAGAATGGAGAAGGTGAAATGGCTCAAAAGGAAAACAAATAAGGAAGTACTTGGTATGGTGGGTGAGGAGAGGGGTTTGTTGGGAGAAATCCTAAAGAGGCAGGAAAAATGAATGAAGGGCGTCTTGATTGGCCGAAGGATCTTGAAGACTGTGACAGAGGGAATAATGTTTATCAAACATTTGGAAGGGGTAGGGATGGGATGGGTATGTAGGACGGAATGGAAGAAGAAAGGAAGTATTTGGAATCAAAGAGGGTCTTATTGTAACAGGATGTCAGTTTGCGTTTTTAAGAGTCAAGAGAATTGGCGCTGTACCTTTGGCAGCTTGTATCCATCCAAGAACTTATTTTAAGCGGTATATTACCGATAACAGTAGTTTTCAGTCATAAATACACAATAAATGGAAATGCTTATTACATTTATGCACAGAAACACAGAGGAAAAACAAACATCAAGTTGAAGTTTCGACGGCATGGCTGTCATTATCAGAATGCCTTACATATTTCTATGTGTTTCTGTGTATGATTGTTTTAATCAAATATTTTATATTTTTGAGTGTGTTTGTGATTCATTATTCTTCTTCTACTGGGGGACATGTATTCTGATAGGCAACTTTCTGGTACCGAAACGTGAGTGTCACAAAAGTCTTTCCGCAAGCCATTTATGATACACATACACGTTCACACAGTTACGGATATACTATAGGAATAGGGAAAAAGGATTGAAGCATATAAAGGACGAGCATAATGCCTCGGGGAAATGTTTCTGTTTGGAATCCGGGTCCTTCTCTCATCCCCACTAGAAGTTTTTCTTTCATGAGAGTTTCTATCATTTTTCTCTATATTCAAATGAATAACTTTTCACCTTCTGGTAGGTTTTCATATTTCAGTATGTTTGTTTATTATTTACTATAAATGTATATACACTGTTTACTCTACCGAATACGTGTTATTTCATGAAGTTACAGGTACTCAACGTTAAAGTGAATGTATAATATTTTTTAATAGACCAGGAAAAACTCTGTAAAATTTACAAACATTTTTTCTGCATGTTTTAGAGCGATGAATATACAAGTACATGTATAATGTAACAGTACTTTCTAGTTCTTTGCATAATGCCAAAGTTAAAATCATTGGTAGCTTAAAGCAAAGGAGAATAGGCTATAAAATTGGAAATAGTCGTACGTGTAAAAATACCACTGTCATAAAATCTCGTTGGCAGTTTACCATTCTCTTGAACAAAAATTCCAATGAATCAATAAATTAGAAAATTCGTAATTTTTTTCCCCAACGTCAAATTTATCCTCAACTTTCTTTAATCTATTCCTATACATGTTTCTTCAATAAATTTACATTTCCTTTACACATGCCGCGCATTCTGCTTAAGCGGGAAACGTGGTAGATTTTTTATTATGTTTAAAGACTAATTTATTACAAATAAGGTAGTTCCCTAATTTTAGTGTACTTTCAACGTTTCTTCCATTCACTCCGACATTTAGTTGAGAAGTATTTTCCCCACTTCATAGTCTAACATTTTATTTTAAATTCACAAATATGATTTCAATGACTTGATGAATTTAGCCATCAAATTTGTGGAATTAAGTTGACATAATTTTCCACCAAGCGCTGCGTGGCAATTCAGGCATTCACATAATGAGGCCCCTAAACACCTGCTAGTTGCCTTATGTGATTTATCAGAAAGATTAACTGTTCAATACCATAGTTTTGAAATATTGCAATCCATTCGATTTCCTTTCGCGAATTATGTACCAAAATCGTATGTATTGCTTCTAAATGCGCTAGACGCAAAACCGTCTGCTCCATGATATAAGAAATTTGATAAACATGAATGGCTATTCCCTGGAAACCTACACGAACCCCTACACGAGCAAAATTATGGTAAATTGGTTTGTGGATACCCAAGGCTTTTGCATCGCCCGTATAATAACTTAGACCCACCTACCATGAGGTGAACGGCTATAATTTGAAATGGCCCTGGGAATGCTGTTACTTAGGTGATACATTATCACAGGTAAGCCTTTGATATTGAGACGGGCGGGCTGTAAGAAATGAATTATTGCGAGACTCTGAGATAAAACTGGATGATCATTGAGCAAAAAAAGTCTCCTCCACGGTTTATTCCGCTCAATTTGTCGTGACAATGGAAGATAATAAAAAAGCGAAATTTCCATCTCCCTTTCTGAAAGTGGGCACTATTTTATTTGGCTAGACGTCGGGAAAACAGAGAAGTGGGTAGGAATGCCCTCGTGTTCTCGAGTCCCTCAAGGTTTCATTTTCGGCCTCCAAAAGGGGCGGTGGCAGGGGTAAGGTGCAATGGGGGAGGGAGAAGGAGGGTTGGAGGTGAGGCAAGCGGGGGTGAGGTAGAGGAGGTCGGTAAATCCCCCGGCCGCCGTGTGAAGGCCACGGCTGCGCCGTGACAAAAATACGATCTTTTGTCCAGCCCCACGCCCCTTTTGTGCGGCGAATAAAGCAACAAAATCCTCGCCACGCCGTGGCCCATTGTGAGGTCCTGGAAGAAGACTCGGTGTGCCTCGGTCGCCCCCTGCATTGTTTTGCCGTAGCGCGATCGTCCGGGTCTTCTTTCTTCCCCCACCGTTCCCCCCACCTCTCCCACCTCCAGTTCCACCCCCGCCCGCATTTCCCTCAACCTCCCCTTCGTTTATTTCTTTTCTTTTTGTGTGTTCGAAGATATTCATTAAGGCGAAATTGTGAAAATAACAAAGCAAAAATCTGCGTGCTTGGCCGTCTAATTTGTCGCGGGAGACCTCTCAGGGAATCCTTTTCCACTGCTCGGGATTAGAGGAAAGCAGTGCTGTGATAATAATGAAGGAAGCTTACTTCGGAGTAATTTTGTTTCCCACCTCATCTCGTTTTTCGTCACTTTTAACTCACCTCGAATTTTTTAACAGCTGTACGGGATAGAGTATTGCACGATCTCTAAAAATACCCCTAAGAAAGACATGGAACATTATTTATAACCCGGGGTAGGAGTCATTGCAGGCTTAAAGGTTCAGTGTCATAATAAACGTATTGCAAATGAATCAACCGTGCTTGCGAAAATCAGTGAAGTATTCCTAGTCATTGGCAAGGCTCGCAAGTATAATGAATTACAGCCATATATTTTCGGACATTTAGGTTAATGATTCTGACTTTTCGGTGAGGCACATAGTAAAAAAACAGAAAGTTAAAGAAAAATTCTTTTAGTTTATAAAGCAGATTATTATTAGGTAATCTACCGGTTAAGGTAGGTTTTTGGAAGCAATATAAAGCATATATATATATATATATATTTATATATAGCATAAATATTATAATATAAGCAATATAAAGCAATTTATAAAGCATATAGTATATCACATTAGTATAAGCAAACAATACTTATTGTTAGAGTTTACGGTCTCGGTTTTTTCGTTTCCTAACGTTTCTCGACCGTAGATACGTTCATTTTAAGTTTACATTCTATCATGGCCTCCATGGCATCTGAATGTAACAGATATTTCGGGCTTAAGTCAAATCTCCATTAAATTTCGTTAAGTTTACCATCTCGGCTTTTTTGTTTTCCAAACAATACTTAATTGGCATATTTTAGGTATGTTTTAAATTATTCTGAAATTGCAAAATATCGAGTATATTTGTCACTATCATTCATTACCAAACGTAATCAATGAAAGCATGTTCTTTAAATATCCAGTTTACTTGATGAACACGACTAATACTCCTGGCCTTGTGCTCTTGCAGTATCTGTCAGTATATTTGATAAGTGTACTCAAACAATTAATAAATTTCTTAAAGGAAGAGAAAACATCTATGAATCGAAATCACGCGTTGTTAATGATATTTTAGAATTTATATCTAATACGGAAGAAAATAATTCTTGAACTGCATCCTAATAAAACAGTGAAGAATGAAAAGGGTGTTAACCTTTGCATAAAACAATTACGATGAATTATTTTCCCCGAGCATTATTTGTGACCACAATGGCAGGGAACATAACATGCAATAATATTAATTTCCCGAAAATTAAGTTTGGTTTATGGCTAAATCAAAAATAAAATAAATATATTAAGTAAACTACTTGACGCGAGTTCAGGATGGAGATGGGTTGCCTGCTGTATGGAAAAATTCATTTACGTAAATTAAAATAAATTTCAATGAAAATAAATAGTGATGTCAATTTGAAACTCATCCCAATGCTACGTTGGACAACGCACGCCTCCCTCGCTTTCGTCTCACTTCACTGCATTGTAATAAGCTTAGTTGTGGTAGCGAACTCACCTATTTTTTTAAATAATTACTCCAGCAAGATTTTCACTTCAGTTTATACAAACTTAGAATGCAGCGACACCAGTGACCTTGATGAATTTCGCCAACTCGCTTAGGCACCCTTACCTGTCTCCGTATCCTTACAATCCCACCCGTGGCGTCTGGAGGGGCATCCGTGTTTGTCAAGGACCACTTAGAGCCGGGAGAACCTAAGAGCGAGTTTGAGCAAATTCGTTGGAGTTGGCTACTCCTGTAAGTCGGTCAACTGGCAATGTTGACCCAGTTGTCGTAAGTCCGGCGAACAGTCCTGCACTCCGTTCAAGTCGGCCAGCGAAAGAGTTTGATGGGTCAATTATTATTTTTTCATCCTAAAAGAATGCGATGTCTACTTCGCGCGTGGGTACGTGAGTCTTTCCAGAGCAGGTCGAAGGAGATGGGAGTGCGTGTCTTCTCCCCCGATCGAGCAATCAAAGATTTATCCCTCCCTCTCGTCTCTCCGGGCCTTCTCCCATGACCACTCATCCTCCCCCGCAAGCCTCCTTCCTTCCGCTCTTCCTTTCCACTCCCCCATCCCGTCCTTCGCCCGAAGAGGAAACCCCGTTTCCCTCTCCCCCCTCGCCACACCCCCGCAAACCCCGACTCACGTCCTAGGCCACCCGGGTCTCCTCTCCTCTCTTTGCTCTGCGCCAATGGCCCCCCCGATCCCCCTCTCCTCCTTGCCTCACCTCGTTCTTTCTCTCCCTCCCTCCGTTCCCCATGGCACGGGAGTCGGGAAGAGAAAAACCTCCCTCAACTCCCATATCACTCCCCCCAGCCGCCTCATGCCAACATCCACTCTCCCACCTATCCTCCTTCCGTCTTCCTTTGCTCTTTCTTTCCCTCCACCCCCCACCACGCACCACGCCACCCACGTCCTCTCCCTCTCTCATCCCTACTATCCTTCCGTCGGATCCCGAAGGCAATTTCTTTTTGCGTGTGGGTAGGAGGGAACCGAGCGTTCCGGGCAGGGGAAAGGGTCGGTGGAGGGGGTGAGTGGAGTAGGGGGGAGATTATGGGTGAGGGAGGAGGGAGGGAGGAGGGAGGGAGTGAAGGGAGGGGAGTGGCTGGCGTGAAAGGGAATCGGGGAATGGGTTTGAGAAACCTCAAGAAACGTCTCTCCCTTTTCAGCACTGGTCACCATCCGCAAATTCCACGGAAGTCTTCTTCTCGGGGAAAAAAATTCATATTTTCTTCAGAAAGCACAAGAAGTCTTTAGAGGCTATTTGACAGAGCGAATTCAAATGGACTATGTTATCAAAATATTCCTAAGCTTTCCAGTGGGAATCACCTATATAAGTTATGTAATCGGTCTCCTTTTGTTTTCGATTTTGTTTTGTATAATTTAATTGCATATTTTAATGAATTACGTACATTTACACTCATCTCAAAAATCCTCGGACCCCGCATTAAGATTGTCTTGCATTGCCAAGTTATCATAAGAAAATCGGTCAATTATCGCTGTTTCGGTTTTCTAATCCAATCCAAAAATCATTAAGGACAGCTTACTGCGATTGGTAGATATAAATTTTAGTTCCGTTGGTAGAGTTGTATTTCATCAAATTAGAAATAGCAATATAATAGTATTTTAGTGTTTGCTAAAGAAATTTAATGGATATTTGTTGAGGCTATCTGATAATTCTTTGATCGATGAATTAATGTTTACTAAACACACTATATAATTAAACACAATGTGAATTGAAATTTACTCAGGCAAATGGCCAATACATTTTCCGTTTAAGCGCCCTTATTTTGGCATAAACTAGGCGCGAGTTTTTAGACACGACATTTTGTTTCAATTCTTTCAATCCTTTCAATGCCATATCGCTCATTACTTTTATTATAACCTTCTAGATGTATTCTGGATATTCTAGTAGCGAACGCGTGTTATCTTTAGCACGTGTCTTATCTGTACATGGGTCATGTCCTCCGCTTTGCCGACCCTGACCGCCCCTGTCCGTTGCACTTGCACTTTCGTACCCATCTACGTTGAAGATCGATTATCTCCCAAACATCCTTGTCTTCAAATTTTTAAAGGGTGTAAGGAGTTAAACTGAATGTTTCCTAAAATTAGATGTTATAAGGCAACTTTATTATTCCACTCAGACAGGAAGCGATTTTATTGATTGCACTCTGAAACTGGTTTAAAAATACAGAAAAAAATGTATTCGCAAATTAAATTTATACATGCTGTGCTCTTTCGTGGTGGTTTGAATGTTTCTACACTTTTGATTAATCTTTAACCTAGATATACGAGTATTTCTACCAGAATTTACTCCGTTTTGTGGATCATAATAGCTTTTGTGTTTCACTTGGGATAGTGGCGATGGGACGTGTCACACCAGACGTAAAGGGCACCAGATGGATAGTCTATATCTACATGACACCGTACAAGCCACAGCAAAATCGTTCAGTGTGTGCAATAGGGGTTTGTTCCAGTGAGGCGTGAACTATCCATTTATCATGTTCCTCCAAGTTTAGATGCTATTTGAGAACTATTAGGACCCAAAAGAAGGAAAGAGCTTTGTGTTAGAAATAACTCTTCATGTACTTAATGCAAGAGGTATGTTTTTGCTAACTAGCAGAGACTATGATGCGTACCACAAGTCTTGTTAGCTCGTACTACACGCTAATTTACCCAGAGCAACACCTTATTCCTTCGGTGGCAACTATTCTGGTTACATCATCCAAAAAATGAAATTTTTTTCCCTCTCCAATCTAATTTTCTAATCTTAATTTTATGGGTCCCCTATCGTAGTTTGAAGAAGAATGAATAATTCTTTCAAAATAAACTTTTTATCACAAAAAGGGAATATTCAGCCTACATTTTACCTCTTTTCGGCGGGTGATTCCTACTCAAATCATTTGGGTATATTAATAAGTTTATATTGCTCTACGTTTTCTTTTACGAATTTAGGATATTTTCACCGCAGTAGAAAGCTTCGTTGGGAGGGATTTTTGGAAAAACAGCGAAAATATATGAACAGTGACATATGCACCAGCAAAAAATATCAACGCATTTATACCTTATAATCACATTTCCCAAGTACTCAAAGAAAGTCTATTTTTTTCAGCTTGTCGTAATATAATTTCATGCTTCTATTTGCCTACCAGATCTGAGTAGGATTTCGATTGATCTAGGCACTAAATACTACTTACTTCTAACTCACAATAACACTGCAAAATATTTCCCACATATTTTTCCTAAATAAATTATCTACCGTATCATAATTATTAAATAAATGCAATACTTCATATACGAGGGCTCTTCAGTAAGTAACCTCCTTTTTGCTATTAAAAATACACTGGAATAGATACAGGCAATTTTATATTTTCATCTTAAAACTACAAATCTCTACTATTTTATACATATTCGCCAAACAAATTTAAACATTTGTTATATCTCTGAACTAGCTTTCAAATTCCTTTAGCATAAAATACTGCCGCCCGAGATCACAGCCGACTGAAGACGGGATCTTGAAGTTCCTCGTCTAGACGAGAACAAAACATGCAGTAGCCTAAATTTTTAGTCGTGCTTCCATGGAACAGATACGAAAAAATCTGTTTAAAACGTTTGAAGGATTTCAGATATCGTAAAATGCCGATTTTCCCCGACTTTTCGTCGATTTTCTGGTGGACTCTATTGTTCATCACAGACCGTTCCGTTCCCTCCACAAATGTTCACTCTCGTTTTCGTGTAGAAAACCGAAGCTACCCCCTGGACACCCCTCATATATGAATGACTGAAAATGCAAAACGGAAAAATATAGCTACACAATTATAATTTTATGGAGCTAATACTTAGGAAGATATAGATGAACAAGAGCCCCAAGTCTAAACTTTAAGAAGTAAGCGGAATACGACTAAAGCTGCTTTTGGCAATATATATTTTTCCTTTAGGTCAGAATTATTATAGATATTATAAAAAGTACCGTTAGATAAGTATTGTGCCTACCATATGCTATAAAGTTGTACGTTATTTGTTAATCGTTCTTGGGGTGTGTGTGCGACCCTCTCGTAACAATCTGGCGCCTTTTTCGTCCTTGGATGGACGCAAATCATCCTCTGGCGCCACTTCAGTGCACCATTCACTGGCCTTCGCAGCACTGCCCTTTTCATACTGATATTTTTATCCATCCTCAGACACTCTTGCATGTCGAAGTTTTCGTTACTCTGTCTACCCAGCTTATTAGTTTCGCCTGTACCTCAGACCGACCTAATTGAATAAGACCTACCGATAGAAATGTTAACAATTACACACACGGAATTCAATCGGAAATATCTAGGGTAAAGTGGACTCTCAGTTTCAAATGAGGCAATCCTATCTAGATTTCAAGAGGAGTTCTGAATACTTTTCAACTCAGATAGGTTCATAAGCTCACGTTAATCTGGGATCTCTCCGCATAGTAAAGTTTTTTGGGTAAAGTAATCATTTTTGCCATCTTTATTTTGCGAAGAGTTCACAATAGGGATATGATCCAAATTTCACCCCGAAGTGTTAAGTGAAAACGGTGAGGGGTGATACATAAAGTTAGGGAATCGTTTGAGGAAAGGAGGGAAGGAATCATTTCCTGAATGTTGCAAGTTTCAATCGTGAAGAAAGGAAGGGCTGACTCTTTGCTTCAGCTGATTTTACTCCTTTTCGTTTCATGCCCTTAATCTGATCGGAATATCGGAGTTTCTGTTGATCTAGGAACTATTGATTGAACTTCGGAAGTGAAATGGGTTCTTTTTGCTGTGAGAAGTTTTAACAAATAGGTAATCCCATGTGTTGAAACATAACGATGACTAGAGAATGAAAGGTAACTCTGACGACCTATTTTCGCTTAACTGAACGCTTATTTCGGGAAGATATTATGATATGAGGGGTGAAATGAGGTATGATATGAGAACGATAGCAACTAAAAATAATTTTAAAAAATCTACGGTTTTTCCTGCCTGCTAAATCTTTATTTTATGTGCATAATAACCACATAAAATTTTCAATTAGTCTATTATCACCCCATTTGTTCATCTTTGTCTTATGAAGTGGAAACGACAACATTCTTTTCAAGCCTTTTTAATTTTCTTAAATTTAAACTTTCCTGAAAAATCTTCTAATCCCACCCACAGTGATCAACGAGAAATATTGGATTGATGGGTAATAATAGAGTTTACAGTCTATGATATACTATACGATCAATGAATTTGTCATCTCGGGGTATCTCACCTCGTCCTTTCCTTGAGACACCTGTGATTTCCCACAGTGAGGTCTGATATTAGAAAGATTAAGCAGTTCCGATGAAGCTGAGAGTGTTCAGAGGGGTCGCCTGAAATACAATTCAGATTCTCCGTTCAGTAGCCACGCTCTATACCGGCTGGAGTACCTTGCTTCAGCATCTCTCTTTCTTTTATATGAAAAATTCATTTCTTTTAATTTACTTTCCACGGTATTACTTTATACCTGTGCCTTTCGTATCCCATGACGCGTAACTTTGGGAAATTTGTAGCTTTTAGAGGAGTTGATTACATATGCTGTGATACTATCGTTATTGGGGTGGTCGTAGCGTATTGATTTACGTTTCTCTTTTATACTCCCGTCTTCACCCTCTTTGCAGGGAGGGCTTTCACTCCACCTCTCCCATGCCTCTCTCCGGCCCGACTTACCCCTCCACGCATCAGCGCACCTCAAGCCCCGCCCCCTCCTTGACCGTCATATGCACCAGTGGTGTGTGCCACACAACAGACCTCTTTTCTGACGACCAACACACGCTCCTATCCATGACCCTTCCTTCCCATCTACCCCTGCCCCCTTTCGTACCTTTATAAGTAAAACTTATTTTGAGCTTGATAGTCTAGTGAGTGGAACACCGAGTTATTGATCCGAGAGTACCGGTTCGATTCCGGGTGAAGTCTCTGCCCAAGTGATGTGGATTTTCTGTGTTCTAGATCCTCTTGGGAAACCGAAACCGAGCCGACGTGTGACTTCCACACAATACTGCAATAGATGGGCTTTACGATCATCTAGCGAAACAACCACCGGGTTTATTTTCTGTGGGTTGAATCTATTCCCCTCCTCGTCTCTTCCATTCCTTAGCGCATCCTCACCGCCCTCCTCTTCCTCCAGACCCTTGCCCCCACACCCCTGCCCCCACTCGGCCTCTTCGCCTCCTCCCTTTCCGCATTCCCAGATCCCTACAATCCCTAAATTGCCTTTCCCTGATTCTCTCACTTTTCAGCAGTAGCTGCTCGTATAGCCATATTTTCCCCTAAATTAGTTTTCACATGGAATCTCAGCTCTCCATTCTCGTGGCTTCTGGAGTTTTCGAGAAAGAAAAAAGCTCGACTTATTGATGCATCAGTGTTTTACACAGGCATGAATGTGTTGTGTTGCAATGGATAAAGGGTAGATTATAAAATGATTTTTTTAATTTTCAAAAGACCGGTCAAAACATGATTGGTGGAAGTAAGATTCCGTGGTGGAAAATATTTTAAAGCCGTTTGAGGAAAAAAATGCAAGAAAAAGACATCAATACAATGCCGACCGAAAGCAATTTCTGAACTTGTGAGAGGATTATCCAAATCAAGGTGTAGTCGTTGTGCGTATTAAGTGTACCGCACACTATTCGCACGCTCATAAATTTACATACGCTTGAATTCACTCTTGTTATAAATTTTTATGTTGTGTCGCACATTAGGCCGAGTTGACATTTTTATCTCCCGCAAAATGCTGATCCTATCCAATGGAGACGCGTGAGATATTTTAAATTAAACATATTCAATTTTTAAGTAGAAAACATTTGAGAAATTTTTATTATTGTATTTTGAATGTGGATTACTTAATTATTAAGTTTTGATGACTAGAATTCAAATTGAACGCCACGAGTTTCTTGTTATTCTTTTATCAAAGACGGCGATGAAATTTCATATTCTTGAAACGTTATATACATATATATATATATATATATATAAAATACATAAACATGTATACATATATACATATATATATACATAAACATGTATACATATATATACATAAACATGTACATTGACATGTATATATATGTTGGAAACAGAACTCTCTTCGGTGATGACACAAACACATAAAAACATTCAAAAACAGGAACACAAAGAAAGGAAACTCACATATGTAGATTTGACGTTTCGGCCTTTTGGCTACATTGACAAATCTAAATGATATTTTGCTGAAGCCTAGTTAATGAAAATGAACCAAAAATATTTGATAAGCAGAGGTTTCTATCACATCACCACACGACAACTATGATTCTTTACGAAAATCAGTTCAATGCTCGAACAAACCCTTCCAAGAAGTAATATAAAACAGGGTTGTAGTCCTGCTTCTTTTTTCCATCATTACATCAATGGTAATCCAGATACTGATCGGCCTCCGATACTCTGCTGGCATGCTCTTACGGTAGCTAGATATCAGGGCGTATTGGCGAGAAGGGAGCCATTTCCTCCTAGTGGGAGGACGTAATTTTGTGAAGCATCATTAAGGAAAAAATATAAACTCGGTGGTATAAGGTCCGGGAGTGGCTGAGATGAAATCGAACGTCTGCGGGTAAAAAGGGAAGGTTTCGTTTATGGAGGCCGCGATTGAAAATTCATTATCCAAAATAATAAAAAAGACGGCGAGGGTTGATTCGTATAATCGAAGAGCTCGGAATTAAACTAGCAACCCCACCCCCTTACTCACCCCCTCCCTCACTGCACACAAGCACGCACACGCGCGGGCATATCCCCGACAGAATTGTTTGCACTCGGACTCGTGTGCGTCATGAGCCGGACCCGGCCCCGCCGCCGTCGTCCGCGCCATCTACTCGCCCACCGCTCCTCGTTCCGAGTTCTTCGGCCCGGAAGGCAAACAAACGCCAGCACGCAGCCTCCGGCGCTGACCGCTCGCACGAGACTCGCGCGGACGAGGGTCAATAAGGGCGGCAAAGGCGGTGGCTTTAATGCGCGCGTGGGGAACGCTTGTTTATTCAATAGATCGACTTAAAAAAAATAGATCTTTGCCACGGGTGGGAAAGAGAGAGGGAGGATCGCGCGTGAGTGTCATCATCGGAGGGCGAAATTGAAGGGGTGAGAACGATCGATCCGATCGGAAAGGGAAGGCAGATGTGAGGGAGTAAAAGGGAAAATTCGGTTGCGAGGTGGGAGGGTATTGTATATTTTTTTGGGTGAATGAGGAGCAGTGGCGGCTTGCTGGGTGGTTAAGAAGTGGGAAAGGTGTTGGTACGGGGCTTGGAACGGGGGAGGAGGGGGGAAGGCGATTTTGCAAATTCCTGCAGAAACAGGAGAATGGATTCGGGGAGGAGAGAGAGAGAAGGAGAGTACTTTTCGTTTCCCCGGAACGGAGAGTCGTTAGAGACCGAAAGGGAGGGCGCATAAGTTTTTAATGAAATGTTTCCACTCCGCGAATGGTGATCGCACTGTGGACAAAAGAGGAAGTCTGCCCTTTTTTCCCGCGGCAGATCGCTGAAGGACGAGGGTGGGGGGGCAACGATCTGCCCGGGTACTCGTTTCGACTCTAAAAATTCCGAAAGCGAAACGGGCTGAGGAGAGTCTTTTCTCTTCAATTTCCACAAAGCGGAATCACGGAGGCGGGGCACTAAAGGTGAGGATGAACAGCTAGAGGAAGGGAGGGAATAGGGATGTTACAATTATTAGGCCATCGGTACCGGAAAGCAGCGAGAATGTTTGAATTGTTTTTTGTTAGCCTAATTGAAACTTGGGTCGCGGTGGTCTAGTGGGTAGAGCGTTGGACTACTGACCGGAGGGTCCCGGGTTCGATTCCCGGGCAAGGCACTTTGGGCACTTGCAGCTCCACCCAAGCTAGTTGATTTTTCGGGTACCAGATCTTCCTGGGAAACCATAACCGGCACAGGGAAAGGAACTGGCCCCCCTACCCTGATGTGTGAATATTCACACGCCGTCGGGCTTGGTACACGGGTGAGCTCTACCATCACCTACTAAACCGACCTTCGGGTTGATTACTGTGTTTATGGTTTTATTTAAATTGAAACTTACCTGAATGAATTATCAAATAATTAACGAGGAAATATTTAATTGTCTCATCAAAATCTACATTCCACCCTGCAATCCGCCGTAAGGCTTTTTGGTGGGGGGTGTCACCACCAGTAAAAGAAAAGAAAACCACATGCCAAATCGACATATTTATTCAAACCTACACCCAGAGTGGCATATATATTCATGCAAAAACATTTTCAACTCACACACATGTAAATATGTATACTGTCAACTAACATACACATGCACCTTAGACTGTAGTAAATTAGTATCCAATAACATGCAAACTGGCATTGAAATGTAAGAAGGCGAAATTCCACTACCACATTGACATGCAACATACAATGATCTGCCCCCCTAAAGGTACAGGTAGGGAATGTGAAATAACGCTGCAGGCAGCGGAAGTCTTCCCCCGAGAGAGAAGTGTATGTCCCGTATAAATTACCTACAAACTTCAATGAATGCCTCACGTGATAAAATATTAGCAAAATAAGTTTTGCTTATTTAGTGATTTAGTGATGGGGCGAGAATTATGAGACATTGTCACGTTTGACATTTGGTATCAGATCATTGAAGTTAATGGCATTCATGATTTCATCGAGTTTTAATAATACTAATTTGAACTAACTTATGAAATAAGGTCATAGTTTCCGATTCTCTCATTACTTCGCGAGTCTACCTACTACAGCTGTTAAAACTCGTCTGCATCTTCACTATTTATTTATATAATGACTTCATTGGGGCGAGATTGAGACTTTGTCATCCCTTCTTCTACCTTCAACTCCTACATCGAGACAATACAAACACCCAAGCCATAGGTGGAGAAAAACCCACCTATGCGGGAATCGAACCCGCGACCTCTGAGTTGGCCGGCGAGGACGTTATTCCGCCTCCACCAAGGCTGGTTATCTATTGAAAAATATCAATATCTTTATTTGAGTCTTGGAGGCTGCAAATTTTTTAGAATCAAGTGTAGCCGAGAGAAAATAACGGAAAATAATATGTTGAAAATGTTCAAACAGTGTTTTGGTTTTTATGCAATGGATAAAGTGGATTATATCGTTCGTAACTGGAGTGTTCATTAAATACTCTTTTGAGCAAAATCGTATTTGAAATCACGGCTATTTTGTTTATTGCAACTGATCACGTGTATTTTCATTTCCATAGAAGATAATTATTGAAAGATAGGGTATGTATTTAATAAAGAAGGATCATCATGAAAATTTGGAAGTGAACATTACTGCCGACATATGGTGATTGCCGTAGAAGACTGGATATCAGCGTATTTTTAACAATTTAATGATGCAAATTAAAGGTACATCATTTTATTCACGTTGTAATATAATTTTATTAAGAAGTGCGAAAAATGCAAACAACTATATTTTTAAATATTTACTTCTTTTTTCTCATCATCCGGTCAATGGGGCAACTGAATAGAACTCCAATGCGATTATCTGTAAATGTCCAAAAGGAAGCTGATGGACTAGAGGATATCCGTTATAGCCACCACTTTAACCACCCTATCTAGTTTTAACATTTAAGTGCTCACTGATCGTTTGCTGTATTTGTGTCGTTGCTTGTTGATGACTACAAGATCGAAATGAAGAAAGTTATGGGAATTTTTCAGCAAATGAACAATGTCCCACAGATGCTTAAGTTTTTGCATTTCATTTTAACTACAGTTATAAATCAATCATTATACTCTAAATACAATTAGTACCAATGAAAATTGAATTATTTTACCCTACGTTCAACGTGGATGAATTGTTACACATATTTCAGGTATCATATCACAGAGAATTCATGTAAGAGAGTTCTACGAGACAAGTGAGACTACATGAATCAAACACACATTGCAAATACGACGTAAATGAATTCACACGTGTAAGTAAGTATCGCAAAAAAACTTGTAGCATACTTATTCGCGCTGAGTCTGGCATTCCCAAGTTGGTGCAACCACTCAAGGGAAGTAGATTCTCAAAAGCGAACTCCCAACTGAAACGACTCTTTCTCGAAAGATATTGGGAGTTGGGATTTGATACACCTAGAGATAGATAGTCCCGAGGCACCAATTAATAGACCCAACTGTTAAGGATTAATTTTACTAGAAGCAGACGATGGTTGGACAAAAGCGCGGCCAACTGAGGATTTCATTATAAAGAGTTTTTATTATTAACTAATTACAAAATAAATCAGTTACAACCATGTGGATACATAAAATCTCCGCCAAACTACGTATGGATTTAGGAAAACGTGGAAGAAAGAGTTTTTATGGACTAACTTGTAGAACTTACTGTATGCAGAAAGAATATGTTCGGAGGATTTATTCAGACCAGTGTTAGTTCCCATCCCAAAAAAGGGAAAAGCAGCCCTGTTTATTGGCTATCTACATCTACATAATACCCCGCAAGCCGCCGCAAGGGCGTGTGGCGGGGGGTGTTAGGTCACCACCCAAAAGCAATAAATAAAATACCGCTTTTAAAACCAACACACACATGCAAACCCCAATCCACATCCCATCATTCCACGTGCATGCAAACGCACATCTACCTCCCTTCACTCCACAAGCATGCAAGTACAATACGCTTAACTACAAAAAATAATTTTACCCCAGGATGCAGCAAGAAATTTATCAGAAACGTGCAAGCTAGATTTAAGTAAGTAGCTAGGCAAAATACCACCACCACAAGAACGTGCAAGACAAAACGCTCTCCTACCCAAGGTGAGGAATCTGGCCGAACGCTGCAGGTAGGAGGAGGGCTCACCCACGGAGAGGGTCAAGGGATGGAAGGGGAAATTTAGGGTACCAGAAGCAGAGCAAACAATACTCTAAACAGCAATACATTACTTAATAGCATTCCAATGCGGGTATGCGGGAAGGGTTTTGACACAACACACAGGAGGTTAGTGAAAGTGCATGCAATTGAGTATAACTAATTGTTACCTAGATGCCGAGGGTGACAAGTGGCATTTTTGTTATGTCCGAGTGTAACCCTATAGTTGTTATCCCGTATTTTCCGTGGGAAGAAGGAGTCCTTGAGTCTATAACTATGGCTATGGAACAGTACGTTTGATTTCGGACCCAGGAGAAGTGGTATTAAGGATCATCAATGTGAGGGTGAAAATGAGGGAAAAAATGAGTGTGAAAATGAGGGATAATCAGTCTGGGTTCAGGAAGAAGTTCGCGTGATGCCATAGAAGTAATTAGACCACTAACGAGAAGAAAATAGAATACAATTAGGATGTATTTTTTCTGTCGTAGATTTCCAGTAAGCGTTCGAATGAGTAAAATGGGTAAGCATAATGAATTAAATTAGTTAATTTTTTGCATTATCAAGCTTAGGTTAGTCATTCAGGGAAGGGGTTATAGTCGTTCCTGAACGCATTGACGCATTAGAAAATCAGTGTGGTATTTATGAGATGAGACTCAATTTAAGAGAAAAAAGGTATGAGGCTTTTGAGAAGGAGAAAGGCTAAGTTAAACTTAAATATGGTGGGGCAAAAAATAAATTGGATTGCAAGAGTTTACCTTTCTTGGAAGTGTCTTTGTCTAAGTTGTCCATTGCACTAAGCAAAGCAGTTTGCACAAGGAGAAGGGAAGGATTGAGAGAGAATTGGGAATGAAAACGACAAGTAAGGAGATTAAAGAAAAGACTAGTGAAAATTTTGTTATGGAGCGTGACTTTGTTCGGCTTGGAAATGTTGCCGTTGAAGAAAAATATGATTGGGGTAGGTTGTAGGGATTTCAGGTGTGGGTGCGGAGAAGGATTGAAAAGGGAAAACGGACCGAGAGGAAATCAAGCAGAGAAGTACTAGACATATTTGGTGAAGGAGAGAGATATGATGAGAGAAATCCTAAGAGTACATGAAAGTCGGATGCAGAGTATTTTGATTGACGGTGGAATGCTGAAGTTTGTAATAGATTGAAGGACGTTAGGCAAGCAAGGTGTGAGTAAAAAAGAGAACGCATGTTAAATATGAATGAAGGGAGATAGAATACAAGGTTTGTCCTGAAATTAATGTCCGTAAGTCTATTAAAAATCATTTATTTTCGTAAAAAGTGTTTCAAAATCTTCAGAATAGGTTCCTTTTACATCAATACATCAGATTCAGCGTGACTTCCAGCTCTAGAATGAGTTGCGGTTGGCCTCTTTCGGAATGTCCGAAATACCGCGGTGCAAGCTGCTTTCATCCCGTCCATTGTCCCGAAATGCTTGCTTTCCAGGGGTGTTTTGAGGCGTGGAAACAAGGAAAAGTCAGTGGGAGCCACGTCCTGGCTGTGGGGGGGCTGTGAGATCGTTGGAACCCCTGCTTCGACCAGGTAGTCGGTGACGATGAAGGCGCTGTGGGCTGGTACATTGTCGCGGTGCAACTTTCAGTTGTCTGCGATGTCCGGCTGGGTGCTTTGAATACTGTGTTTTAGTCATTTGAGTTCTTCAACATAAAATTTGGAGTCCACAGTGGTTCTAGGTCCTACAAACTCGTGATGAACCAGTCCGTGGATGTCAAAAAACACTATGAGCGTGATCTTGACCCTTGATTTGCTCATCCTGGCTTTCTTCGGCCGAGGGGACGCCGATGTGTGAACTACGAAGATTATATTTTTCTTTCAGGGTCATCTTCAAATACCCAAGTCTCGTCACCAGTCATGACGCAGTCCAAAAATTTGGGATCACGTTTGCATATGTCGAGGTTTTATTGGCACGCTTCAACGCGGCGTGACTTTTGGTCGCCAGTGATCACTTTTAGGATCGTTTTTGAGCATACCTTCCGCATGCCGATATCATTCGTAAAGATCTGATAAACTTGAGTTTTCGGAATGTTCAACATATCGACCATTACACGAATATTTAATCGTCGGTCTGAGTTCAACAGTTCCCTCACTCCCGTCACATTGCCGGCCGTGGGGGTCATGGATGACCATCCGGAGTGGTCGTCATCCTCTTCCCGGCCTTCCAAAAAGGCCTTGTGCCACCGAAACTCTTGCCAATCTGACGGAGCATCTTCGTTGTAAGCATTTTTGATGATAGAAACAGTTTCCGTAGCGGTCATGCCAAATTTCCCGCTAAACTTGATCGCAAATCATTGTTCTAATGAGCGCTGAATTTTCACCTGCACAAGATCAGAAAACAGCTCTCACAGACAGGCCCGTCCACTCTCATAGGATGCACGGAGCACACTGAGCGACAAAATGCTGCTTAGCTGCGTTCCCTTACTATCAGTTTCAACCGATCCGATCCGACGTACACTCGCGTCACAATAAAATCACTGACATTACTTTCAGAACATACCTTGTATATCAGGAATTAAAGAAATGTTTAGTGTAGTATATCGTGTCAGGTTTTGTCTTGGTAGGTGAAGATAAGAAATGTAAGAATTTTTGTTCCGTTTTCGTCCAAAAACCTAACTTTAAACGGTAGTTTAATAAATGATAATCAGAAAAGTTCGGAGTATTTCGTGAATATTCCTTTCGAAAACGGCTGTGTCTTGTCACTAAAGTTTATAAATAGTTCCCTGAAGTAAACTTGAAACTGTACGGCTAAAGGAACACGCTGAGATTGAAGTGAATTAAAATTTCGGAACTTTGTTGAGAAATTCACTTCACTTACTCTAGAATCCACATATTTTAAGTGTATTTATATTTTTTCCATAGTTGTTACCAAGCAGTTTGGTGAATAAGGATACCATTGTTTCCCTTGCTGGGAAATAGCTAATGTTTTATCGGGACACTCATATTGGCGTTCCCTTCCCTACTGTAACCACCTATCGAAAGTCATTTGATGGTACTCCCTACTTTAAGAGTACAACCCAGTCAAAATCAACCTTCTTTTGAAACCCCTTTCCAAACCCCTTCGTATGAAATGCATAAAGAAATATAGAAGTAATGAGTAAATAACTAAAACCTGAAATGAAAATAGCTGCAATGTCCAGTTTTCCAATGTGGAGCAATAGAAAGAGACTTAAAAGCCTTCAACATTTGATTGCCAGTTCTCAACCTGGCACGAATTCGCTATAACAACAAAACCATGGTTTATCGACCATAAAATTGTCGTAAAGAATTTTTTTTGCAGTTTATGATTCTTTTTAGGAAAAAACCGACGTTGCAAAGCTGAAGCTCGATTTTTTTAAACACTCGCCGACGCAACAGCTGCGAAAGAAGGGAAGCGCTTGTCTTTATTGTTCCTGGGATCTCCCAGAGTAGCTTCTGACGTGCATCGGTCAATTTTACGATGAATACGAGTCTCGGAGGGGGAACTTTGAAAGTGGGTGTTAGCGTGGGGTGTGGGTGAAGGAGTGAGCACTTGGAAGGTCTTGGGATATCGCAAGACGGTGGAGAATGGTTGGAGATGGGGAGATGGAAGGTGTTGACTCCCCCCCTCACTCTGAGAGCAACGATAAATTCCACGTGAAGCGACTGATTGATGTGTTTCTCGATGACGCCGTCGAGGTGTGGAGGCAGGCACGTCGTGAACGGCAGTCACGTGTCCCAGAGTACGTGACAGAAAGTTCGGCTTCATTTTTGTTGGGTGAAGAGGAGAGGTTTTTTTTAGAACTGCAATCGTCGAGGAAATATTTATGCTTTTGAGATGAAAATAAGCAAATCCTTTGGTGTCAAATTTTTTAAAATACTAAACGCTTAATTTATTTAAAGATGTTGAGGAATAATTTTGCCTGAAAACCTTCATACCTGTCGGCTATGTTAGATAAACTAATACCGATCATTCTAACTATTTCTCTACTCCTCAATTGAATTATATCTCTCCTGCAGCTCATTAATTTCTATAAATTTAAATGAACGAACGTCGAAGGCAAATTTAGTCTGCGGCATCATCTAATTCTTTTCTTAAATCTAACATAAAATTCATTTCCCTGTACAAATTTCGACCACGATATCATCTTACGAAATTACCTATTAACACATTATTTATTAATAAAAAAATTGCTCAAATAGTGCTCAACGAAACTCTAATGCTATATTTTCTCCGTCAATATAGGAATTTCCAATAATGATTTCATAATGAAGCGATTCCACAGAGTAGCGCCCGATATTGCTAATGATTCATTTTGTCATTATCTTATAATTTGAGAGTAAATGTGTACAATATAGTCTATATGATTACAGTCGTGCTTTTCAATGAGGCAGTACATGAATACTATATGCGAAAAAGTAAGTGCGATGGTGCGGTTTTTTGAATAAAGAAAGATTATTTATAGAGTTTACGTTTTATCACCGAAAAGGTTCTTTTTAAATTCTGTTTACGATTGTTTTTTCCGATCTTTTATCATTAATTGGAGTTTAAAAGACTACGTTACGCTACTACAAATTTAAAGACTTGGGATGATAAACTGCTAGATTGGCTTGATTACATGAAATGTCTTGGTGACATTTTATTCAAACAAAGATATAGTAATTATACATAAATATATTAACTTATATTTTTTCTGTAATCTACCGATTAAGGTAGTTTTTTGGATGGACACAACTATCAAATCTAATTCTGTCTGGCGTACATCATGGGAATAATAATTGAGGTGGTTTCCTGTTGCTTTCCTCAATAGTGTTTTTAACGGTCATTTGTTCGAATCCAAATCTTTGTGCGAAATTGAAAAAGGATATATTCCAGAAAACTAAACGTTTTCAAAACTATTGTTTAACATTTTGAAGTTTATTATTAACATTGCCGTTTGGAACTATTTAATTTGATGGATAGGCGGCTTGTGGATTCAATACCTAATAGTCCTCTTAGCGGTTACCTACGGAGTACAGTCATCCGCCCTTCGGATCTCGTCGCGAACAACCGCCTTCTTACACCTTCCACAAGGCCACAATTGACCCGGGTTGCACGCAGGATAACTTGCTTCATTGTATCTCCTCTCCAGACACCTACGCTCCCCTTGCGACCCCTGTCTATTCCGCGTCTGGCCACAATGCTACGGGACGCTCTCAACCCAGGAGACCACGACGGCCCCACGCATCGCTGTCAGGGTCGCCGGGGGGGGGGGGGGAGACGCTGCTTCTCTGCCACCATTGTGGCTACGGACTGAGACAATGAATCCCTCCGCCTCCTTATCCTGAGTGCACATGCGTGCAAGACTCACTCAGGGGCAGTGAGTGGACGAAACCAGAACGTCCGTCGAAGAACTTTTCGTTCCGTCGTGTGCAATGGCTCCAATGTGCTCGCATTAATCAGCCGACAATGATCAGCTCCTCTAACCACGAGACTCTAGGAGAAAAATCTCTCATTGATGGACACATCACATTGTTTGGATCGAAAACATTCGTTCGTGTCTACTGCCCCAAAATAAAATTGCATTTCAAAAGGAGAGTCAACTTCCTAGTGAAATATTAAATGGCTATAGTATTCAGTATTTTTACTCGGAAAAAATAATAAACCTTCCTGTTAAAAAAATTATCTCAATCAGTTTTTCACGTGACCGACTGATGATTTTAGAGTGAAACAAGGTAAAATGCAAACTAAACAGTAGAGTACAAAGCCAATTGTGCATGGTTTCTAACATGCTACTGAGCGTTCCAGCGTTTTGACATGGCAGTAAAATTATTTCTTTATTTCTGCGTAACTATATCTATTTGTTAAAATTGATTATCAAACTTCTCTTTTGTGTATATAAGAATAGTTTGAAAACTATACCAGATCGGTTGGCACTGAGATTACATAGGGCTGCGGAGAAATGAAATTTGCCCAAAATGAATTATGTCAATCAATAACTTCAAAAAAAATAATTTCCATTCAATATTTCATGGGAATACTGTGAAAGAAACGTAATCTTTACAGTTAAGAAACTTGATCCTTTACCGTTTGGCGTGAAATTAATCGAAAATTGATTTACATCGGCAGGAATACAAAATTAAACTGAAAAAAAAGAAAAATATGAATAGCGGGGCCGTATTTACTCCTCGCCCCTTAGGAGAAGGCACTGCGCCCAAATTCACGCCTATCTCTTCCCAGAAGAGAAGGTCGAGCAGGAGTGGGGGGGGGCCTGCTGTTCCCTTCTGGCTTTTTACCACTTTCCCAATGTATGCACAAAGTATATAATGCAGTATGTGAATCTTTAAATACTAGGGGAAAATTAAAAATTTCCACTGATGATGACGCTGAAGCCCTACCTAAGTAATTTCGTTTTTAAAGGAAGACGTATCATAGTTTGTTTAAACAGTTTTTTAAACTCCTTAGTCACTCGTAAGGTACGTTCATTTGCCGACGACGCAGTGACTTACAGTGATCCTGAGGACAGGGTAGCTTTGTCAGATCACCTTAATGCTATACAACGTTGGCGCGACACTTGGAAATTAGAATTAAACTTGAAAAAGTGCGTGGTCGTACATTTTTAGAAAACGAGAAACTCCCACCCGGACGTCTACTTCATTGAGAACACAGAAATGGAACGTGTAGACTCAAATAAAAACCTAGGCGTTACCCTCACTCACGATCTCTCTGGGTGAAATACATACGGGGAATATGCGGGCAATATAACAAAAGAATTGGACTTATTAGAAGAGTATTATGTAAATGTGATGAAATGGTCATAGATAAATGTTATCTGTCGTTGGTTAGGCCTTATTTGGAATATGGTGCAAGTATATGGGATCCTCATGAAGTTGTATTAATTGCCAAAGTGAATCACGTTCAGCGTAGATGAGCTAGATTTGCAAAACGTTGTTAAACTTTGTAGCGTATCCAAAATATTGGAGTAGCTAGGCTGGGAATCACTCACGGAACGAAGGTTAAATTACAGATTGAAGCTCTTGCATATGAATTGGAAGGAAGTCTCTTTAGCAATAATGTTAAAAATGTATTAATAACCCCATCGTACTATGGTAGGGGAGATCATGGTAATAAGATTTGAGAGATTAAGTGCAGACCGGATGCGTTTAAGATCCCTTTTTTCCACGAACGATAGGGGATCATAATAACATGGATCCGCCACGGTAGGGTCATATTCGGGTAAAATTATTCGAGGGTGTATTCACCCCCTGCCACACACCTTGGTAGTGGCTTGCTAAAAATATTTGTCTATTTTTGTATATCTGTATATTATATAAATATATGTATTTCTATGTATTATATATATATATATATATATATATATATATATATATATATATATATAAACTTGGAAAAGACGCTCTCCGGCGACGCACAAACACACAAACACTAACACAACAAACACTACACACATAGAAACATAAAAGAAGGACACTTACATTGGATATTTACGTTTCGACGGCACGGCCGTCGTCATCAGAATGCCGTTGTCGGGGAAGAGCGGAGAGGACATGTGCAAGAGGAGGGTGACGGGAGGAGAGGTAAGGGGCCAATGGGAAGCGGACAAGGTGGGGGAGGGGGAAATGGCAGGGGGCGGTAGAGTTGCCGCGGTAGGGGAAGAGCTGGAAGGTCCCGGTCGTGAAGCGGCCGGGCCTTTAGCGGGGGACTTGGTGACCGAATCGCTCAGAAGAGTGAAGCGGTTCTAGGCAGCTTTGGATAAAATCCTTATATATATATATATATATATATACAAATGCATATATATGCATACATATACACATATACATATATATATATACATACACACACTCTTCTACATATATACAAGGAGGAGGAGAATTAAGGGGCCAATAGGAAGCGGACAAGGTGGGGGAGGCGAAATGTAGGCAGCATTGGATAAAATCAGTGGGCTTGGTTCAGCCCGGGGGGTTTAAAGGACTGGAGCACCCAGATATGTGCCATCTCGCGAGTTCTCACCTCTATGTTACTAGCGGAATTGGGAAGGATTTCAATCACTGAAACGGAGAAGCAGTCATCAAAAGACTGGTTGTGGGAAGCAGTGTGAGTAGGGATGGGATAATTAAGGAAGGTGGGAGATTTGGTGGAATAGCGGTGGTTATTCATTCGGAGGGAAAGGGTGGTCGTGCATTCACCCACGTAAAAGGCAGGGCAGAAGTTACAGGAGAGGCGATATATAAGGTTTTTAGAGGTGCAGGTGGCTATGGGTTGGGAGTTGGTAATAAGGGACGTGGAAGGTCTGAGGAGATGGCAGCATTTACAGCGTGGGCGGTTGCATGGTGCGGACAGGGGTGGGGAAGAGACAGGGGTGCTCGTAGGTGGTTTTATAGACTTAAAGATATCACGCAGGTTTGACGGGCGTTTAAATGAAACGGAGGGACAATGTGGGAATAAAGGTGATGTGGATTGACTATTGCTAATAATTGGGAAGAGTTCACGGATTATCTGTTTAATTTTGTGGGTTCCGGGGAAGAAAGTGGTGATAAGGTTAGGGCATTTTGGGCGGTTAGGTTTGGGGAGAGGAGTGTATTGGGTTGTCCAAAGCTGCCTAGAACCGCTTCACTCTTCTGAGCGATTCGGTCACCAAGTCCCCCGCTAAAGGCCCGGCCGCTTCACGACCGGGACCTTCCAGCTCTTCCCCTACCGCGGCAACTCTACCGCCCCCTGCCATTTCCCCCTCCCCCACCTTGTCCGCTTCCCATTGGCCCCTTACCTCTCCTCCCGTCACCCTCCTCTTGCACATGTCCTCTCCGCTCTTCCCCGACAACGGCATTCTGATGACGACGGCCGTGCCGTCGAAACGTAAATATCCAATGTAAGTGTCCTTCTTTTATGTTTCTATGTGTGTAGTGTTTGTTGTGTTAGTGTTTGTGTGTTTATATATATATATATATATATATATATATATATATATATATATATATATGTATATGATGAATAAATAAGGTCGTTTCACCATAGATTCAATGATAGCATATTAACGCATATAATATATCATAAAAATACAGTATATTCTACACCATTTTTCATAGGATCCAATATGGTGTAAAATGATCTCAGTCGCCGAAGCATTTTGAAATTAAACTGTTACTATTGTGTTATTGGATTGCTATTTACATAGTTCAGACGCTGTTTCCTAGAGGATAAAAAATGTATGGAGCCTTCTTACCTATTAAAATTGGTTGAAATTCTTTACCAGAGGATTTGTTTTCATCGGATCGATCATGCTGTAATTGGTTTTACTACAAAATGGTTAAGATCGATCCGTGAAAAGCGTGTAGCATAATTATTGGCCGGACACAGATTGCGCGACCCGAGGGGAGGGAATGGGTCGACGGGGGTAAATAACAGTCTGGCCGGATTCAGGTAATCTTGGATACATCAGAATTAGTGAGTTGATGGCCTATTGGGAAGGAGAACTTGCGTGTGACCCTGTACCGTGACTCTGTACACGGGTACAGAGACATCAGGCTCGAATTTAAATCCGATTGATTCCTTTTACGAACTCCAGCTGAGAATCGTGTGATTTCAGGCCATATCAGACCTCTACAAAGGAATAGCCTGTGGCAGATAAAATGGAAGCGATCGTCTTATAATTCTGAATTAGAGGAAATTCACACGCTATGGTTTAAAGTTTGAACTTAATAGCTGCTAATACTAGCACATCTTCAGCTTTGGATCAGGTTTACACAGTCGACAACCAGTCAAGTGTATTTCTTTCAGGGATAACGTGTGATAATTAATCTTTAAATCGTCGGTGGCATCGAATTCACACATTCCGGTAGGTTTCCAAACCACGCTGATTTCGTCCTTCCCTCTCCATATTTCACTCCAATCCTTCCCCGGGCCTTTTCACCCACTTGTCCCGAGTTCAAAAACTGGTGTCTTGTCCCACGGGGGAAGGACACCAAGACAGCAATCTGTGTGCTCCAAAATGTCAATCTCGACAATGATGGTGTCATGTACACAAATGACTCGTTTCGCAAACAAAAATCGGAAATTTTTGGGAAAGGACGTGACACCGCGGTAACTACAGCTCTTGTCGAGTCTTGACAATTTTCATTTCTGTATGGGTAAGCTCCGGCGCTTACCCTATTTTTGACTCCCCTTCGTCATATTTGTAAGCATCTGAATCATGAAACAGTCATCGGTAGCCTTAAAACGTTTCTTCTAACTTCAAGTACAGCGATTTACCGCATTTTTCCCCATTTGTTAATTAAACAAGCATATGGAATCATTTTTTGTGAAGCTATAAAACCAGACAAAGTAAAATGTAAAACGTCTGCAAAGGGATAAAAAATATGATTCTTTTCCACATGCTTAACCCATTGTATTCGTAATTGCCCGTGCTCATATCGTTTGTGCGAAATCAGTTGGAGTACATAGTTTTTCGCATACAAGGATTTATCGCAATTGAATTAACATACCTATCAGAGAACCGCTAAAGCATTAAATGTACATGATGCTATGTGAGCTTAAGTCATTAAGTCCATGATGCGGTTCTACCCCAGACATATTATGATAATTAGAAGTCAACAGTGAATTAGGTACTGAATAAAAGGTTATGTAATTCATACACTACGCCATTGAAGCAGCACAGGTTAACAACATATCTACATTTAATGTAATATCTTAGTTTTACCTAGCATTCATGGATGAATGCCAGAATAATTGCTGAAAATCCTTTTAATTTATTTTTCATTAAGGGTAATAGGTTTCAAAATCTACAATATTGGACGGTATGAATATCGAAGGGCCCTAACCATTCTGTTAGTTTGAAGTGAAAGTGAACTCGATTGTTCTGCACCTTTCTAAAAATCTTAGTCCATCTTGCCATCTTCGTGACACTGAAATATCCCCAGGAACCCCGTCCAAATTACATTTCGAAGAATCCGTTCGTGTGTCGTTGATCATCATATAATTCCTCGTTTAACACTTCTCCGATGAATGACGGCTCTTCGTCATTGAATAGGTTGAACTCAATATTATCCGTAGCACTGATATATATGCTGGAAAGAAAATGGCCTACCGTTCACGCTAACACCGTCCCTCCTCTCAACTGAAAACCTTGTGGTTATTTGTTGTAGCATAAAATCAGATCTTCGGGAATTGAAATCGTGTTACTTCTTTCTGGTGTCCTGTTGTGTCTGTAACCTTCATGCACTTAATGCATCAGCAGTGCGTTGATTATCATGGCAGTTCCTTAAGAATGGATATCTATTAGATTTAGATGAGTGTGAAAGTGGTGGACTACCCTTTGTATATCTCCACTCTTTGGTTACCGCATTTTCCTTTTGTGTCAAATGTGACCGTCATATTGCCGTAATCAATACGCGACACGGGTACAGAAAAGTCTTTATCCTTGCATGGACTTTTATTAATTTTGAATCGTCAAATAAAATCCTCGGACTATCAAATCAATAGTGAAAAGCGCACATGTGTTCTTCGCAAAGATGTCAAACAATCATATACGAGAGAATGTCGATATTAATAGCGTGCAGAGACCGAGAAAACCATGCTTGAGCCTGACGACCAATGGAGAATATCTAGTCTAGGGAAATGTTTTGATATCATAGAGGCAAAGCAGACAATACGAAACAGTACTTGAATCCGAAGGAAGTAAGCAAGGATAGATTAGCATTGAACAATTAGTGAAAGGGGAGTTAGTCCATTTGAGCTGACTTCAATTGAGCACGCTTGCAATTTTTTAATTTCGTCCACCCCGAGAGTGAACGGCGTGAACGTAACTTATTTTATTGCCCCCCATATTGGGACCTTTCGAGCGTCCCCTGCATTCTTAACGGAGATAATCGTCTCTCCACGCCCGAGGATATCTGTGATTGATTGTGCGATTGTGTGTGTTCGATATGCATTCTTCACTTCACCGCCAGCAAATCGATCGCGCTGTGATACGCTATCGCGCCATCGCACGCACTCGCTCCCGGAAAGTGACACACGCGATGTCATCTCGCCTATTCCCCCCTCCGCTCCCCCTGCCGCACACCCGCACCCGCGTACATCCTCGGCGACCTTTCACTTTTTTCGACTTTCGCCCATCCAACACCACCCTCCCCCCTTTCGATCCGTTTATGTGGATAAACCCCTACTCATTCTCCTGCATAAATTTCTCTCTTTAGGATCGATAGTGTTTTCTCCCTTTTCCTCACTCCACCGAATCTTTCGCGCGATCAAGCCATTTACGTTTATCCATCCTCTTGGATACGGGGATTTGATGGAATGGATGTCATGTGAGCACCTCCTCCCCCCCCTTCCCGTATTTCGCAGCCTTAATTAGTTTATTTAAAGTGCGCCGAAATACCTCGGCTGGAATGACGCTTTCCAATCTTCTAAAGTGTTTTACATGATTGGTTTTAGTCCTAGGAACATTCTGAATGTTATTTTTTTTTCTTTTGCGAATAACGCATTTCACTTATGGTTAGTAGGAATTCGATCATCAGAGACTTTGGTGTATTCCTCCAGTATTAGAAGTAGTTTACCAGGTTTTTGTTAAAATACCCAGGGACTGATATCACTCATAACACTCCAGATTCCGCATAATATGACTGAAATATCGAAACCCACATCAAAATAAACCAATTTCAAACTCTAAATACTTCCTGCCTCTTTTAGTATCGTTCAATATGGCCTGATTTTTCCTCCATCTTGGAATCCTTTTCCTATTCTATTCTCCCCTCTGACACAATATTCGGTATTTCAACTCACATTCCGCTGTCCGGTACTATAGCACACAACTTATATATGCCACAAAAGAACTTTTCTTTGATCGTCGAATAAGCAAAGTCTGATATAATAGACGAGCATGTAATTTAAAAAAGATTTTCTTCGCAAATGCGCATGTTACGATTCGCTATTTTTAATCTCAAGGCGGTGAAAACCGATTCCTATTTAACGTATACTGCGAAATAAATGTTTAAAGTCAATAATGCATAACATAATTCATATATCATAGCATTAGATAATTCTCATTGTGTTTTATGCACTGAACCTTGATTCAGCACTGAATTCATCAGAGGGAATAACTAAGCAAATAGTTTTTCGGTTCTGCGAACACACTCAGTGATTACAGCATTGATGGTTGGCCATAGAGAAGTTAGACTGTTGAATTATTAAACAAATAATACATTAAAAATCTATAGAGATGAGTTTAATCCTCACAAAATTTGTTAGATATACATTTAAAAAAATATTTTACAGTTAGGTAAATGCACAAGAAACCTTAGATCCCATTGAGATTATTGAAATGTTTCCTTCGGGGGAAAATACCTCATTTGGATCCCTCCCAACAATCCCCTCTCCTCCCCAACAATGCGTGTGTTTGTACCATATTTCCGCGCCATACAAAAACCATGCTCTATATCAAAGTTTTGACGAGCCTTTTCTTTACACCCTTACTCAACGTCATTTTGGTCCATGACATTTCCGATCTATGTTAACTGTTCCACCTATTTTACGATTTAATAGGGACATTTATAGTTATTTCGATTAAAATCAAGTAATGAATTCTTCTAATACCGAAATCAGCTTCATTAATCTTTTGTAAACGGAATTTATTTTTTAAATGCTCTTTAAGTTTCATCTCTAAGTTCTTGTTGTCTTCATCCTATTTCTCAATCGTTTAAACCCTCTGGCATCCCGATACTATGTATATTCCCGTATATATATTAATGTTAAGTAATGGTCCCAAGGCGAAAAAAGTAGATAGGTGAAGCAAAATAGACAAATAGAATCACAACGAGTGACGAAGCGGCTTTCAAGGTAACTTCAGTTTTGGCCGATGAAGTTTTCATTTTCACCTGGGCACTCTTTATTCAATCCTCTAACCCCGTCTTCCGCTTGAAGGAGATGAAGGGAGAGGGCGCTCCCTCTGGAAGCAAGAGCCATCCCTCCTCCCCCATCCCCCCTCCCTACCGTCCCTCTTTCTTTCTCTCGCCCTCCTTCGCTTCCTCTCCTTGTTGACGCTCCGTCTCTCCGCCCTTTCCCTTTCACCATGTCGTCAACTTTCCCCTCTCGTTCACCCTTGAAACTCGCCTCTTCCCTGACACTTATCCTTCCATAAACTTGTGTTTTTCTCGGTGGAATGAGATTACGCAAAACTTCCTTCCTTCTTGTTCCAAGATATGGACGGAATATTTCTTGTATGCCAGGTACAAATGATTTCGACTTCTCCGCAGGAACTTACCCCTGCCCCCCATCCTCCTGCCGCCATCTCATTGGTAGGGTGGTCCTTTATCCACCGGGATGGCGCCCCCTATACGCGGCTGGAGATTTTGCGTCGGCAGTGACCCCCTTCGAAGGCCGAGGGAGGGAAATATCACTGTAGAATCTCTCGAATGCCTAAAAGTTCACTGAGCAAGCTGATGGTGAAGTACATCCGAGTATATCCTGCAAAAATGTATACCTCGGTTTCCGAAACCGAGGTTTTCAGTCGTTTTTTGGGAAACCCATGCTTGATTTGTGAGGAAGTAAAATTATAAACGGAAAACAAATTATAATAATGAGATCTGCGAAAAAATCTCCAAAAAAGAGGTCACTTTCCCCACCCGATTCGAATTTATTTCCTCCGTTACCAGTAGTAGAGGTATGCAAGCACGGAAATTCCGTTATGGATACTGATTATAAATGCCAAGAGTTCCGACAAGGATCTGGAATTAAAAATCCTCTCATCAAAAGCATTACTCTGACCATCCACGTGACTTAACTTTATCATTACTCGTATTTCTACAATCCGAAGATTGGCAGACTGTATACTTCATTCAACTCTCACAAATGCCAACTATCTCACACCTTAAAGGCTCTTTTGTGCCATTTCCCTCATTATTTGATCTGCATATTTATCTCCAGATATATTCGAATATGGTATGGAGCTTCTATATTAGATTCCGCTACCTTTCTATTAAATATCTTAGACCTCAAAGTTTGCGTTTCACTCCTCGTCTATAATATTCAGTATTCTCTCTACGTCAGCACGTCACAAGGGCTTCCGTTCATCTCTGGTCATCGCATTTCTTACGTATCTTACTATTTGCCCCTTCATTTACGAACGTACTCAGCGTCGAACTTCTAACATCTCGCCACAAGCCGCCTCGAGGATGGGGTTCGATTCCATCGCCTCCACTTTCTCTTCTCTCTACGAATCATCCTCTTTCAGTTGCCCTTTGTCGAATTAAAGGGTTTCGAGGTTTATTCCTCCCAACGCTTTCTTAGTATCCCTGAAGTTTCCATTAAGAAATACGTGCAGTGATTCCCTCCATTGCATGAATGATTTCCTCGATAGGGTAGGGTGAGTGGGGTGTGCGTGCGTGCGCCTTTGTGAAAGTGAGAGAGAGAGAGAGGAATGCAATGGCGGTATTCGAACTCTAATAGATGAAGAATAAATCTCTCTCAACTTTTGACTGTGTTTATCCTTCTTTGGTGGCGTGGGATGGGTTTCGGATTTCATTTCGTAAATCGAAATCATTTCTCTGCTCTCCTCGCCCCTTCTGCTTCGAGTCATCCGGCCCATACTGCAATCCCTTCCCTTCCGTTCTCCCTTCCTCCCCCGTAGATGAACGCCTCCCTCCTCTTTACATCTCCGAGGGCCTTCATCACGCACACAGACTCAACATCCCCCACTTCCCCATTTCTCCCTACACCAACGCACTTCAGCTCTTTCCTCAACTCTGCTGGAATAAAGTCGTTTATCCAACCACTCCTCCCCCCAGACACATTCCCCAAACCTTTAACTTCGCCCACCCCACCACTCCTTTCATTGTACATAATCCTTCCCTACCACTCCTCCTCTTCCATCTTCCTTTCTGTCGTTCTCCCTAACCCCTTGATTCCTTGAACAAAACACCCACCCCAACTCTCGCCCGACCCCTCCATCCCTCTCACTCTCATTACCCAAAGAGCCAACGCACACCATGGCGCGAACCAGCCAAATCCTCTCCTCCGCTCCCCTCTTCCGCACACTTGGTTGCTTCCGCTCTGCTTTCTTCGCAGCGATGAGCGGGAGGGACGCAGGCGAGACAGCACGAGTGGCGTGGACAAGTAGGTGGATGAAAGAGGGGATGAAAGAGGGAGATGCAGGAAGAGAAGGAGGGGAGGGGCTATGAGGAGTCGATGGGACGGATGGCGCCAGGGACCGCAGAGCTGTTGTGCCCCGCGGACCGTCGAGGTCACCTACTCCCCCGCCCGTTCACCTTAGATCCAAGCCCCGCAATCGTAGCAAATGGCAAGGCTCGTTCGTGTATCTTCCCCAAGTCCCGGCTCGGATTTCGTGGTTCTTGCGATAGTGGGGAATCTGACCTGGGAACGTCAAGACGACTCCACTGCTGAACGAACCGCCGGGAGAACTTCCCGCGTCCCCACAGCCCGACGGGAATTCAGAGAAGGCCGGCGATACCTTTGTCAACAAGTCGTAGCATTCGAGAACTTTGTGAACAGTGTTCAATTCGAGTAACTCGCACCCGACTCTCCAAGGTTGTTCTCACAATGCTGTGTGGATAAGAGCCGTGAGAGGCAAACTCATTTCAAGCGCGTGTGGAAAACGCTATTCTCAAAATATTACTAAAATAAATATTGGGTTGGATCGAAAGTAGTAAATGAATTGAGTGTTCAGTCTCAGTGTTTGGTTCCAACTCAGTGTTTTGTTCACAATTTTGATTTGGAAGGTTTTTCCTTTTACAAAGATTTGCACTTAGGTATATTAGGTTTTTTTAGTTTTTGTATAGGTATTTTGTGAGGTTTCTTGGTGGTTAGTACCTAGCGCCAACAGCTTGTGTTTTCTCAATCTCTTCTTTCTTCAATTATTCATAATGTATATATTTCAAACATATTGTCGCGCTGATTGTTTATGTGGGTCCATGCGCTTGACTTAAAGGTCGCGGGTTTGAGACCCATCTCGGGCATGGCTGTTAGGTGACATGTAGGGTTTTAGGCCCTGATTAACCTCGATGATAAGCTAAGAAATAATCGGGATCCTTAGGGGTCTAGGGGTCACCAAAAAGATTCCGAGAGAAAAAAATAAATATTCCAATGCTGTGCCATTGTCACCTTTAGGGTTTTTGATAAGGTTTGTGCACCGTCTTCAATTATTCTCCTATCCCGTATACGTAAAGACTTTCTCTACGTAAATCACTTTATATTTACTCACACTTATATCGTAATAAGAGCCTGTTGTTCCTTCGGCTCTCGCCACACGCTCTTGACGGCTTACAAGACATGGTGTAACGTGACTGTACGTGTACGTGACTGTAAGCAGTGAGAGTTACTTTGAAAGTAGCATTGAATCCTATATTCATCTAGTTTCCTGGCGCCTCTGGTATTCCTGCGTGTCAACTGGATTTACTATGAGCTATTTTCCCCCCTAAGTTATTTCTATTCAACCGAATTTACCGACGCTTTCACAGAGGCGAGAGAAGTACCCCCTACTTTCTGCGACCTTTTATTGGCGGACTGATCTGGTCCGTATTTGTTGTTATCATTCAATTCCCAATGAAGACCTCCCTTACCCTTTTTATTTTCTTTCTGGAACGCTTTTTCTCAATGATATTTATTTTGTCACATCAACTTCCATTCCCTTTTAGAATCACCAGACACAACATTTTATCCGTTCACGCAAGAAAACGAAAAGAATGAGCACTGAATGGTTGAGGCCTTAACTTTGTAGAATTCCATTATTAACTTAGGAGAAAAATTATATCTTTGCTTTCTACAGAAAGCAAAGATATAATTTTAATATAATAATAAAAACGCAATTTTCTGTAGAAAGCAAAGATATAATTTTTCTCCTAAGTTAAAAGAATGAGGAAGTTCTGTAAATAGATAATCAGTAATTTATTTATATTTGCTAGGACTTTCTTGAATTATTTAAATTAAAATAGGTTTTTTTAACTTTTAAAAACTAAGATTTTGTTTAATTGAAACCCTAGGAATAACCCTACTATTACTAACCCTAGGAACTACCCTAATATTTCCATTTCATGTTAGCGATATACTGCTCACGGCAAATATCTTAACATTTCAATGTGATCGTTCAATGGCAAGATATGTTCAGACCATGTCAGTCGGCTTGCAATATAGCGGATTCGGATGGGATTCCTTCCCGGGCTGAAAAACGCAAGATTGTAAACCCTCGAGGAGATTTTAGGTTCCTAAATTCGAATGCCCCATCGCACATTAACATCAGCGGCGCAGCCTTAATGACGTGCGCCTGTGCAAACATCCAGGGGACGGAACGTGCTTTCTTTCGCAAGGCGTACTGCTCCCTTCCTCTCTCTCTCTCTCTTTCGAGTCAAAAATCCGCCCGTCGAGGCGCGGTCGTCGGCATCAGCTGCGAGATGTGCCTGCGGGTCCTCACTGCCGTCCCACCCCGCCCCCCAGCCTCCAAAGGGAACCAAGCTCTAGTCCGCTTCCACTCCCACTCTTCGAAGAACTCCCTAAACCCTCCCTCCGCCAAAATAGGTGCGTCTCATCACCGCCTTGGCGAAAAAGGGCGCCTTCGTTCTCCATGCGGAAGGTTCCAGCGAATTTGATGAGAAGCCAAAAAGAACCGTGTTATCTCTCACTTGTTAGGCTTCACGTGGAATATGCTGCTGGAATATGGGTTTTTTACGAGTTCGTTTTGCTTCCATAATCAGACAGAGTACAGGAAAGAGGAGCTGTTGTAAAACGATATTATGATAGGTTTAACGACGACTAGTGTGCTTGGGAAGAGCTAGGGGTGGGAATCACTCAGAGAGCGAAGCTTAACGTAATAGACTAAATGTTAAGCATGAATTAAAAGCAAATCCCTCTCCTGAATATTTTTAAAAAATTATGGTAACAAGTTGGCTGTACTATAGTAGTTGATAATATTAGAGTAAAAGGAAAAAACTAAAATTTGAAGAATTATTTTTTTTTATTATTCCACAAACGATTAGGTATGAACTGCATTAAGTTTCTTCAAATTCACACCGTATAGAGCCAAAATTTTGCTATAGCTTTACTATTTTTGAATTATACTTTAATTGCATAAAAACAGTCTCTAATTGCATTTAATTGCCGAAATGGATCGCGTGCACCGTAGAGAAGCTAGATTTGTAAAACGTTGTTATGATGAACTTAATAGTGTATCCAAAACATTAGAGCAGCTAGGTTGGGAACCACTCATCATCTGCTACGCAACTTACTCTAGGCTTACTGGAATAACATAAAAATATACGTAGACATAAAAATATCTGGCGACTAAAACATTCGATCTTTACATAACCACCCTAAGTATTAGATTGGCAACGCAGATAAATTGAAGAAAATTGAGAGAGAAGGGAAGTCTTGCGCAAAAAACATTAAACATTTTTAAAAATTACCTCATGGCAGGCAATACTATTTTCTTTAAGTCTAAACGGATTCTGAGATTGTATTTCTCAAGGGGAAGGCGAAGGTTTCGTTGTAAAACTAAGAAATTGGAATGCCAACTATTCTCCAAACCCTAAAATAAAAAGTGCGTTGTTTGTGATACAGTGCATAATATGTTACATTACGTGAAACAGGTCTATCCCTTTATCCTCGACGAAAGAGACTGACCATTTGACTTTTTCCCGGGACTTGTGTATTATAATTTCACGTGCACCAAACATAATCATACTCGTTTAAGTCCATGTTAACATTGCATTAATTTAAATTAGCGTGAATGTAGGAGGTAGCATATTCTCTCATAGATCGGCCACCTCCATAGAAAAATTGTCACCTCCTTCGACTGCCAACTGTGTTCTATATTTCACTGGTGATGTCGTTTATAATAGATATTTCATATTGCGTTAGTATTTGTTAGCGTTACGTGTCTGGAAAGTTCTGTAAATCATCTCGGGGATAATCAAGTATAGGCAGCAAACAAGGTCTGTCCAAAAGTAGTAGAACTGAGTCGAATAAAAATATGTGCTATCAGAATTGATGCATTCACTCCAAAGTATTCGAAGCAGCACGCTTGTGCGTCCACACACAGTGGTGGCCAGTGGGTTTTCCACGCTTCGTTCACCTGCTGGAAGGAGGCGCCCTGAGTGGTGCTTAGATCACTCGTCACGGCCTATTGTAACGCTTCCACCGAACAGTGGTGACGTCCTTTCAGCACGGATTTTAGGTGAGGGAAGAGGATGAAGTCTGGTGGGGCAACGTCAGAGCTGTAGGTTGGCTTACGCAAGGTCTTGAAGCTCTTGAAAGATCCATGTGCGAGTTTATTTTTGTTTGTCCGACGGGACTCGCGGCGCCAACTTCGGACACACCTTTCTCATGCCCATCTTTTCGACCAAAAGTCGATGCACATGACTTTAAGGATGCCAGTTTCATGAGAAATCATGCGAACCTTTTATCTACGATCCCTGTCCGACAAGGACTTCATTTTTGCAAATAATTTCCTTTTTTTTTGGGAGGTTGTAGGGCATCCTGAATTTTGGGCGTCTTCAGCATCTTCTCTTTTCTCCCTGAACAAATTGTGTTACTCAAAAACACTCTATCTACCCATGGCGTCATTACCATAAGCTGCCTTGAGAAACCATGAGTCTCTTGTCCGGTTTTGCCTAGTTTCTCGCAACATTTGATAGTTGGCTGTTCTAAAAACAGGTTCAGGACGGGGCGTAACGAAGTTTTATTATTTATTTGTTTATTTATTTTTTATTTACATATACCCTGCAAGCCACCGCTATGGTGTGGGGCAGGGGGTAAACACATACCAGAAAAATTTTAGCGGAGCATGACCCTACCGCGATCGAATAATGTTATTACGATCCCCTAAATATGTTCTGCGCTTAATCTCTCCACAGTCTCTAACATGTTATCTCCTACAGTATTACAATGGGGGAAGTATTACATTTTCAACATCACTGCTTAAGAGATGCCCTTCCAATTTATGCAAGAGCTTCAATCTGTAATTTAACCTTCGCTCCGTGAGTGATTCCCAGCCTAGCTCCTCTAATATTTTGGATACGCTACTAATTTTATCATAACATGTTTTACTAATCTAGCTTCTCTGCACTGCACGCGATCCAATTCGGCAATTAATCTATCTTCGTTAGGATCCCATACACTTGCAACATATTCTAAATGTGGCCTAACGACAGATAACATTTCTCTTTGACCTTTTCCAAAATATATGTTTATAAATGTTTCCTGTGATAGCCTTGTTTATTTTTCTTTTAATTTTTGTCTAGAAGCAAGCTACCGTTTCTTAAAAGTTAGCAGAAGAATATTTTCCGAATCGATTGATAGCTTCGACAATTTATATCTTTGATTTCATGCCTAATAAATTTTTTGAGTCCATTATATATATATGCCTGGTGTATTACAGCTGTATATTCACCATCTGAAATATATCAATGAAACTTTCTTTCTCGCCCTTAAGACAGCTGAATTAATGGTACACTGCACCATACAGTACATAAGCCTGAGCAAAGATCTCCCTTACTTGTTTAATGGTAATATTTAGGGTCTCAGAATAATTAAGTGGTGTTTGTGCCACCAAGGGTTCACTTTACTGTGGAGGTACACGAATGTTCAGGCTTTATTTTAGCACTTGAAAATGAATACGAAAGGGAGTGAGCATTGTTAACAAATTAGGCCTCGCCTACATCATCACTCGGGAGGCATCCCAATCGAACTGTCAAACCTGAATGAATGGAGTGATGCTTAAGTGCATTCAAGTAAACATGGTCACGCGACCCGGAAGCAAATACCAATATTGCGAGCGCGATTCACACGTCATGGTTCCCATCGTCCTGATGTTACGGCCGCTACTTGAGAATCGCCCCATCTGCAAATGAACAGCATTTCACGCGGAGAAATAATGATGTCAAAATCATTCCACTCACAAACAAACCCTTGCTTTTCGAATAAAGTATATATTTTTAAATAGTAGGAGTACGAAAGTTTCAAAATAAATTAAAATATATTGCTTTGAAACCTGAGGCAACACCTATACACTTTACAATATAGACATGAATTATGAAAAAATTCCGAAATTCGTATATTGAAGGCATAAATTTAAACCTCTTAGTGAACAAACATGAATAATGCATAGTATGATGACGAAAAAAATAAAAGTGACGTGCACCTGTCATTATTTCGTTAAGAAAGCCATTTTTTGCAGTTTTAATTTGTAACTTGAGTCATAATTTAACCATTAAAAATTTCTGAAGTCATTTACTTTAGATCTGAAGGCGAACTCACTTTGAATGTAACCGTAAGTTTGAATGTCTTAATTAATTGTATTTTTCAAAGCCACGTCAAGGATATAATAAAAGAATAAAACAAATTATTACGCCTAAAATTTTAATAATTTATTCTTTCAAAATTCACTTTTTGTTTTTGTTCAACAATTGAATACCTGAATAACTGAAATCGAAACAAGATTCCTTCAACAAATATTTTATTCACTTGTTCCAAGCCTATATAAAGGTATGGTTTTGAGTGAATATTTTATAATGCAAATGATATACAATACATAATGAATTAATTTTTTTTCGCCCGCTGAAATATTACAATAATTATTAAAAAGGCTTTGCGGTTTTACAGGAAAGAATTTATGACTGTCCTGTGGAAACGCAAAGCCTCTTTGATTCATACCTCGTGCTTTTCAAATGAATACAGACAAAATATCGGCATCAACTATCTCTCAAAATAATAATTATCTTTAAAATTTGACAGGAGTAATTTATCGGACTTGTTTGTCCATATTTGAAGGTATGTTTTATAATTATTATTGTGTGATAGTTCACCATTAAAGTAGATTTTGGATGGGCACAAAGTAAACACCCTAACATTTCTTACCCTCGCACAAGGCACAACAATTCGGCACTAAAATAAGCCCCTTTTCAATTCCGACCCCTTCATTCCTTCCGGCATACTAGATCATAAACATGTGCACCCCTTCCCTGCTTGGCTAACATTCTCTCATTCATCACAGTTTTCAACATATCAATGCCAATCTAAATGCTTCGCGTCCGTCTTTCCTGACTCCTATGGAATTATCGCAACTATCCTCTCTTCTCCCTCACCACACCTAGGCCTTCTTCCATTGTTTTTCTTTTTGATTCTTCTCCACAATGACTTACTTATGTATAAAACTCATTTAACCCACCACCATTGAAATTTCTAGCCGGTCTAGACTGCTTAAAAGTGAGATAGTGCGGTGTATTTAAGGATATATGTTGGAGCCCATGTTGATCTCATGGATTGCATTTCATTCATTGTGCTCCGGTTCCCAACATTTAGTAATCTAACACGGGATTACCCTCTACTCTCCACTCTTAAGTGGGGTTGCTTGATATTATGTTGATAGTGATGTGAGCTTGTAACAAGGTACACTCCGTGGCTATGTGGGCAGGGTGCCAGGAACGTTTGTAGACATCCCTGACTTCAGCATCCTTTCTTCTTATGGCTGTCTCCCTCCATGTAAGTAACAAAGGGCATGGGTGGGCTATATGGGGCGATTCAAATCTTTATACACACATACACCGGATCACTTTCTCACCCGCATTTGTTATAACGTAGGGGCGCAAAGCCCTAATTTCACCCCGAGTGACGTTCCAGCCGTGTACTCTATGACGCACGACGTGCCTCACGCACCATTTTCCCCTTTTCTCGATTTAATCCCGCCTTCCCTCACTGAGATCACTTTTCGTCCGCAACTCGCTTGTTTATTCCCCGCTCCCGAGCGCCGGTCCCTTAAAATCCATAGAATCCGCTCCACGGCTCAGAGAGAGAGGGGAACTCAATAGTCTCAATTTCGCCTCATAAGGGCGTCTTTTTTCCCTCATTTCCCAGGCTACAAAATTTTCCGAGCCGTGTGCTCTCTCTTTCTCCCTCCCTCCCTGCTCTCCTTCCCCTCCTATAACCCTCTCCAACCAAACCCCAAATTTCCCCGCATCTCGTGGGACCTTCCCCCTATCCTCACCCCCTCCTCCCCTTGCCCTCTTCCCATCCTTCCCTTCTCCCTTCCCGACCCCATTTCCTCCCTCGCCTTTTTTTCACTTTCATCCTCCGGACGGAAAACCGAAAAAAAATAAAGAATACGAGCCTTCAGGATCTCGTGATGGCCCCCGAGAACAAGGTTAAATCATGCGCTGTGGAATTATGGCTTAAACGCGCTGCTAGGGCCAGGAATAAGAATCCACGGAAACGGGAAGGGATGGGGTGGTTTTTTGGGTGGAATGGCCCGTGGTGTGCTTGTGGCTGCGTGGTCGTATTGCCGGAGAATAATCCGGTGTGGCGTCTAAGCCTTTCGTAACTTTTCTTGATTTCGAGAGCCCGCGGAGACGGAAAATGAGGCGGGACGGTCTTGAGGAAATAGACCTCACTTATCAAAACCCATGGGGTCAGGAATGATGGGTAATTTTAAATTTATGGCGATAAACAGAAACGTTTGCAGTCGATCGGCAAACATAATGGTTGTAATTTAAATATACAAGGAACGTAGCTACGGTCGTGCATCAATGTAAACAAAAAATACCGGGACCGTTAACTCAAGTTTACGGTCCCGGTATTTTTTGTTTACATAATGGTTGTAAGTTGAGTATGCGGTAGAGCTACGTCTATATTTATGTTGCATATTCAAATTTTTTGCAATACGTACCTTATCCTTAAGCGATTATTTATCACATAAAATTAGAATTACATTATAAACTTATTTATCATCCTAATGCCATTAGAATTCAAAAAGCAATACTTATAAAATAGTGAAACTAGTCAAGTACATCGTCTTCCTGCATTACTTTGGTAGAAGTTGTTCAACTCCAGTGTTTTCCATAATGATTTCTTTTAGTACCACTTTCTATGTTCTAATTGTGTTAAGCATCACCAGTATCTAAATTTGAAAAGGATCTTTTGGGAAGGAAACATTTGTTAGCTTAAATGATGAAAACCTTTAATCATGCTTTTAAGCATGCATAGTTATACACATTGTAGTATTTACTTTGAAATATGGCAGATTCTTCTCATGTTAATAATCCTTTCTTTCCCAACCAACTATTCGCATAACACCGAGGACGTTCTGACATACCATTGATGTTGGCACACTTTGTTTAAATCAGTCGGCGTCATGCATTTTTCTGTTTGAAATAGATAATTCTATATAGCTTCGTATCTCATGTGTTACCTCAATCCTTATGTCCATTTTAGCCGGCCTCGGTTGGCAGCGGGGTAACGTCCTCGCCTGCCAACCTCTGGGTTGGGGGTTTGATTCCTGTCTAGATGGGTTTTCCTCCAACTTGAACTTAGGTGTATGTAATTATCTTCAAAGTAATGTACAAGGGTTACGTGGAATAAGGGACTATAAAGTCTTAATTTCGTCCCAATTGAAGTCAATAAAAAATCCTTCTACCTGTCGACGCAACATAATAATTTAGGCAACTAATGTATACACAATTATTTTAGTTATACTATATAAAATACATTGATCGCTTTGAAAATGACGTACAAGTTTTTTGATAAGACTTAATGTCTGCCATAAATCTGGAGTTGAACGTCACTCTAGTATTTCCGAAATTGTGGCAACAACAATAAGTTTGACTATCATCTTTTTCTGAAGTTAGCTTCTCATTAATACTGCTGGTCTGGTTTAGAAATCAAATTCTCCGAATTGTATATATATATATATATATATATATATATGTGTGTGTGTGTGTGTGTGTGTGTGTGTGTATATATATATGTATATATATATGTATATATATATATATATATATATATATATATACGAGTATATCTTTTGGACGGCACAATATAGAATAAAACAGATAACACATAAAAGGACACTCATACTGTAGATGATTTGAGATTTTGGCCTACTCCGAGGCCTTCTTCAGGTCAGACAACCTGAAGAAGGCCTCGGAGACTACCTTTTACGTATTATCTGTTTTATTCTGTGTTATACTGTGCCGTCCAAAAGTTATATTGCTCTCGTGAGTACTCCTGAATCATCGATATATATATATATATATATATATATATATATATATATATATACAAACACTAACACAAAAAACACTACACACATAGAAACATAAAAGAAGGACACTTACATTGGATATTTACATTTCGACGGCACGGCCGTCGTCATCAGAATCTGATGACGACGGCCGTGCCGTCGAAACGTAAATATCCAATGTAAGTGTCCTTCTTTTATGTTTCTATGTGTGTAGTGTTTTTTGTGTTAGTGTTTGTGTGTTTGTGCGTCGCCGGAGAGCGTCTTTTCCAAGTTTATACATATATATATATATATATATATATATATATATATATATATATATATATATATATATACACTTTTTTGGAAAACCCACAAACGTGTAATGTAAATTCACTGATAGTCATAACAAACACAGAAACCAAAACACAAAAGAGGAAAAACTCACTGGTTCTCGAATTTTCGGTGGTCCAACCACCTTTCTCAAGAGGAATTAGGAACAGGAAAGGAGAAATTCCTCTTTCTCAAGAGGAATTAGGAAAATTCGAGAACCAGTGAGTTTTTCCTCTTTTGTGTTTTGGTTTCTGTGTTTGTTATGACTATCAGTGAATTTATATATATATATATATATATATATATATATGCGGGTCGCGGTGGTCTAGTGGGTAGAGCGTTGGACTACTGACAGGAGGGTCCCGGGTTCGATTCCCGGGCAAGGCCTATTGGGCACCTGCAGCTCCACCCAAGCTAGTTGATTCTTCGGGTACCAGAGCTTCCTGGGAAAACCGGCAAAGGGAAAGGAACTGGCCCCCCTACCCTGATGTGTGAATATTCACACGCCGTCGGGCTTGGTACATGGGTGAGCTCTACCATCACCTACTAAACCGACCTTCGGGTTGATTACTGTGTTTATGGTTTATATATATATATATATATATATATATATATATATATATATATATATATATATATATATATATATGCAGTGTTAGGAAGAGGTGTAAGGCAGGGTTGCCCATTGTCACCGGTACTGTTCAACGTATATGTAGAGGAAATGATTAAAGAGGCATGGGAAGAACTGGAGGTAGGAATGAAAGTCGGAGGGGAATTCGTAAAATCCGTTAGGTTTGCGGATGACCAAGCATTAGTTGCTCAGTCAGCCAAGAGGTTGCAAGCATTGTTGAGTGAATTGGAGGGTCAGTGCCATAAATATGGGATGAGAATCAATATTAATAAAACAAAGGTTATGCGATTTTCCAGAAAGAAAAAGGCTAAGCTAAATATTAAAATAGGCGGGGAAAAAATAGAGCAGGTAGAGCAGTTTACATATCTCGGAAGTGTTTTGGACCAATACGGTCAAAGTGGTAGGGACGTAAGGAGAAGAATTGCGCTAGGCAAGGAGGCTTTCTCAAGGAGGAGGGAGTTGATGACGGGGACGTTGAGTAGGGATGTTAAGACAAGACTCGTAAAAACTCTGATATGGAGCGTAGCTATGTACGGCGCGGAAACGTGGTAGCTGAAGCAGGAGGATAGACGTAGATTGGAGGCTTTTGAAATGTGGGTGTGGAGAAGAATGGAGAAGGTGAAATGGACCGAAAGGAAAACAAATGAGGAAGTACTAGAAATGGTGGGGGAGGAGAGGGGTTTGTTGAGAGAAATCCTATGGAGGCAGGAAAAATGGATGAAAGGCGTATTGAGCGGTAGTGGAATGTTGAAGAAGGTAATAGAGGGGAGAATGTTGGGCAAGCGAGGTAAGGGTAGGAACAGGATAGGGATGTTGGATGGGATGAAGGGAGGAAAGAAGTACACCGAGATGAAGAGGGACCTGATATAGATTAGTTTGCCAGGTGGGGAGTCACAAAATGTTTATTTGATAGTTGTGTCCATCCAAAAACCTACCTTAACCGGTAGACTACCTAATATATACATTCAAACACGAAATACCGCCATATGGCGAATAAATATTCATTCACATTGAAATAGAATTTTTCCTTATCTCTATTTCAATGTGAATGAATATATATATATATATATATATATATATATATATATATATTCATTCAAATTGAAATAGAGATAAGGAAAATGGTAAAGGTTTGTCCTTTATATGTGTTCCTTTACCATTTTCCTTATCTCTATTTCAATTTGAATGAATATTTATTCGCCATATGGCGGTATTTCGTGTTTGAATGTATATATATATATATATATATATATATATGTGTGTGTGTGTGTGTGTGTGTGTGTGTGTGTGTGTGTGTGTGTAATGGTAGCACATCCGCCCGGCAAGTGGAAGATCCGGTGTTCAAATCCTGGTCAAGGAAACATTTTTACTTTCGTGATCTGCTCAAAAACCGCCTTCCCCACATGTCCTGTGTTCGCCTTTTATGTGTTTTCCTATCCCCTTTCCTTTTATATATATATATATATATATATATATATATATATATATATATATATACTACCTTGATCAAAAAGTTCCCGGAATTTATTCTGAAAATTCAAAATACAAGTTTATTCATCCAAATCTATATTGTCCCCTTCAAAGTAATCCCCATCGACTGCAACACACTTATGCCAGCGCTTGATCCAATCCTCGAAACATTTTTTATATTCGGTTTTCGGTATGTCCATCAGTGCTTCCTGCGATTTTTCCATTACTTCCTCTCGGCTGCTAAAACGCGTTCCCCGTAATGGTTTTTTAACTCGATTGAACAGAAAGAAGTCACAGGGAGCCAAATCAGGTGAATTCGGTGGCTGTTGGATGGTATTTGTTGCATTTTTCGTCAAAAAATTACGAATAATGATAGCACTGTGCGAAGGTCTCGACGCACTGTGCGACGATTTCTGGTCTCTTTCGAAGATCATTATGGCCACAATTGACGTCACATCCCTATACACCTCCATTCCTCACGAAGAAGGCCTTGCTTCCCTACGCCACTTCCTCTCCAAACGCCCTAGCCCTCAAACTCCAAGCACCGATTTTCTCATTGACCTTTCTAACATCATCCTCACCCGTAACTATTTTTCTTTTAATGACAATTTTTACCTCCAAATCAAGGGCTGTGCCATGGGAAGTAGATTCAGCCCGTCATACGCTAACCTCCACCTCGGTGTCCTGGAAGAGAAGTTCCTTTCCAGTTACCCTCTTAAACCCCTTCTGTGGCTCCGGTACATTGATGACATCTTTCTACTCTGGCCACATATCATAGACTCCCTCAATTCCTTCATCTCCCAACTTAATGATTCCTCATCTCTTTTTATCACTTCCAACATCTCATCATCACAGATCACTTTCCTCGATGTAAATATTTCCCTAACTAACAACAAATTTCTAACCTCCGTGCATACTAAACCTACTAACAAGCAACAATACCTTCATTTTAACAGCTGCCACCCCTACCACACCAAACGCTCCCTCCCTTACTCCCTCTCTATCCGCGGGCACCGCATTTGCAACCATCCCGAATCCCTCAACAAATACCTCAACAATCTTCACCATTCCCTCCTCCAACGGGGATACCCAGATTCTCTCCTTCACAAAAAAATCCTAAAACAATCCTACACCCCCAATCCTCCCTCAACCACAGACTCCCACCCTCTCTCAATATGCACCACCTACTTCCCTGGCATCCAGTTCCTTAAATTCATCCTCAAAGACCTGTACCCCATCCTCAAAAATCACAACGTTTCGTCCAACCTTCTTCCTAAGTGCCCTTCTGTTACCTTCAAACGGCCCGCCAACCTATCAGATCTCCTCAAATCCACCAAGCCTCTTTCCAAAACCCCTCCCACCCCCAGAATCACACCCACTCCGTGCTTGCGAGCTAGATGCAAAACTTGTCATATTTTCACCACTCCACCCCTCTCCATCCCACCTTTTAACTCTCTCCCGCCCTTCCCCCACTCCTCATGCACATCTCAGAATGTAATCTATCTTCTGACTTGCAAACTCTTCCCGGCATTTTATATAGGCCAGTGCTCTACACCCCTGAACCTCAGGGTGAACAATCATCGCGCCTCATGTAATCCCTCCTCCCCGTCCGCAGGTCTTCCCATCCCAAAACATGCCTCCCACCACAACACCCCCTTCAACCACTGTTACAATGTTTCCGTGCTAGCATCCCTTCCCCCATCCGATAACCCTATAAAATTAAAAACAATGGAATTGGCATTTATATGGCTGTGTAAAGCCTATCAACATCCGGGTCTCAATGTCGTTCACTAAATGGGGGGGTGGGGCTGAGATGGATGGAGGTGGATTTGTTTCTTGCGAGGTGGTGGGACAATTTATTCATCCGCATACATTTTGTCATCCTTGTCCTGTTTTTTGACTTGTCAAGCCCTTATGATGACTTTGTGAGTTGATGCCTTGGTCATGGGTGTTGTGGGATCTGTGGATGAATTGTTAGTTTTCTGTGTCGCTTGTTACTATTTCCACATCCTCCTTATTCCATCTCCGCTCCCCTCTGGCCTCCCTTTCCCCCTCCATAACCTCCTCCTTCACCCCTCTCCCACCACCTGTTCCCCGCTCCGCTTTCTCCCCCTCCATATACCCCTCCTTCACCCCTCCCCCACTGCCTGTTTTTCCCCTCTCCCTCGTCCCATACTCTCTCTGCACCGCGTACCCTTTTCCTTAGTCATATCTTATCTTCCGAAGAAAACGGAGCTCAAGTCCGTCGAAATTATCAAGACTATAGTGTGAGTGTTCTTTTTATGTGTTCTCGTGCTGTGTGTTACTGTCTAAGTTATATATATATATATATATATATATATATATATATATATATAACTTTTGGACGGCACAATAGAACACAGAATAAAACAGATAACACGTAAAAGGACACACTTTGTAGATGATTTGAGCTTTCGGCCTTCTCCGAGGCCTTCTTCATGTCAGACTCAATCTCATGTTTTATTCTTTGTTCTATTGTGCCGTCCAAAAGTTATATTGCTCTCGTGAGTACTTCCGCATCATCGATATAAATATATATATATATATATTTATATATATATATTCATTCAAACATAGAAATAGGTATAAGGAAAGGGGATAGGAAAACACATAAAAGGCGAACACAGGACATGTGGGGAAGGCGGTTTTTGAGCTCAAGAACCGCCTTCCCTTCCCAAAAACCCTTTTGAGTTTGTGCTGAAAAACAGCCTTCCCCACATGCATATATATGTATATATATATATATATATATATATATATACATATACATATATATATATAATGTATATTCACTAAATATTCATAGCAAACACAGGAACTAAAATATATAAAAGAGGGACTCACTAGTTCTCGAATTTTTGGTGGTGCAACCACCTTTCTCAAGAGGAATTAGGAACAGGACTCTGGGGATTCTGTCCCTCTTTTATGTGTTTTAGAGTCTGTGTTTGCTATGACTATTTAATGAATATACATTATTGTGCACGTTCGTGGTTTTTCCAAGAATGTGACTATATACACACACACACACACACATATGTGTGTGTGTGTGTGTGTGTGTGTGAGTGTGAGTGTGTGTGAGTACTTGTGTGTGTATTAGCATTCGTGCGTGTTTCTAAATATTAATCTCTCCGTTGATTTGAGCACGTTACAATAGCCCAAAAGTTTACTTAATCTACGCTATGGTATTTTCAGAAAATAAATCGGCGTTCAGAGTTGAGAAATTACGAGTATAAACTCTCGGATACCCTCAAATAAGATTCCTACATTTACTTATAATGAAAAAAAAGATAATTATGAGCAGTCTCTATGATCGAATTGTAAAATGAAATATCAAAATTAGTACAATTTATGCGTAGTACGAGTTTATACGTAGGTTTCTCTTACTCTCCACTGTTGGCATTTAGTCTATCAATTTAATTTATACATTTACAGTTAAAAGGTTAAAGTTAGTAGATCCCCGCTCCTTATGAAACATTAGCTGAATTTCTCTGTGAATATACATTAAAATCCTCAGGAAGATAATAATTTATTTCATATCAGTTTTATATTGGAAAATTTCCATTTCTCGGCTATATTAAGCGACAAGCTCGTTTCACATTTAACTAATAGCAGGTCCGTAAAACCGTTCAGTCGGTTTCCTACAAAAATATCCTAGTGTGCTTCGTAATACTTCAAAAACATTCGTTTCAGGGCTGATATACCTGTAACCTTTGTTTCATGGAATGCACTGTCAATGGTAGTGCGTTACTCAAATGGGGACGAATTATTCGGTGTTTATGGCTCGGCGATGGCTTTAACAGCGTCAATTCCAGGCAGTCGAGAAACGAGAGTGAGCGTCTACATAAACGCTTTTTTTCTCTCTCTCCCTCATCCTCAGTCCCCTTCCTCAGCCATTTCCCTTCCCAACCTCTTCCGCTCCCATCTCTTCCTCCCCATCCCTCCGAATCCCATTTCTCCTGTCCCTCCCTTGCTCACAAGCCCCGACCCTTCTCCACCCTCACCTCCGCCTTCTCCTCTGCTTCTTCCGACAAACATTTCCTGACGCCCTCTCTCAAAAAAATAAAAAAAAAGGTTCCACCCTCCCCCCTCAAGAAATCCCCTCACTCTCCTCCTCCGCACCCTACCACTCCCCCTCGCGCGACAATTCTTCCTCCCTCCCTTCCTCTCTTCCTCCCTCTCCAACACCCTGTCTCTCTTCCTTGAGTAATCCCTTCCTCCATATTCAAATTGCCTCCTCCAAAGCCAATCTGACGACACCACTCTCTCCTTCCTCCACCCCACCCGCTCCTCACTCACCCCCTCCAATCCCGCTCCACAACCCTCTTTTTTCCCTCCCCTCCCTCCCCCGCAAACCCCCCCGCACCCCAGCAACATCTCCCACAATTCCTTTCGCCGTCTTCCACGTCGACCGTCGGGAATACTAGTGCTTCTTCCCACGACGGCAATCCCGTCGCGACCCTTCTTCTGCCCCTACATAGTTCACCCCTCTCCAGTTCCCATCTCCCATTTGGCTGTCCGACCCGTGGCGCACAAGGAAAGGACTTCGGAACGTGAATAAAGTGAAGGGCAGGTCACTGACATGTTCCGTTCTCAATTTCCACCCGGACAAAATGCTGACTTTTTTTGTTTTCATTAGCCTGCCGGGTCGATTTTCAGAGTTTGGGAATGTGGGGTTAAACTTTATCATGACACAAATAATAGCTTCCTGTAGAGGGGGGCAAGAAATAATAGGTACTATAATAATAATATATAGGTACGCAGTTTGAACGTACCTACCCCTTTAGAATGCGAAGAGAGAGAGCACAAGGCTGAAGAGGATCGATTCCGTTCGTGCACATGGCTCAACAGTCGCACTGTAGTAGGCGGTTTGGGCTGATGGAGTGTACTCGCATTGATTAAAAAAAAAACTTTTTAATGTTCCACACCTAATAATTTAGTGTGAAAAATTATCAAGTATTTTTCAATGGACTCTATTCCCTGTTTGGGCGTAGAAGCGTCATCGCCTTAGGATACCGCGAGCACAATTATCCTTGCCAACCCTCATTCCCACCCCGTGAGCTCCTGTGAACGTGTTCTTCTTTTTTGTGTTTGTTAGAAAACAAGGCTCAGACATATGGAGAAAGAATCTATTAAAGTCAAGATTGGTGTTCAAGTGTTAGCATGGAATCTATCTTGTCGCCATAATTAATTTTACAGAAAGGGAATTTAAGTCTTTAAATCGATGCGTTCTAAAATATATGCGTTCATCAACATCATTCTACTTTATGATAAACTGTTTTGGAAATTGGGTCATAATCTCGACTTCGTGAGGCAAACCTCATGGTTATCGTTCATATGTATTAAGTTTAATTTGGGGATGAATCTTCCAAGACTCCAGGTACTATTTCATCCGAGGTTACGTAGATATTACTAGGGGCATTTTATTTATTTAGCCTAAGTCCGAAAACAGCACTTTGTGGCCTTTACATCGGACTATTAACAGTGACAACAATGGATACAATTAAAAACACCCAAGCCCTATGTGGAGGAAAACACACCCAGGCGGGAATCGAACCCGCGACCCTTGAATTGGAAGACGAAAATGTTACCCCGCTGCTTCGGCGGGGTAATATCCATGTCTACCAATCGCCGGCGCCCGCGATTTTGCGTTCTTTCAGGGCTGTTTCCAAAGAATCGGATAGCTCTTCCTTTGATATGTACTTTTTTGGAAATCCGGTAATTACCCACTTTGTGGACTTTGTCCAAATTATCGCACCGCACCGAAGGTGTTCGAGATAACTGCAAAAACTGTCATCTGCTCATTTTTTCACCACACTTTGTTCAACTGCCTTTGTTGTAATGGCTAGCTTCATCAAAGTGTCACCCTTTTTGAAGAAATTCGCAAGAATACCACGCATTGTATGAAGGGAAGAAGAATAGTAGCGGGAGACTCTTCACAACGGCTCAAATACATCAGGCATAACGATGGAAAATAGGGGAAAAAACAAATATACATATATATATATATATATATATATACACCCACACACATGTATATATACAGGTATATATGCAAAATGCTGACTCCCAGGAAATCAGCTAATGAAGTTAATAAGTATATGCAGTTAATTATCTAGTAGAAAATTGGTTATTTTTGGAAACAGCAAGTGGATAACACTTTTTCCTTGAGGGAGGCAGTTAGTTTTGTCAAAAAAACATTCAAATTTTAATAAGAAAGAAACGAAAAACTTTATCAAAAAGAAAGATGAGGCCCATTATAGGAAACAATTTTCTTCAGGGTGAGCATTGTATTATGCTGCATTTTTATGCTTCAAAATTATTCGCTTAAAACTTTGCGCAGCAGTTGTCGGAAAACGACCCCTCCTCAACCCCGTCTTGCACGAAGACAGGGAGAAACCAGAAAACACCCGGCGGGAAGGAAAAAGCCACGAATAAAAAATAAAAAAACTGTCCCGTTCATGCCTGGATAATCTTACTGAGGCTTACACGATGCAGTGATACATGTAAGCGTGATGCTTCTCCAATAAAAGACTTGAACTTATTAGGAACAGATCGAGTGTATGTAATACCATATATTGAGACATAATTACAAATCACTTCAGTTGAAGAAGTCAAAAACGACTCGAATGGGAACAAAAGTTTGCTAGTAATATGAATGGTCTATAAAAGAGTGAATGTTAGTCTAAGGTAGCAGAAATTGTGGTGAACGAAAGTGTTCCTCGCATTATTTAATCATGAGGAAATTGAGTATTTAGAATTAACCTATGCGTGTGTCGACGATGATAAATACGGAGTGTATGAGGTACCTGAGGGTATTTGATACCGATAAGAGTTTGAGGAATCAATGGGCATTGAAAAAATGTGGGATGAATGCAACGTTCATGGATAACTGATAAAAATGCGTGCTACACTGTTATAGTCTTACTGGGGGAACGGATAATAGTCGAGTTACCAAATGAGGGAAGGGTAAATGGCCTGAGAGAAAGGGTTGGACCGAGAAAGTGAAGGGTGAATGTGGTCTAAGAGACTTTCAAGGCCGGAATATGAGAAGTTTCAGGGACAGAAGATCATTTATGAATATGACTGTGGCAAAGGAAATGTGCAGGAATGAGGAGAGTGGAGGAAATTAGTGAAAGTTTCCATAAATGACATACATAAACCGTTATTGACCATTCCTATCTTGCAATGGGACGGGGTGAAGAGTATTTGTGACATTTTTGGAAAAGTATACGTATGAAGTGATTCGGTGGAATCCCAAACGGATCGAACAATGAAATTCGGATTTTGTGTTTTTCACCTCGATTTCTACACTAATCTATAGTCATAAATATTTCACTGTCAGAATTTTTAAAAAAGCTTTATATGTTTTTAAACTTGTTACATATTTTTGCTGTTCATTTAAATTTTTGTGTTACAATTTGACCTCTGTCACAATAGATTTTTGGGAGGTCGTAAATCAGCATGCTCAGTAAAATGATATGCATGCATGTAGAAAAATTTGGCAAAGCAGTCAATAATTATCATTCTTATGGAAAACTTATTAAATATCTTTGTAAATATATAACAAAGTCCGCAGTAATGTTTTCGTGTAAGTTATACATAAATTGGAACGTTTCTATTTCTTGTCTTCATCAAGCTATTGCATATACGCCTTATCTATGTATTAATTTTTCCATTTCAGAAATACAAGTCACAGTAGCTAACAAATCAGTCAATCACAGGCATCGCAAAAGGCTTTTTTTACATATTGTCATGACGGTATAAAAAAAACGTCGAATGTTCTGAAATTTTAGAACTAAAATTTGGTAGTTTAACAAACACCCCTTGCCTCACACCTTCACATTGAAATGTAGCCTATTCGCTTAATATGATTTTAATATCCAATATCATAAGGTCTATTTTTGTTATTTTATCATTGTTGTATTGTATTTTCGCTTTAAGGGCTAAAACAAAGCCTTAAAACTATGTTACATGTGGCTAAAATTATATAATGAGTGATTGTCTTAATTAAATGAGATATTCTACAGTTGAAAACGTGTGTACAAGAAATGATCTGTAAACTAGTCTCTGTACCATTAGCATGCAGAGCATGTATCTTACAAGTATGTTTTTAAAAAATTGGGTTCAAAGAGAAGGTGCACGCATATGATGTTTACTGTGGACGATCGTATTATATTAGGACAATTAGTCATTATGCAATTATAGCCAACGGTAAAATAAAGCTTTACCCTTAGTCGTAGCCTTATAATGAAAAGAATGTTACGATTAGAAAGGCAGACCCTGTACTATTGGAAATTGAAATCTGTTCCTAACGACTAGGTAAAATTCTAATTGATCAATGAGAAGATGAATATTTGTGCATGGTCGAACTTGGGGTATTTCTCTGATTGGTCGGCATATTTCTCGGATTCGCACCGCCTTCGTTTGTTTGAATAGGCCACAATTCCGCCAGCATTCCAACTGGTGTCTCCAGGTCCAAAGTATCTTCGCGAATGCTGGCTAAACTGTTGTCTATGCCATCGTACGAATGAGTTGTATACCCGAGAAAATGCAGAGCTTATCGAAACTCCACTGGAGATTCCTCCGAACGAACATTTCTATACGTTCTTTGTTCTCCAATTAATTTGGAGGGAATTCTGTGAGTCAATTATTCTCGACCTTCACCACCCCAAAACTCACGTGGCCTTAAAATTGCGTAGCCTCCTGTTTCAAATCGTCCTTCCTCTGCCTCCAACCCTAATCCTCTCCGGGGTTTCTCCACTCCTCAATCCCTTGGTATCTGCATTCTCTTCTTACTCCATTACTACTGCAGCCACTTAGCCGGGGAAAATGTTTTTTGAAAGTTCTATTGAGGGAAGGAGTTCTTAATCCTTGTTGAATTGAAACTCAAGGACTTATTCCTTCACGCACAACTTTTAGTGCGAAATTCCTAAATATATTTTGATTCAAAACTTTGACCCACGAAGACAGTAAGGGAATCACGATGGGGCGGTGGCTAGTGTACTGGCTTTCCACATAGAGAATCCGGGATCGGCTACTGGACGCGGTAGATTTTTTCCAGTGATTTCCAGAGCCTGGGTAGCACTTTAAGTAAGTTCACCGTCCATCAGATGGAACGTTAAATTGCGGACCACTTGGCGCCTTTCGTTAAGATTAGAATAATACCGACGCCGGATTTCTCTCCACCTTTCCTCCTTTTTCATCCTTCCCTAATGGTACAAATGATCTCAGCTGTCAATCGCTTCCCGTAAATACTGCTACTACTACGAAGGCAGTTATTTCCACACCCATGTATACGTGCCCAAGACCACAAACTAGCACGGCAGTGGAGAAACTGGAATGGGAGCCATTCAGTTACGAAGCAATCAATAGTGGCTAAATACCTACAGGGTGCGTTCCAAAAGAAATGGCTTTATTTTTTAAAAGTAATTTTTCAAACAGATTTGCACAAACACTTCAAATTCTTCAAATTACTGTTCATTGGCCTCTACACATTTTTTCCAGCGACTCTGCCATAACCGGTACGCGCCCTGGAAGGCATCTCCGTGGACCTCTTGCAAGGTCTTAGTAACGGTTGATTTGATTATTTCTATGGACAAAAAACAGGCTCCTTTCTGGGCCGCCTTAAGTCAAGGGAGCAAAAAGAGATCTACTGGGATGACTCCAGGACAAATGGGGTGTAGGGTATGATTTGGCACCTGGTGTTTGGCCAAGAACCTTCGGACTCGTAGCGCGTTGTGACAAGCACCTTGGGAACGAGCTTGGTGCTCACTTCCCTCGTCGTTAAATATTCAGTAATAATGTGAAACAAGACGACAAGTTTAGTTCTTCAGTATCCATCTTTATACTCAATCGACGGTAAGAATCCAACATTTTTCGAATATGAGCAACATTTTTGTCGGTTTGCTGGTTGACGACTGCCCGAGCGTTTTTCGTCATGAACCTCTTCCCGGCCCCTCCTTAAAGGCATTTAACCACCTCGAAACCTGTAAGTTGGACAAAGCATAGTCCTTATAAGCCCCATGCATTATTTTTTAAGTCTCCTCAAGAGATTTTTTTCAGTTTAGCATAAAACATAGTAAAAGCGTAGCGTCTTAGTTATCGTAAGCTTAGTGATAGCTCGATCGTCGGTTCCATTTTTTTCGTGACGCGGTTGGCGCGCAGAGGTTTACAATAAATGACGTTCTGCCGCTTTCACAGCTTGGAAAGCACAGAGACCGATTTTGCAACTAGGCCTAGCACCCCCTTACTTACTTCAACTGGTTCGTTCCCACTTTAAGTTATAGAAGTTGAGCAGGAAATTCAATTGCATTACTTTATTAACGCACCATGTAGGAAATAGTTATTTAAAATTAAGGCATCAAACCAAGTTACAAGGAGTTACTAGGGCTACAAAATATATCAGAGGTTTAGTGTAATCTATTAAATATTTATAAAATTGCCTTAGGTACTGAAAGATTTAAATAAATCCTCTTCACTTAATAATCCACATTTAAAATATGGGACAACCCAATGATTTTAACTTGATTTTAACTTTAATATGATCCTTCTGAAAACATTTAACACAGAAATATATAGAGCGTAGACTGTCCTAACACCCTCTTTGAGGAGTACTCACGGCATCTCGTAGGTAAGACGGAGATGTTGATTAGCTCTTGTCAATACGGGTACTGCGAGTTACATGGCGGATTCAAGTATTTTTAGGCTGATCTACCTTAAATTTTCCTGGGCACTAACAGAACTTCACAACTCCTCCTCTTCACAACTCCATTGCTTTCGATGAGAACTCACTCAACCTCGTGGGTGTGGCTGGAAAGGGGATTGCTTTTTATCACGTGAATTCCTAAAGGAATACGAACTCCCCTCGAACATGGGGCTTCCCCCCCTCTTCCTTCAGCAATCCTTTCCCTTGACCCGGCTTCTGCCAACGGGCGAATCACGTCCGTGACAGCACTAAAAAAAGGGTGGATGGAAAGAGAGACACAGAGAGATAGACAAAGACGAAGAGGAAAACTAAAAGGAATTTTTGATGAAGCGTTAACTTGACCCTTCCTCTTCTACTTTCTCACCTGTCAGACTTTCAAAACTGGATCGAGAAAAAAACCCTTTCGGAAAGTACAGGTCGCGGTTCACTCTTCTATTTCTTTGTTCACGCGTTTCCGAAAACACGAAGCCTCGCATTTTCGTAGGGAACTTCTTTTTCTCTCATTTGTCAGTTGACTAGAGCGACGGGTTCACCGACTTCCTCAAACAGACACACACAAATTATGCGGGTCTTTCTCATCCCGCTCATTCCTCTCTCATCCCTTACTCACGTGTTTGTGCCCGTGAGTGAATGTTCTTTGCGATCAGATTTGTCGTTTGATCTTCTCTCTAACCTCTGCTACGAGTAACTTGCTGCTAACTACTGATGGGATAACGTTAATAATTGTGCATCGTGGAGTTTACAGGAATGATATAACTGAGGGAAAGTGGACCACGTTCGAAGAAAATCGATTTATCATAAGTTTTAATCGTTAAAATTGTGGGGCATTTAATTTTGAAAATATATCTGTACTCTTAAACTTATAGGTATCTGTATTTAAGGGCAAATGTGCAGTTTAAGGGAGTTAAGACAACATTCATATATATATATATATATATATATATATATATATATATATATTCAAACTCGAAAACCCCACCATACGGCGAACAAATATTATTTTCGTACATAGAAATAGACATATAAGAAAAGGGGACAGGAAAACACAAAAGACCAACACAGGAAAGGTGGGGAAGGCGGTTTTGAGCAGATTACAAATATAAAAATATTTCCTTATATATATATATATACATACATATATATATATATATATATATATATATATATATATATATATATATATATATTTATCTTCCGAAGAAGACGGAGCTCGAGTCCGATACTTGATACCTAGAAGATACTTGGAACTTTTCATCAAGTTATTTTCCTTCAAGTCTCCTTTTCCTCGCTACTCTTGGGTTTTTTGCTCCCACTTCTTTTCGTGATCAATATGTCCTCTAAGGAAATAAATATTCCAACAGCCTCAAATGATACGTAGCCGAGTAACTGCGTTATTCACCTAACGTCACATAATATGGACAAATTGAGAAGTCGTATGGTTCAAGTACTTGCGCTTCAAGAGGCTTTGCTTATTCTACAGCATCCCATTTCAAGTATTCCCAGTACCTAAAGTTTTAAATTGTACTCTACACGCGCAAAAAGAGCGCGTAGGTATAATTTTCAAAAAGGAATAGACATATTCGATACTAAATAGCTACAAACGTATAGAACTTTTTCATAACTATTTAACTCTTTTATAACTATTAATTACCTTCTCGGTGACTATTCTGATCTGTATTGGTATGCATTAAAATGTTACTCAAAGTGTATCCGTTAGGCGTATCCAAGGTACGTATCTTCTTGATCTTATCTATAGGTAACCTCTGCTACTTAACCGTGTTGTCATTTGTTATATTTTTAACAGAAACGTAAAAAAACTGACAAGAAATAATTTTTCGAAAACTTGGTTTAGATCAAACTTTTATACTATTAACTTTGGATATTGCTTGATAATGCCTCCATCAACATAATATCACTGCTGACTCTATTGTGTGTTAAAATTTAAAATTATCCATATTCAAAACTAATATACAGATAATGTTCGCGAGTTTCTCACTACTTCATTAATATCAATAGAAGAGGACGTGTAGTTGAAGGCATATGGCCTGAGAGTCAAAATATATGCTTGTTATATGAAAGAATACGTTTCTTCTTTGTACGAAAGCGCACTATAGAATTATCAGTTCTGTCAAGATATTCACGCCAGTACTTCTAGAAGGATTTCATACGTTTTAAGTATGTGTTTCCTCCTTTCTCATGGACACCATCTGATACTTTTGGACATTAAAATCATGTTAATATGGTGAATATTACTTTAGTGTTGAAAGTGTTTGAATTCAATCAAACGAAAATATAAATCAAAGTGATTTCCTTTCTATATTTATGTTCAGTTTTCATGTAATCTTTTAGAATGAAACTAAAAAATAGACTGAAATATTGATTTTTTCCTTTCCAAACCGTGAATTCCCTTTCTAATGTATTTCTGTGCATGCGATCTCATTCTCGTATATAACACTCGTATTTAATAGTTATGACTGGCGGCAGTCCCCATGGTATTACAAAAATCGTTCGGTCTCTGCATTTTGAAATAAAAATATTTTGTGTGCCATAGGAAAAAATTGATTTTGTTTGAATATACTTTGGGATCGCTTAAGCAATTACTTTCCAGGAAAAGCTTTTCTCCAGAAGTCAATCGTGTCAACACGAGATAATTCTGAGCCATTAAATTCTTCCAAGTGCACCGAACCTTGGAAGCTACCCATGTAAATTATTTTATGCTGGAAAAAAACTTTATTTCTCTTTTTATTAATTTATTCAATTCGATAAAACCTTCCGGAAACAACCTCAATTAACGCAAGGATTAATTCCCATGAATAGTCAAAGGGATATTTCAAAATCAATACATTCATGTTCACAAATAAATCAATCCATATCGATAAAAGAAAAAACTCATAAATTGTGCTTAGGGGATCATCAAGCATGACTTTTAAAACAAATGTAATTTTTAGCAAAATAGAAACTTTTTGAAAAAAATATAAACCTATAATTTAATTCCGAAACGAAGAAAAATATACAAGGTTCCTTTTAAAAAAGAGATTAACGGTTACAGTCTCAATAATAGGTCATTTAATATGTGCTACCGCTTTTTTATCATGATGTCGCATTAAAAAAAGCAATTTGGCTAACCCGTCACATAAAAAGTTAACCAAGCCCGTATTTTTTAACCGAGCTGTTTTTGCTACTATTCGGATTCCTCTCTTTAAAAAAAATGTCATCGTCGTGTCGTGAGGCAAGCGTCCCGTGTCCCGACTCCATTCAAAGCGGAGACAGGTGGAGAAGGGTGGAGGTCGGGAAAGAAGAAGAGAAGGGCGAGCATTTAGGAGGACGAGTTGAAAGGGCTGAGAGAGTAAAAGGAGGAGTAGGCACGTGAGAGAGGAGACAAAGAAGAGAGACGGAGTGGGACGAAGTGAGGGGAAGGGGGAATGAGTCGCTGCATCAGACGGGAAGCCAAGAGGTTCGGGAGGAAAGAAAGGGGGGAGGTGGTAGGGTGAGTGTGGGGAGGGGCACTGGGGGGGGTGAATGCGAAGAATAGAGAAAAGGGAGAACTGATTAACTTGAGTTCGTTGGAAGAGACGTTGGGGCCACGGGAAGGACGGGTTGAGTTGGAGAGGAAAATGAAGAATGTTTCCCAGCCTGATTTCACGAGGTTTGCTATCCGCGGAGCGATTCGTGCAATCATGGACATAATATTTTGTCTACATCCTCGCGGTACCCTTTATGTGGCCGCTTGTGACATAATTCCTCATCGAGTAGGATGTGGTTACTGGGTAGGTGTTCTGTTCACAATTTGAATTAATTATTCGAAAATGACATTTTTAATAGATAAATATTTAAAACGATTATACAATGTGTGTCCCAAAAGAAGTAAGACTGAGAAAATTAAAAAATATTTATGGCCAAATTAGATGCATTCACTCTAAAGTCTTCGAAGTAATAGCACCAAAGTGCGTCCACAGACCTCTGCCAGCGGGTTTTCCACGCCTCGTACTCCTTCTGGAAGGCGGCACCCGGAATGCTGCTTAGATACCTCGTCGCGGCCTGTTGTAACGCTTCCACCGAGCCATGCTGACGTCCTTACAGTACATTTTTGAGGTGGGGGAAGAGGACGAAGTATCGTGGTATAACGTCAGCGCTGTAGATTGGCTGAGGCATAGTCTAGAAACTCTTTGCAGATCCGCGTGCGAGTTTCCTTATGTTCGTCTGAGTGCACTCGCGGTACCAACTTCGTACATACCTTTCTCAGGTATGGTTAAAGTCCCGTTCAAGGAAACTTTTTTGCGCTGGTCATCTACTCGATTCCGCCTTGCCTACCATTCCTGTATTTGTCATTTTTATGAGCTCCCATCCATTATCCGAATATCAATATCCATATGAATGAATATATATTTATTTTTTGACGCAAAGGGCACCGCAGAGTTGGTTAAGCTGGATATTTTCCCTGAGCATCTTAAAACAATATAAAATTATATATTTTCTTGAAACCTAACTTGATTTGGAGAAAGGAAAATATATTTGTTGAATTAATTAAAGTATCTCATCTCCCACTCAGAAGTTGTTTCATTATGAGCTGAGTCTTCTAGAGAGTAGAGTACTTGAATCACGTAATATCCTTTCCCAAGGGTAGACCCAGTTGCCTCTTGGACGACGCGCTTCAAGGGGCAACTCGTAGATCAGTAGTTCGAGTTACTTGACTTTCAGAGTAGTTCTATTTGAATAGCTTGCTTGTTGTACCTTGAGCTCGAATAAAATAAAATCAATTATCATTATGCAAATTTAATCACTACATGCCCTAGTTTCATAGCATCATTTCCAATTCCAACGGCGGGAATATATAACATTATCTTTATTTTGCAGAGCCGCTGGCAGCCGAATTTCTTACCCCCGCGAAAATAGCAAATGACATGGTTGCGTAATATTGACAAAAAAGGCAACGTATTAAACCAATTATTATTCATAATAAATATTCTCTTATTAAACGCTATACAGATATTGTTCGATACTTTACCAATGATTTACCTCGATACCTACGACACTAGAAAATTTGATATCATGTAAAGACCAAAGCTAAAGAACCATTACTTTCTACTAACCATGGTTAAGATCCTTTCATACATATATATCCTATCAGATGAAATTTATATTTAAATTTTACTAAATGCGGTTGTGAACTTCAAATTCATGGCCCATTATTGGATTCAACTTTTGTTAAATGTCGATACCCGATTCGTGCTGTTGGTTACCTCCATTCGATGAAATATTTTTCTATACGATTTTTCATTCTTGATAATTCGTTATAAGTAAAACGAATTATATTTGTATTTTTGTACATTAAAGACATTTATATTCACATGAAATCGGATATCATTGTTACCTCACCTCGTTGTTAAATCTATGAGACTTTTCAATTGTTGTAATAGATCTGTATTATCGATTAAATCATTATACATTAGAACACTCGGATCGTCTTACGGCTTGAATAAGCAGGAAGAAAAATGTTGAGTCAACATTGCAAGCTCTAAGATTTTAGGAATTTGAATTTAATGAATTCAATATTAAAAATGATGCACAAAAATATTCATTTGATTAGAAATCTTCGGCAAAGAAATTTCTAAGAATGTAAATAAAACTAAAATACCTATTCATGGTTTTAACATACATATTAAATAATCATATACCTCATACAGTTATTCTTTGACGGGTAACCGAAGATCACTAAACCTTAGCAGAGCCATGAAAAATTCCAAGGCGCAGGAAAGAGGTTTCTCCTGTCATTTATTTCTTCTTATCGCCTCGGTGACCTTGCACAATGAATTTCACCATAACTACTCTCGCAACAAGCCGAGTTTGAGAGAAAGATTGATTGAAATACACTTCCATTGGGAGAACGTTCCGCTGTTGCCATTTGTAGGTGTTTGTGTATATGTATACTCGTATGTATCACATATGTGTTATCATCATATGTATATATCTGATTATACACACACACACAAACACACACACACACACACACAAACACACACACACACACACACACACACACATATATATATATATATATATATATATATATATATATATATATATATATATATATATATATATATATATATATATATATATGAAGTAAATTCACTAAATAGTCATAGCAAACACAGAAACTAAAACATATAAAAGAGGGACTCACTAGTTCCTCTTGAGAAAGGTGGTTGCACCACAGAAAATTCGAGAACTAGTGAGTCCCTCTTTTATATGTTTTAGTTTCTGTGTTTGCTATGACTATTTAGTGAATTTACATTATTGTTCACGTTCGTGGGTTTTCCAAGAAAGTGACAAAAAAAATATATATATATATATTTATGACATGCATATATATTATAAAAATATATTACATATGTATATACATATATATGACATATATATGATCACGTTCCGCTAAATAACATTTTTTAACACACACAAATTTATTATTGACAACCGTTACCGCCAAGGCGGAACGGAATCAAAACGAATCGGAGATCAAGGAACTGGGGGAATGGCTTTCGGCCATCTCGCTTGCGCATTCTACCTTTTCCCGGAAAAACAGCACCCCCGGGGAACGCGGAGGCCTTAAAAGGACCGAGCGGATGAAGAGGGAAAAGGGAGCAACACACATAAACACACGTATACCCAAACACTCCACCGTACGCGCTACCCCGGCACGATCGGTGTGGTTCTTTCCGAAACGGTGAGAGGCATTCTACTGATCGGCAGACAATGCGGCAAAGGGACAAAGGAGAAAGCCTACGTGTAGGTGGGATAGGAAGAGGCGGAGAAGGGGGAGATGGGGTTAAGGAATCCGAGGACGAGGCAGGGAGCGGAAGCCGGGTCAAGGCAGGGGGGGAGGCCGAGGAGGATGATGGTTTGCATTTCCTTCGCTCTGCGGAGAATAAACCCGAAGTTATGCGCCACCTGGAAATGCCTCTCCTTTAAATATTCATCACTATTGGACGGGAAAATGGAGACCGAAGTCATAAACAACAACAAGGGAAAAGGAAAGTTTTGAATAGAAGCCTAATTCTCCGATATAAATAATTTTTCATGAATAGCGTACGAAAATAATTTATTTAGGGATTCTAAAACGCATATTTTTGCCACAGAAAATTGACTACGCAATAACAGCACAACCGGTATGGAAAATTATAATATGGATAAAATTTATAACTACATGCTCAGGAAAATTTTGAAGGATGGTATTCAAAATGAAAATACAAAAAGTATCAGAACAAAAAGAATAAACTTGACACACGAGGTATGTTAAAAACTTAACGGGGATTTTAATTTTTCAGACAACAATATTTATCTATTCTTATACACTGATATTGTCACATTCAAAGTTGTCCCCATTGGAGATTATGCACTTGTGCCAGCGCTTCTTCCAATCTCCGAAACACTCAAAATCCATCTTTGAGATAGCCTTTAGTTCTTTCAGCGATGCGCTTTTAATGTCATCTACGGCTGTAACAGGACGGCCCTTCAAGGTTCTCATAATTTCTGGAAATAGGCAAAAGTCTCACGGAGTCATAAGCGATATCTAGCGAATGTGGAGGCTAAGGCATCGTTACAGTATTGTTTTTGGCCAAAAATTCACGAACAAGCAATGAAGTGTGAGCTGGTGCATTATCAAGATGCAAAAGCCATTTTGGAACGAACTTGGCTTGCACACGTTTCATACCCAAAAAATTGGCAAAAATGTCATAACATGATCCAACCGAAATGCCAACATCATGAGCGACCTTTCTAATTGTGATTTGGCGATCGTTTATAACCCCTTCTTTCACTTTTTCCATGTTTTCATCGATTGTTGATGTGCTGGGGCGTCCTGGGCGTTCGTCATTTTCAAGGTCTTCACGGCCTTCTTGGAAACGCTTTTAACACTCGTTAACTCTTGATTTACTCATACATGTAGCAGACTCACCATGGGTCTTTTTTAACATTTCACACACTTTGTTTCACTTTATTTCATTTTTACGCAAAATTAGATACAAAATTCTTGATCCATTTCTTTTAACAAACGAAAATCGCCGAGCTCATAAAACACATTTAACCTTAGTGGTTGTCACAGAAAAAGTCTACAATGAAAACAGCGGAAAGTTTTATCATACTTTAGGGGCATGTATACCAACATAATAAAAAAAGTTTGACAGTCGGAATATCCAAGCCCGCGAAATGAAAAAATTCCCGTTAATATTTGAACACACCTTGTACATTAGATCCAAGGTAAGAAGAATTGTCTCTGTGGTTGCATGTTTTTTTCACATGCAGTTTCAGTCATTCGCTAGATAAGGCCAAAGCGAAAGGATACTTAGTCTTCCTTTTGAGCTGGAAACATTATTTGACGCGACGTAACATATACCAGAGAAATCGGAAGCCTGTCCCTCAGACGACATACGTTTTAATCAAGCTAGGTCTTCGCCATGTAAAGATTTTCTGGGAATAAGCAATATAAAAGGAAAGAGTATCTTTCGTTGATTCTTGATGGCGCTATAACACGACCACTGAAATATTACCCACTGTCAAGAGTATACTATATAATAATTATAAATATCCAAATATTGAAGCGTATTCCCATTCCGTATCTCGTAACGATGCTCAGAATGGTATATCAAATAATAATTTCAAAATATTCATCGTGTGACAAGATGTGAGTGAGGTAAGTAACAAACGTAACTTGACGGTATTGTATTATGTTGATATCTTTGAAGTTTTCACGTGATAAATAAAGCGATATACTAATTCAATTACTGTGCCAAATATATATTATTTATTATTAATATAATCTTTTTGAAGGAGAATATTTGGATAAACCAATTTGCTACTTGGAAATTATATGAACTTTGTATGAGAGAGTGAAATTATGAAATACAAAAATAGTTTATATTTGACCTTCAACTTCCCAAATAGTTGATTGAATAACGAGGTATCTTCCAAGATTTGCTCTATGCAGGATATTTCGGAGGTCAGTGATTTCGGTATCTATTCGTCTTATCCTAGAATATGAAAAGATTTTTTTTCCTGACATTATCAAATGCTAAGTGAAACTAAAGGAGACGTTATATAACACCAGCGCGGATGCTCTACCAATTAAGACGCTTTTAATTGGTAGAGCATCCGCCCGGCAAGTGGAAGGTCCGGTGTTCAAGTCCCGGTTAAGGAAATATTTTTACGCTCGTGATCAGCTCAAATCCGCCTTCCCCATGTTTCCTGTGTTCGTTTTTTATGTGTCTTCCTATCCCCTTTCTTTATATCCATTTCTATGTGAATGAATATATATATATATATATATATATATATATATATATATATATATATATATATATATATATATATCCCTCGGCAGTTCTATACATTTACATTTTCTCTAATTACATTTTCTGTGAAGGTAGGTGTACTTAGAGGGAACGGATGTGAATCAAGTTTTCACCCTAGAAACCTTGCTACCTACTCAATAGTAGGTTTGAGTTAGGAGTATTTATTTCACCACCCGCTGGGCAATTTCACTTCCGTTTCCCTTTTCGTTTTTGGTCTTCCGCAACTTTGCTCGAGAAAAAGATGTTTGCCGTAGGACGAGGCATTAAGCCTCCTTCCCCCGACGCCCCACCACCTTGCCCCCCCCCCTGGTGCGTTTCGTCCATTATTTCTCTCTCCACCTGGCGTCGGGGCCCTAATTCCTCATAAGTCGTCGGATTGCCGGAAAACGCAGCCCCCCCTCCTTGGCTGCCTCCCTCCCTCCCAACTTCGAACAAAAAGGCCCAGCCGTGAGCGTATTCTTTGCCTTCTCGCGCTTCGACTCGCGATTGCTTCAACTTTTAATTACTTTAACATCCTTCCCCGGGAAACTTTCGATTCGTCTGGTAAAGCTTTCGGAACGCAATTACCTCGAAGGGGCAGAAGACAGGACGGAACTGGCGGAAACCGCACTTAACGACCTCTAAGCGCGATCATCTGGTGTATTTATTTAACTTTGTCCTGCTTCAACTACTTCCATTCAATAAACGATTCTTATGTAAATCCATATAGCTATTATAAGAAATTCAAAATAAACGCCTTGTTTTGTGGCAGGGGATGATTTCAAACCAGACTACCACTATCCAAGTTATTATGCATTCAAATTAAAAATAAAAAACCTTTAGAAAATGCGGAAACAGTTGCGAGCGGATTCTTTCGTTGATATGCGCATAATTACAATGAATTTCACATTCGAAAGTTGTAGATATAAACAGCTCTTCAAGCCTTCATGCTCTAAGATATTTTAGTTCTAATTAGTCCTACACGCATCGTAGTACGGCTGGCACTAATAATTATAAGAAATTGGAGAGTTGGACTAACCAGTAGCTTGAAAACGATACGTTAACCTGAATATTAAAATTAACCTCCAATAATGGCTAAAACTTAGTTTTACGGCCGCTAGTAAAGTTGAAAACCAACCGTTAGAATTACCCAGGACTGATAGACAATATTGCTACGGTTACAATGCTCATATTTACTAATGAACAATCTTATACAGGGTTTGTTCCAAAGAGTAACTAAAATGATTTCTCCTAGCGAGGCGGACGACTGGAGTGGTACGATTTGTGGCGAGAAAATGGTGACAGGTCTTAAGAAAGTATCAGGTCCCTCGTCAGTTGTCTGCGAACCGTTGCAGTGTGCGGATTGCTGCTGGACTGAACCCCTGTTCGAGGATCGACTCATACACTCACGATGCCAATTTCTATAGGCCAATAACAAGCAATAAAATGTTGTGTTAAACTATGAGAAATCGGATTTAGAGATCATCATTAAAGATTCTTGAATCAAGGTAAACAAAAAATGCCTAGACCGTAAACATATTCTAGGAGGGTGACGAGAAGGTTGACAATGAAAAATTCCCTGAACGTTCATCAACAACACAGTGTGGCGAAAATGCGCAAAAACTGAGACACGTGTTCAATTCTGATTGACCCCCATGTGTCAAGATGTTAGCAGGAGAGTGCAATATTCACGAAACCACAGTGCTTTGTATTCTCACAGAAGATTTGGAAAAATGAACACCTTATAACCCATGCACAAAAATTCCATGGGAGCTAGTCCCTTGGTATATTAGTAGGTATTTGTGATTTCCGTCTGCAAGTTATGAAAGCTGAGTGTGGCTGGTGTACTCCTGGAGATCGCCTGGATGCAGGAATACAGGCCCCCGTGAGTCTCTTCAGTTACACTACCTTTTCGTGGAAATACAGGAGTGATACACAACAGCCGCTCTGTATGTGGTGGTCGTAAATCTTTACTACAGTTTGGCATTTTGTTCTTTCCAACCTTGCGTTCAATTTATTGCCCATCGTCAACTCTCTCTTTCCGCCTCTCTCCCTTCCTCCCCATTCGCCATCTCATCCCCGCCCTCCTTTCGGCTCTCTGTGATCGTGCTGCTCTTATTCCCGAACATCTGTTGCCGGCGTTAAACGTATCTCTATTCAGCCCACGCCGAAAGCCACGTGAAATTACATGGGCGGAATCCATACCTCCAAACTCTTCTTTTTTCAATTCCGCTTTCGTTGACACACAAAATATTACGAAGAAGCACGATAAGCAATTGACTTGGTACACTACATTAACAAGGGGTTAAATATTCGTGAGCATGAACCTACGTGTTTGGTGTAGGGAACTGGACCATGAAAAGTAGACGGGAGGATTTGTGGAATTTGTGGGGGACGTTTTGTAAGTTGGATGTAAGGTGTGAAGGAAAGCTTAAAATAAAGAATAGATTGGAAGCGCTTTTGCTTCAGGAAAAGAAACTTGAACGACCATTTTCGGTCTATTTTGAGTGTTTTAATTAAAGGGTATATAAGTATGTAAGTAAATAACTGTAAGAATAAATAATAAGCGTTGATATTGTTTAATTCTTCTCTATATAAATATTTAGAATTAAGGTAATAGCTAAAGCTGGTTCTACTGATACGTTTAAATATAAACAAGAGTAAGTATATAAGTAAATAAGTGTAAGAATAAGTAATAGTCGTTGGTACCGTTCAAATCCTACTGTACGTAAATAGAATTCCTAGAATGATTTGGGAAGATTATAAACCTACGATGAAAGGGTGAATGTTGGGTTAACGTGGGGCAAAGAGAATGGGCTCTTTTGCTCCCTACATGGATTGGGGGCAAGCGGAAGTTACGAACTGATAAAAAAAACAATGCTGAGCAGAAAAAAGAGAGTTCTCCTGATGCGTAGAGGTTAGTAGTATTTAGGGTCATCCAAGGCTACCATAATCGTTGAAGTACTTTTCGTTACCTCAAGAACCATATATTCACTAGTTATAGTTTTTCTAGCTGTATTCGTGTGCACTTCATTCCTGAATAAAGTAAACAATGCATGCATTTGTTGTACACATTACCGAAGACCTACGTTTACTTACGAACACGTACGTTCATATTCACGCAAATACGCCTCCACGCACACAAGAATCAAAAGTTTGAAGGCACATACGGTGTTTTAATGTACCATTCTTTTATTTGGAAGTCGTTAAGTCACACCGTATTGTACCTATATTTTTTAATATTACATGTTTCTTCAAGTGTTCATTTATATCCTTAGAGAGTTTTCAACAGGTTTTTATAAACTATACATTTTTTTACGTAATTAAAAGGAGATTTCATCTCGGAAATCACATCTTTTTTCACAGAGACAACAAAGAGAATAGGAAAAAAATATCTCTTGTTTTTCGTAGCCCTCCGGGTAAACGTGGTGGAAATTACTTTGCCCTCACATTTTGAACGTTTTCTTAATTTGGTTTCATGTGACAAGAGGTAACTGCAGTCAGCAGGAAGATTGTTCAAAACGGTCAGAAACGTCTGCTGTTAACAGGGTTAAATAATGACCTCCCTCTATCGGGACGTTGATTCTTGCCTCGCCCCTCACACTACATGTGTACCTATCCACAGGACTTACGGTTTCGATCTATTTTGCGGAATAAAGGCCACATTATCATCATAAAGTTTTCTTCGACGTTTTTATCTCGATTCTCCAACGTATTAATGAAAGTTTTAATTACGTGCTGCTCCACAAAATATACAAACTAAGAGCCAACTACTAACGACAGATGAAAAAAAAATATTTTAGGTAAAGTTAATCCGATTATGGTCCCTTCAGTTCTCTGTGATGGAAACTAATGAATTTGACCATTTTACGCCATTGGTATAGTGAAGCCAATATTCGGGATGATTATGATTCAAGTCGGGAAAAGGAAATTATTAAAACAATTATCAAAACCCTCAATGCTGAGAACACTGCCCAGAATTTAATGTAAAAGATTACCTCAGTCATGCAGTTAAATTACTCCCCATCAATCCATGAACTAAGGAAGATTGAGAACTAAATGAATATCCTTCACAAGTCTCTTTCCACTTCTAGAATGGTACTACAAATATTGATTCAAAAGGTTTAATTACATTCCATCTGACGAAGCGATATCCAAAAGTTTAAATGTAAATGATTTTTAGTCTGATGTTGAATCCTTCGGGTAAACTCCTAATAATATCGACTTATTCTGAACAGAATGCCTTATTTGCTCCTAACGAACCGTCGACAGGGAGAGAATTCCACGTTCTTTAGATCTCTTAAATGAAAGTTGCAACAAAATAGAACCACACATGTTTTGGCGAACGATTAGAGCATTAATTCTTCCATATCGTATGTCACCAATACGATTTTGGGTATACTCTTGTTGGTCTGTGTTTCCTCCTCAGAGTCCTTAGATGTAGTTGCATTTCCCGGCGTAACTTTATGGAATTTACATAACATATTGAAGTGAAATGATTAACTTTGTAATTCACACACACTGTATACAATTAAGAATTTACTTATTTCATTTCAACCATACATGTATGACAGAATGGAGTGAAATTGTTGAATCGAGATAATATTTTGATAAGGTGACCTTTGGTGGGAAACAATTTTGAATAAAATTCTCCGTAAGGGAATAATCAACATTTTTTTTGATAGACCAAATATCCTGACTCATAAGAGGTCAGTGCGATTTTTGAAGTACTAAGAGTGAACAGTCACAGGTCAGAAGCGAAGGCGAGTAACATCTGCTTGATCGCCAACCGTCCTTCTTAAGTGCTGTGATGGAACACGCCATCGATCTATGTAGTTAGGATGTCCATTAAGCGATAACCTAAGACGGAGAGGATAAAAAGCGAGCGGTAAAGCAAGAGTCAATAAAGGGAGACTTTTTTGAGATGATGTCGAGGAGAGAGTAGAATAACATTGATGGAAAAATAATTTTCCCCTGTAGACTAAGGGGTGGGGAAATATAGATATTATATATATATATATATATATATATATATATATATATATACTATTTCAGCTGGGTTTGGAGGAAGTGGGTGGGATTATGGAGAGAAAAGGGGCCCGTAAGGAGAGGAGTGGCGAGGGGTAGGATGGATGGGGTGGCTAGTAATTGGATTAAGAGAGTGAGCGAGGGAGAGGGATTGGGCGGGAGGGGCCGTGGGCAAACGGGCAGATGGGGAGGAGGGAGAGGAGAATGGAAGTGAGGTGACTGTAGTATCCCGGCGGGTTAGCGGGAATGAGAAGGCTGGAGGGGGGTGCTGGCCTGAGAGAGGGGGTGAGAAGAAACGGAGGGAGAAAAATAATGGAGGGAAAATTGACGACGGATGGAGAAAGATAAATAAGAAGCCAAAGAGAGAAAAGTGATACGAAAGAACTTTGTCGAAGCAAATGGAAACGGTGCCTTTAATACGGTTTGTTTTTAGAACCTGATCAGGTGCGATAAGTTTTGGGTACAATAACATGCTCGGATGGTGCGGGAACGTTCGATTTTCAGAATCTATCGGTGTCCAACTACGAAGAATTAACTCATCGATTGCTGAGCTCCGCGTATTTTGTAGCGGTAACGTTATGTATTTCAATTGTGATTTATTTTTTAAAATTACAACAGTTGGTAAAAGAGAGGATAAAGACGGAAATTTCCTTTCGTTAAAGTAAGAAATGGAGAAATTGATATTACGAAGAAATGGGGAAATTCACTGTTTTCTAAATTCCAGTGCCAAATAAACTCATACAGTATAATTTTCATATGATGTACAGAATTCCGCAGCTGAAAGTTAAACGTGTCTCGTGGTGAATTTCAGAAAAAGAGTGGTTTTTAATTGATGTTTCATAAGATAATATTTACCAGTGTTTATTTCTTTTGTTATTTTAAGGAAGTATAGGTATATTGACACAATATTAAAGCGGTTCATTACTTTAGGATTTGTAATATTTTATGATGCACAAATTTCCATGTAATTACATCTGAATATTTATAGATCCGGGAAAATAAATATATTGATATTAATTGTTTCAAAATTGCGAAAATCGGATTCACTCATTCTTCAAATTCGCGCTCGTCCTTGTATCATCTGCAATTTTTCCGTAGCAATAGAATAGCTTTTTGACAAACAGTTAATTCTATTAGTCTAACTTTGCTCCTTTAAATACGTTTACTTACATTTCGCCAAATTTTTGTATCACCTAACGAATGACTTCTAAATGCATGCAGCTACATAACCCGTCATTTTCAAAAAATATTCTGTCAGTAAATTCCCGAAACAGTCATAACTAAAAGAAGGTGTTGCAGAGATGGGAATCAACAGCATTCAAAATTTCCGGATCCGACTTCGAATTGTAAAGGAAATTGACAATCAATGAGACCTCTACTCTTACAAATCCGTCTAGTAAGACAAATATTCAAGATATTTGGAATTGAAAATTCCATTCATATTCTATGAAATGAAACCCAATAGAGGATTCAGACTGTGATTTAATTAAATTTTCCTAAGTGAACTGTGACTAGGTGATGTAATCATTGGGCGTTTGATTCTCGTTGACATTAATATTTGACTTTAAATTTCGCTTTTATTTTTGTTTACTTAAATGCCTTAGCTTCAAATGAGTAATTTTATTTGGTATTCTCTAATATTTGAAAAATATGACAGTATAAATGTAATGATGCCTACGTATGTTGGTAATAACAAGTTATTCTGTGCGTCATTGGTTATTGAGTGAGTTATTTGGTACGTCATTTGTTATTTGAGTGTTCAAGTACTTGTATGTATTTCTACTGACTGATTTTCTCTGATGCTAAAATATAAAATCATAGAAAAGTTTCTCAAGTAATTTCATAATGCGTCAAAGGGGAAAACTTGACGAAGACGTCAACTGAAAGTTTAGTGGGTTATGCAATTTGCGTCAATGAGGACACGAGTGTTTTCTTTTTTGGCGGGTGGCATCAAATTCACGGGCTCTTACTTGGAATATTTCGACATTTGGGGATGCTCCTCAGAATTCCATTTTTTGATTAGTATTATCCATTTATTTTCTAACCTAATATCAGTGTAGTGGAGGACAATCTCAAAACAACCATGACGATTAAATCTCAATATGCATGCCGTAAATGCGCATTAAAAACACATCTCTGTTTGCATCATCAGTTGCGTTGGGAAGGGCACACTTCTATGTCATGAATTGTACGTCACAATCACCATCAGCTCCAAAGATTTTAAGGAGAAACTCTGTATTTCGCCACTATTTACGCCATCGCTGTCCAAGTTAATCCCAGTGTTCTACTGTAAATTATTATTATTATTTATAATACATTGGCTATAAGTAGGCCATTTATGGATGATGACATGAGGAGACAAAAAAGAAGTGATACAAATATTACTCATATAGGAAATAAAAATATACACCGAGACACAAACAAAATATCATCGCAAAAAATGTATCAATTTTTCTCAGCCTATTCATAAACGTCCCATAGTAACTTAGAAAGATCCCTAGAATACTTTTGGGTAAAGTATTCTAATATTTTATCCCGCGATTAAAAAAATGAATGATTTCCCTAAATTCTATGGCACATTTCTGTTTAGATCCCCAGCCAACATTGTGCTTCTTACGTCGAATTCTTTTTTAAATAAACGTCTTCGTAAATGTTTTTCATTGAAATTAAAATAAATATGAGTAATTTAGCAATGAGATATGTGTCGTTTGATCCAATTTCACGTTCAAGGAAAATTTCTTTATATTCCCAGTGTCTACTTTTAGTGATTTTCCTTAAAATAACGCGAATGAATTACCCACGTCTGAAATAAATCCCATCCTACAATTCTCTCCGTAAAAAACCTCCCTTTTTATTATCATGGCTACTCAGAAATATAGAGATAGACTAATGATGATCCCTGAAATGTAATGTTATTTTCAGAGAAACATTCGAAGCTGAATAAGCAGATTTACTCCAAACTACGCTCTTCTTCTTCTTCACGTAGTCTTGATCCCCCTTCATGATGAACGAAATGCTTAATCTTTCTCTCCCTCTTCATCCTTCCTTGCCAAACATTTTCCCTTCCATCATGGACTTCAGCATCCAAATCCTCAATCCTCAATATTTTCTCCATCCACTAATTTCTGTATTTTTTTGTATTCACGTCACCGAATTCATCTCTTCCCGCTCCCTTACTAAATCTTTGTATCCCGTCCTCCTCTCCAGCCAGCTTACTTCTTCCACCGTTCACTATTATCACATCCCAAAAGTCTCCCATCCCCATTTCCGCATTGATAAACTTTGGAGCATGCCACCGTGTCAGTAATATTTTCCTCCGCCTTTGGAATAATATTTTACAAAGAGTCCCGGTCCCACGTTCCCTCTTCCATGTAAATGCTACATTTTATGGATATATTCGTACATTTTTTAGACACTTTCTTATTTATGTAACGGATTGCTCAATTGTGTCACCGTTTTGACTGCTTTATTCATTAAGTCCGTACAAATAAATTCGCTACTTCTGTGACATTTAACGTTACTTTATTACTAATATAAAATATTTTATATTCACTTGTATAAATGTAATTTTCCCAACCGTTTTTATAAACTGGAATTTGTATACAAAAAGGAAAAGCAGTTTTGAATGTTAATTCTGCAAAATCATGCTCACGATTTTACGGATGTCACCAAACTTGACACTAATCATCAAACTTAAATGACTGGCTGGGTTTGAACTAAATAATGTACACATTTAAAAAACCAGATCGCCAATTTCAATCTAAACTAAAGTCAATATGGTTAACCTTTTCTACCTATCTAAATCAAACAGATGAATAGATTGGCTCTTTATATTAAGGTCATTCACGAAAACCTTTGATATATATGTGCGATAAAAAAGTTGATTTCTCAGTTACTCTTAGTGTTCACCTTTCTTATATTGGAAACCATGTCTTTTATATGCATAATATCTGATTATATTAAATGAATGATTGTTTACTATGATTAAAATAAACGGTTGAAAATGAATGTTTTTCTGGGTAAAATTTCTATTCTGTTGATCAAATTTTCATTATATTTTGTGTGACTGAACTTTTACGCAGTAGAAAACAATGCCTTTTGAACGTTAATTCAAGGAGAATATTCCGTGATGATATTAAACAATCAGGTGATCAGCAAATATTCAGCTCTTTGATAGAAATATTTGAACGATTGTATCAATCGCCACGATACACACAGTTCATAATTCAACGTTTATCCGGATATTTTCAGTTCTTCACATTAAACGATGTTAGATCTCTCTCTCCGTTCAACCACCGTTTTTTGATGATCACCAGAACAGAATCGAGATATTCAAGATCGGATGGCATGATGCTGAAGTAGTATTTTCTTTTTGGTGGCCCCATTGTAAACCTCTAATATTTTAACAAGATGGCATGCTAAGTCATGGGGGAAAAGGCTACGGTAAAATGAAAATATATCAACCTAGACACGATGTGCCGGTAAGGAATTTAAAGGAGAAATATGAAAAACCTTCAAGTAGATAGTACCTAAAGCAAATATGCATGTCTTTATCACTGGATATTTAATAATGAAAAATTAAAATTCTTTTTACAAGACATGGACATTATTTCCTCAAGGAAGTAATCGTTGTCGCATAAAACTTAATCATTTATAATGTACTAATTAAATTTAAAATAATAAATAATCACAGCTATCAACCCGGGGGCCAGTTTGTAGATGGTACTAAGTCCAACAGCGTGTAAAATTTGCACATCAGGGTAGGACGTACCGTTGAATTACAACGTGCTTTTGGCCAGTATTCGATAAAATAAACGTTAAAATATACATTAAACCTCACGGGAAAACTATGGAGGCCAGTTCCGCAAAAAAAAATAATAAAATAAGAATTGCAGTTAAATCATGTGATATTTTATCGCTTATGAGAGCTAGCCTTAATATTCCACGATGAGGAATTGTAATCATAAGTGCCCAGCCAAAATTCAGGCCTCATAATCTTTTCCGTGTGTCGTTGACCTTGCTGAGTAAAATGGGTCATGATGCTTTATATTCATGAACATTTTAATTTTATCAGCCCAATATTCCAATTTCACCACTGATAGAAATGCCTCATTCAATGTTATTGATGATTCTTTATAATTATATTCAGTATTAAAATTAGTCGTTACCCTTAAACTTGAAGAATATGATTCTCAATTACATCCATTATTATTTATTATATTCTTAAATACAACATTATTATTCATATTATTAAATAGAAACATTATTATTAACCATGACCTGCTTTTTGCAAAAAAATTATGAGCATAAATTGAATGAGTTTGATTCAGGATTCTCTCTTGTTTTTAATTGTACAAATGATATCAAATAACTGTAAGTGTGGAACCCATTCACTTTAAAAAAACAAAATTTACCTTTTATGCATAATACAAATTAACTTGATGTAAAATGAAGCATTATCTTTGTAAAGAATTTTTGGAACTATAAACACGAACACCGCTTCAATCTTTCCGCTATACCAAGATTTACGTTTATTCAATTTTTATTCAATTCAGTAAATCTAGTTATGATGAAAGATACTGCAAGCTAATTTTTAATAGTTTCGACTGAATGTTTAACGGCGGAAATAACGGAAGAGAACATTACTATCATGAGAACTATTATCACTATCAGTGTACAATCGACAACTATGTGACAACTCATTCTTGAATCACCATTTATTTAGAAAACAAATTCTACGTGCACTTCTGTTAACACTTTCCTATTACTATCCGCAATAAAACAGCCAATTTTTTCAAAGGGGAGTATTTCTTGGAAAAACTTCTTATCTGACAAAATCTAGAGTATACAATTTATTGATGTGCACTTTTCTAATTAGAGTTCCGTCAAATAATTTAACTGCTAATACGAAGTTCTCTTTAAGTTTTGGTGTCACTTAGGCTTTCATTTATAGAGACAGGGTGTAAATGGGAAGATGTGGACGAGCTTAAATTATGCGGGTTTTCTTCATAAAATTCTAGACATAGATTGGTATAGCCCACAGTGCGCAAGTTATGTATAGCTGCGGTTGGGGTAGGACGCATTTTCAAATACTTACAAATCTTTCATTGCTCGTTCAGTGTAAATTCATTATTAATCGAGTAAGTCAAGCGGTGATACGAGATGTGAAAAACGCGCGTTCGTTGGAGCGACAGATGATAGAAGGTCCAACGTCGCGTGAGACGACGAACTCAAATAGCCTCGGCAACGCACCCGCCGGATTTTACATTGAGCGAATGAGATGCTTTTTCGGTGGTCATGGAATTATGTCATCGGTGCAGTGACAGATGTTTCTACAAGACAAATGTCGGGGAAATAGCAAAAGCTCCAACTTTCCGGGATAAGTAGGTGATCAGGAAAAAGGGGTCATAGGATTTGAACCTTTAGAACTTGCACCTCATAAATGCCATTTCATTTCACACTGAATCATAATAGAATCCCCTACTCGTCATTAATTAATCGATTCAATTATTCGTTACATAGCATATTGTTGTTCTACATCTTCTAAGACAAATCAACCCTCTTTGAACGGTGGCCAATGTTATACATATTTGGTAGCCTAATTTCAGGGGGAAAAATGCTGTTCCGCTCGAAATTACTGAAGTTGCTTATCAATGCCAATTCGGGATGTTCTGCAAAAGACCCAAGCAGAACCTAAAGCGCGTCGGTCGCTACGTAAACTATAAATTCCCATCTTAAATAAAGTTCTCGCCATTATTTCCGCCGTTTTCCGAAAATACCACTTAGAGCATCGCACAAGCACCTTCCGACGACAGGGCCTCATAATCCACCATGCTTGCCGAACAAATTCTTGGTATCTCGCTTGAGATGGGCAGTTTAAGAACCAAAGGGCTTCACATGGTAAAGAGTGCCTCGTGAAAGCTACTTCCCTCCGGACGAAACTCATAAATTTGAGAAAAGTAGCTAAGCATCAGTGTTGAGGATTTCATGGAAGACTGGACGAAGATGAATGGAACGACGGTGAAGCGCTGGAAACTTCTGGCGTGCCTTGGAACGGAAAAAAGTTAATATCTTCAGACCCCGGTTCTATCATCAAATTCTTACTCTACGAAGATGGACGGAAATTCATGTTTTAGTTTCAGTTCACCGCGATAGGAGTTGAAATTTCATTCTTCCATCTCTCTTTGCTGCTTAAACTAAAATTTTGTCGAGAACTTATGGGTTTTCTTTGCTGGTCACCGGGGTTTTCTGTTGCATCAGACGCTTTGATGCATCCAGCCTTTTCATAATCTTTCTAAGTTCCAACAGAATTGAGTGGTGGATGTTAAACGAGCAGTAAAAACTGATAATTTTTTCCATATGATGTGTCTGGAGAGATTGAAAAATTGTTCATAATGCTAGTAAAATAATTTTATAATGTCAAGATTATCATTTTACTTTTAGAAAATGGTTTGTATTTTACTCGCTTTGATAACCATATAACAGGTGCACAAATACTAAATGCGGATTTAAAAAAAGCTAAAAATCCGGAAGAATGATAAAAAGAGTTATATTGAAAGTATGCTGCATTGCTAGTTAGGTATTTTTCCATTTTTTGGGCAATTTGTGGAGTAAATAGTAACCAGTAAATATCTTTTCCTTTTGCCTTGAAATATTTATAGAACCATTTGTTCACATATTTTTGGCGGTTTTCCATGTCCCTTGTCTGCAACTTCAAAGTCACCACTTTGGAAACCTCAGAGCCATATTACACGTATCTTGCGATGGATCATGTTCACCATAAGCTTCTCGAAGTAATTGATATTACTCGGCACTAGTTTTCTTCAAATGAAAACAAAAAATAATGCTGTACGCGAATGCTCTTTGTTTAGTATAAAATCCAACGCATTGAACACAGCAACACAACACTATGCAAACACTTTTTTAATTCATCACTTGTGTCCATATTGACACTTGTTAATGGCACAGCATATTGGCATGTGAGTCAAATCTTTATACTCTAAATTGAATTGGTGCACCATCTCTTGTCTGAAATTCGCATTTCATACTTGTACGCCTGGTGTATCGTATTTTTTATTCTACCCAGTAATCACTTTACACTGGAAATAAGTTCCATGTAAGGAAAAAGTATAAAAACATATTAAGTATACTTCAATTCACAAAATAGGTACTTAATGTAAATCAAATACCTTTTATATCCCTTCCCTTATAATTAAACTCGAAAAAATACGATAAATTTATTTGAGTATCTTTCAATCAAACTTGTGGGGCTTTTCAATAAATTAGAGGGTGTATCATTTCATCTGTTATTATCCAGCTGTGTAAACTTCATATTTCCCTAAAAAATGATTGCATACCCCCTCCCTAACCCTTTTTGAGATGCCTAATCCAATGCTGTCATCACTCAGCAATTGAAAAGGCAAATTAAAATGACGTGTAAAATCTATCGAATATTAATTTGCAATGTTGCCCTCATTTCTGTCGTGTGTGCCATTAATTTAAGTTGTTCGGTTCTAATTGACTCAATCGCTGTCTGATATCGATAGACGTCTCGGAAAACGCGCATAAGTACACATAAATTTATATGTTAAATTTCCTAACTATATGTAAATTGGTATATGGGTCGGGATTGTGCGTTCGAATAAGAATGAACGGTTGGGTGGAGAGAGGGCGTGGGTGTTGAAGGAGGGATGCTTTTTGGGCGAGGAGCGTGAGAAATGAGCGAAATGGGTGCTCTACTTCCCATCTGGGTGGGTCGTGGGTAAGAGGAGGGGTCGGGGGTAGTCGGGGGTGTGGGGTAAGTATTGTGAGTCGCGGAGGGGATGGGAAAGGAAGTTTCCCTCTTGGGGGCGCACTTGGGGCGGAGAGGAAGGCTGGTAGGCCGTCAAGGCGTGCCTCGGAGGGGATTCAATTTTCTGACGAAGGCAAGAATGGGTACGTTTAAAGGTGGAAGGGGTGAGAAATAAAAGGGGGGAGGGAAGCAGAGAGATTCGAAGGTGGGGAGTGAGACAAAGGAGCAGGGGCGCCTAATTAAAGCGAGAATTAAAAAGAAAGTAAATAGACGCACTCTATATCTTAACAGAGTTACAGTTGGGTCGATTAAACTTAATCAAGACCTAATTGGAACGGCGTCCGTTGGAGTTTTTGGTCGAATATTTTTCCATCTTTTTGAAAAGTTAATTTCATAGGTATATTATTAGAATAAATGTAAATGAAACAAAGGCTGCGTAGTTTTCTAGGAAGAGGAAAGCTAAGGAAAATGTAAAATTAAGAGAGCACAAATTGAAGCAGTTGGAACAGTTCGTCCATCTTGGAAAAGTTATTGTCCAAAATGATGAAAGTGAGAGAGACATTAGGAGAACAACTGCGTTAGGTAAAGAAGCTCTCACAAGGAGGAGAGAATTGATGACAGGGACATTAAGCAAGGAATATAAGAAAAAACTCGTAAAAACCATAATAAAGACGGTGATTTTGTACGGCGAAGAAACGTGGTCATTGAAGCAGGAGGATAACCGTAGATTGGATGCTTTTGAAATAGGGGAGTGGGGAACGATGGAAAAGGTGAAGTGGACAGAAAGAAAAAAAAATGAGGAGGGTTGTTTATAGGGAGAAGGGATTTTTGGGAGAAATCAAAAAGAGGTAGGAAAGATGTATACAGAGCAAGTGAAGTTGCAGTAAATATTTTCCAAAGTTTTGCTGGGAGAATTTACAACGAAAATATCAAGGGCAATTTTCAGGGTATCAAACCGACCTTATAGCTGAATTATCTGGTATCTGGATATTTTTGTGGATGTTATATAAGTCAACTCCTAGAATTTTGGAAGAAGCCTATGAGTGTATTTTTTTCAAGAGTTACCATTTTTTGCCGACGATGAATCTGAATTTTTCACAGGGAATAAACAATTGATTATTTCTTTCATGCTGAGTGCGAAATGATTCCAAATTTTTAATATTTCGTTTTAAAAAAGTAAAAAAAGTTTAAGGAAGCATAATAACAAGATTGATGAAGAGAGCTCGTTTAACTATCAACTAGTAGTGCGTTTCATGGCATATCAATTTACAAAAATCTTCTTTTTAGAAAATTTCCGAAAATTCTGAACTGAGTGTTTTCATTATAAAAGTATTATGGTGCGGGAAGGAGACAAAAAGTTTATGGTGGAAAGTGACCCTAATAACATTTACAAGTGTCTGTAATAAGTGCATGAAGAGCCAATGCTTTAAGTGTCTAAGAAACAGGTAAGGGTTGTCGTTGACGCCACCTCAAAAGACATTTCCAGAAACTGAAAATTGGATTTCCAATCTTCAAAGAGCACCATCTTCAAGGGCACGTCTTCCCCTAGAAGGGTTGAATCTTAAAAAGGAAACTATCCCGAAAGGACTCAATTTTCCTAATGTCCTGTACAAATTAAATTTCCTTCTCTCTTCCTCTCCTCGACACGCAGGTGGTTGGTGGGTGAAAATGTGTCAAGTCGTCGCCGTTGGAATTCCGTTTTCGCGACGAGCCCTCAGGAACTGAAGGAGGCAATGTTACGATCTAAATTTTCCAAGAAAATATTTAAGTATTTCCTTGTTATTAGGGCAACGCGTCAAATTTCTCACATATTTCTTACAAGTAGTTCACAAAATACTAAACTTGGACCCGAGAGAATATGCACGCCCTAGTCTCGAAAGTTCTCAGAAAAATGAACATACATGAATACCCGCAAATGTAAATGGTTGAGTTTCAGCAATGATCTAATTAAAGAAAGTGGCCAATAAGGGATAAAATTTAACAACCATTAGTAGGCCACTTGCTGTTTGGGTTTTGTTGTCGGTAAGGATTACTCTATGAGGGTTAAAATAGCCGTAGAATGGCATGTTCTCACAAAGTGACTCAACCAAACCAAAGACGGCTAAAAAATTTTTAAATGAATATCTTAAGTATTTTAGTCACTAAAACCAAAATATTATGTTATGAATTCACAGAATATTTAGAAAGAACAATTCTTCGCGATTTTTGTTTAAAATTCGTTTGTCGGTGCATTATACTGAATTAAAAAAATAAATGTTTTGTTTAATGGTCATTTCAATTTGAAATAATTGATAATTTAGAAAATATACCTTCCTGGCAATATCATCTGCTAAGCTAGGGACCAGCCTGATGACCAAATAAATTTAAAAAGTGAAAGCATTTGTCATAGGCTTTTTTCACTTAGTCTTTTGGATATGATCACTATAGGTAACGCGAAAGTATTAAAACTACTTTTTTGTTTCTAACAATTATTTTTCTTTTTCCTCCTCCAGTCATAAGAGAGCCGTTTTTTGGTTTTCTATACAAGATATCAGTTCCAAATAGATGTTTTGGGTCCATATTCATCCCTGTATATGGTCATCGGACAACTGCATATTAATTCTTGCAATGTATGTTCTCGATAGCCACTTGGTAGAAACGTTATATCTTAAAAAGTTAAGTCGTTATCATTCCATTCTCCTTTAAGTACGTAGGTCAAAAAATATGTTATCTCTCCGTTACCATAAAAATAAAAAAAATGTTAATTTACATCAATTGAAGGCTACGAGTTACGCAATAATACACTAGTTTGTCTAGGTGCAATTGAATTAAAGGAAAACAAATAGGGATGTGATAGGTGAGGTGAAAGGGGAGGAAAGGGAGAATGCTGAGAGAAATCCAACGGATGTAAGGAAGGTGGATTCTAAGCATTTGGATTGGCGATGGGATGTACGTAAGTTGGGATTGTTGATGGTATAAGACTTTGATGCAGAGAGGAGAACGTTAGGCAAACGAGGATAGGGTAAGCATTGGATAGGTGTGTTGGACGGAATGAAGGGAGAATGTAAGTATGTGGGACTGAAGAGGAGTTTATTGTAGTGGTGGATATCATCATCAGTGTTTCAATTTTAGGATTGGTTTACTGTAATGCAATTCAACCCTATTTAATGTCAATTCCCCAATCATTGATGTCTTCTCTGTTTTACATCCTTCTTAATGTGTCTTATGTACCAGGTTTTGTTTTGTTAAGAATAGCAAAGAAACTTGTTCAGACTGCCATCCATTACTTCCCTGCAACGGTAGAATACCAATAATAGTCATAATAACAGCCATTACTACCTGAGCTGAGCCAATTTTTTACTTATTTGAATAGATTCGTTTATTGTAACTCCCCTGACCGAGAGTGGACACCATTTTCCCCTGCCGAGAGTGCACTGGCGCGTAGCCCTTTATAAACCTTTAGGCCCACTCCCGTCATCATTTACGTGATTTTCCACTGCAACGAGATGAATCAGCCCAACCGCGCTTCCTGGCCTGCTTCATCCTCGTGTATTTCGCTTGACCAGGATCGCTACAGTGCGCTGCATGTACGGAATCGAAAACTCAAACAAGGAGAACGGCCCTGGGCATCCAAATACCCCACCGTGAAACGGAACTCACGCAAGGCCCACCCCGGAAAATCACCCCTCCCGCCCTCGCACGTATTCGGCGCCCTCTCTCACAAACACACACACACATACAAGGCAGGGTCGAATCAGCCGGCGCGTTTCAATTTCACCGAGTGGCGGATTCGGAAGCGAAAGGAAGAGAAGGAAGGCGGAGGACCGCTTCGACGGGGATGTCGCGGGGGAAATGCGGGGGCGATGCGGATAAAGCACGGAGAAGGAAGATGCCGGCGATAGGCGGATGGGAGGAGGAGGAAAAGAAGGGGATTGAGAGAGAGGGTACGATGGAATGTGGGGAGGCTACGGGAGGAGGTTCCCCAGATTGGGAGGATCGCGGAAGAGGGTAGGAGACGAATTGATAGGGAGAGAGAGTTGCGGATGGGGGTAAGTGCAAGGATTGCGGGCTGCGTGTGGGGAGGGTGGTTCCTTGGCTGGGAGGGATGCGGCACGGAGGTGCCTTGGTTTAGGGGAGAGGGAGCGAAAGGGTCGCGAGAATTTGGGCGTTCCGAGGGAGCTTTAATGGAACTTGGCGTGGAGTAGCGGCGGGGTCTGTGGGGGGGGGGGGGGGTTGGGGAGGGTTTGAGTGGATGGCGTGGGAGAGACGGTCGTCCGACAACCCCCTCTCTAGAAGGAACCCCCCAAAGTGTTAAAGAAGCGATGGTTGGAAGTTAGTTATGGAGCACCCCCGAGTGCCGAGCCGCGCCCCATTCCGTGAGCCCCTTTTCATTCAATTACCCGGGGGCGGAGAGGGGCGGGTGGAGGCAGAGGGGGATGGGGAGGATCGGGAGGGCAGGGCGGCCCGTGGGGTCGAGAGCGAGGCGGGGAGACGCTCTGCTTGGTGTCGCTCTGCCCGACGGCCTTCTTTTGTCCCCCCCCCCCCTTCGCCCTCGCCGGCATTCCCCCCTCGCCCCATCTCGCTCCCGAAGCCACTCACCTCCCCCCCTTTGGCGCCCTCCTCCTCTCTCTTTCTCTCTCTCCCCATGGTCTGCATGGTAATCGCCGGCCTTTGTTTCCGCCGCTGAAGTTGGGCAGATGGTCAGCGACGCTCCGTTGGAGCGGATTCCGCCGGGAGAGCCTTTCTCGGTTGGACGGCAATCGACCGTTAAATTCGATGCTGCTTGCTCAGCGGTGTATGACCTATTTCATACGGAGGTTCAACTGCCACTACTTCCATGAGTGAAACGGATTTGGGTTTTTCCAGCGTAATTCCCCAAGGAAAGTGTCCAAATTGCCCCCCCCCCTAACCGCCAGACTGATGACTTGTAGCTGAATTTAATTATCGGATCATTAACCAATCGATAGTGAAAAGAGCTATTTAACTTTTGGTAAAATTTTCGGAAATGGCCTTATGGTTTTTATTGTCGTAATGCATTATTATATAGACGATCTAAGTATTGTGGATCAACAGTTAATCAATGTTGGTTTTATTAACTCTTTATGTGACATGTTCAAATACTATTATACCTTATGTGTATTTATAATTATAAACCTGCTCAACATCTTTAACAATTCTTTATTAGTACTGTGGCAATCTTAAAGAAAATCTTAAGGTAGCAATAGTGTATCTCTAACGTATCCGTTTCAGTATAGTTGGGCCCTAAGAAGGATTTTTTAGATGATGATCATTGCTCGAAGAAATTCTTCCGGTGTTGCATCCCATGTATTCGTTGACTGTCCAGTTATCAAATAAAATAATGGACTACCACAATTGACGCTATACCATAATCCAGTTACTTCAATGAGAAATACGTGAACTACGCGTATATATGTACACTTTACAGCTTCATTCTAAATAAAATTGTATATTACTAAACCATTATTATGTCTGCCAAAAATGTGTTTACTTTTCATTTCTACCCAAAAATAAATCCTGGTTTACACGAACAACTTGCACTTTTCTTTCATTTTTTTACGTGAATCATAGTCGTAAGTTTATTTTATGTTTAACATATTTATTTTGAATAAATGGCAATATGGAACATAGTTTATGAAAATTTTATCTCAGTTATGATAAAAATAGGCTTAATTTTTTCTCTATCTTTTATCATTTCGCGTAATGAATTACTTCTTTACTAGTAGACTCGATTTCAATTGCGTGGTGCTGTCGACGAGTCCATAAAATTTGCTAACATGCATATGCAAATAGGTCTGCATGCACGTCATACTGATGGAGCTCTAATCTATTATCAAGGCTGTTGTATATTAAAAAGTACATGAGAGTCAAAAAAATGTTTCTAAGAGCCCATGGGATACACATTACAGTTTTATTCAACATTGAAATGTTTTTAATTATTTCATAGTTTAATAATTTTAGGGCATGGAATTTATTAGCGTGTTTATATGTTTAAATTAGGATTTTGATAGCTATGATAACTACCTGAGTTTGGTAATAAAAATGAGATGTAAAAGAAATACTTTTATCAATGTATCAATTGCAGCCAAAGACTTTTGGCATGAAAAATATGTTCGATTAGTCCCACGTCTTAAGATGGTGATGTACGACATAGTGTGAAGCAAGGTTTTATCTTCACTGTAAAAACCCCATTTGAAACAATAATACATATAGCATATATTACTCACCAGGTGACTCTTTTCACCTGTAGAAGGAAAAGTACATCTCGAAGCAGGTCAGGATGCACTGGTTGATGTGTCAATCAGATGTTGTGGAAGACACCATTCCTCAATGGAAGAGTGAGTTTTGGTATTGTCTCTCCTCCCTCTCAGATACGTAGAAATTTGCATTATTTGCATGTGTGTTATGAATGTTTGTGTATACTTAGAACTGTTATTATTAATTTATTAGGTGCCATTCAAAATTAAAGGAGGAAGACTAACTCTGCAATTTGCACTGGACTTTTTATTTTTTAATACTTGATGATGTTTCGTTGCAACGAAAACGTGGTCGTAAAAAATAAAAAGCCCTGTAGAAATAGCAAAGTTAGTTTTTATTCATCTACTATAAAACACGTCCACCAAGTTACGCCTGAGCCTGTGTCTTACATTCAAAGTTACTTGAAGGACGGATTGGCGTTTGGACGTGACATTAGACTCACGGTCCTAACATGCATGCGTCAATTCGCATGCTGGAAATATTTTCGTATAACGCAAGATATCTTGAGAAATAAAATCCCCTTTTTTGTTGCTTTAATAAATTTTGGATGGCTGTTATAAGAAGAGAAGTCGGTTTTACGTTATTATTACGAGGTTTTAGGGTTTCTTCCTCATTTTCTCTTCCCTATTCACAGATTAGAATAAGTATGTCAATAGCTTTTATGTAGAACTATACCTGAGTTTAATTAAAACAGATAAAAAAGGATACAATAATATTAAAATCTAGAAATAAACATGCATAAAAATATTTCATTAGATCATGTTTAAAAATATTCTCCTGGAAAAGAATGAGATAACTCTCTTAAGAAATTGAGCGATGGAAGGATAGAGTAGATTTGTGATTCCCTTTTGTTTAACTTAGAGCCGAGTAAGGTTCTAAAATTGTTTATGGATGGACTACATCCGTATCAAGATAGATTTAATATTTCGGACTGGGATCCACGTTGAGTTCACAGGTCATATAAATACTTAGACATTTATTTTAGAGCGTCTGGTCCCATGCCTATGTTGCTGGCATTCCCAAACTCGATCCTTCTCCTCCATTTATCCCTTCCGGGTCAACCTCTCTCCTCTCCATCTTCTTCCTCTCTCAGTTCCTCTTTCGCCTCCAGTCCCTCCATCTTAAACTTGGGAGCCTTCCACTTTCATACATCTTCCAACTTCTCCACTCATTTTCCAACTTATCCTTTCCTCTTCCATCTCAAGCCGCCAAATCATCTTAGCACCCTTACCTGTATATTTTTACCAACGAGTCACACCGTGGCAGTTACTCGGAAGTAGTCATGTCATATCTTGTCCCTCCTCGCTAGTTCTCACGTCCACCACAACACCCTCATCTCCACGACTTCCATCTACCTCAAATGGTCTCGCTCGTAAAACCTGCCGATTGTCAGCATCATAGAGCATGGCAGGTCTCACCTCAGACTTGACGATGAGACGTATGAATTTTCATTCACCTTACAATCTTTCTGTTGCACAAAATCCCATTATTATTTATCTGTTTATTCCAATCGCATTTTATCCTCAACTCTAATTCTATCTCCAGTCGTCTCCGTCTTCCAGTAGTTCTCTCCAGTGTACTAGTTAGGTATTCACGCTCTATCTTCTTCCTCCAGCCTAATGAAAATGCGCTCCTAATTTGTCGTCATATTCTCCGTTTTCGCCCAACTAATATTCATGTTCCTCTTGTTTATAATGTGATTTGTGTCCATTCTTCCTGTTTCTCTTTCAATTTTTCTTTGATAGACAATATACACTTGACTGGAACAGCGGGAATCTTTTACCTGGAGATGTGGAGAACTATGGCTTAGAGAATTCTGAGCTAATCAACCATACAACACCGGGTTTGACCCTCTCTCTCATCAAAGGACTTCACCTTTAGTGTACGTCGGCACAATCAATTCCCTTGTCCTTGTTGTCGATTTTTTCGTGTAATTTCCTTTTTCCTTTCCTTTTTTTCGTTTTTCCTTTCAAACCTTCAATTGCAACGTGCTCATGGCGGAAATGTAACGCCTCTCAAAAAAGGGAATAGGTGGGTGCGGAGGGGAAGAAAAAGAAAACATTCATAAGAAACTAAATTCACAGCCTGCATAAAATATTAATACTGTTGGTGATAACATCTGCCGTTTATCATACGTGAATTCGTCACGCTTATTTCCGTGGCTGCGAGTGAATTCAAGTACTGATGCACGAAGGCACCAGTCCTATACTCGAGTGTTGCGTCAGTTCGGAGACGCAAATTTTTCAAAATATTCTAAATGTGTCTTAAGTTGATCGTTGGTTGGTTTGAACGCCTCAAACCAAGAATTATTATGCGCACCAGAGGTGCAACCTTGAACGTTTTTCGTCACGTCTGTGCTATGGAGAAATGTTTATGTATTCTTTGAGAAAAATATTCATTTTCAACATTCTGATAAGCACCTGCATTTGGTTTCTCTGAATATAAAAAAGACGCAGAGAACCTATTCCAAGGTTTTACTTAACTTTCCACTGGAATGAAACTGCGTTACTTTTTAACAATTTTGTTGAATTTTGACCTGAACACACTGCGTAGAAAACCTCGTAAATGAAGGTTGAACAATTTCATTGTTTCTCTTCCCCGCTTTTGTGTATTTATCTTCACTCTTGCTATTAGAATTCAGGGTGAGTGAGAGCAAATACTATATCGAAAGGAAAAAGTTTCAATCGTTAATGGCGATCGAATGTTCAGATTTGCATTTCTGCAAAATTTCATGGTTGTCCACTGCTAAAGTATGGGCGAATAAGCTCAGCAAAAGTGAAAACTTCAATCTTCTGTTCAATATTATTGATCCATTATACTAATTAAGAATATATTGTGTTTCATCAGACCCTTTTTCCTCCATGATAGATAGTTTGCTATCTCAAAGCTCACAAGGCAGCAGGTTTGAATCCGTCTCGTGATAATAAAAATGTAAAATTTCGTGAGATGAATTTTTGAGGTAAACATCAGCATAAACTTCTGCATGAGGACGTTTAATAATCAATAAAGAAAATACACTCTTGAATGTGGTCAATTATTCTTTGACCTTGAGGACAAAAGTCACGGTCGTGATATTTGATAAATACAGGCGCAGGAACGCGCAAGTCTCTGTAATGTCGTAAGTTCTCTATTATTTGAAGCTACTGTAACTGGAAAATTACATGCTACAAAACTTAGTCCCTCATATCCCGGAGGAAAGCATTTATAGCTACATTTCATGCCCAAAATATTTCTTAGCATGGGTCAGATATTGGTGACAGCATGGTGTTAGTAATCCTTGTGTATACATAAGTTTTCTATTTTAGGGTTTATCGATGTAAATCGAAGGCCAGTCTCTCTGGCACTTTATTCCCTTGCCTCTCTTTTCCAGAGAAATATAACACAAACTTTCATATCAAGCCCTGAATCGAACATCAAATCCAACTCATTTTTGTCAGGTCCGAATTTCCCCCTTGGCTGTCCTTAGCCGTTGAAACGGGCGGATGCGACGAAGACAGGAAGTCAAGCACAGCAGGCCAACGTCCCGCTGTGACATAAGTCCCGTCAGTTGATTGATTTATCGATTGATTGGCTGTAGGGGATGAGGGAATTCCGGGAACCTCGGGAATAAGATGGGAGGGGAGAGGCATTAAGGCGCACTATTCAGCGGACATAAGTCGCATTAATCTCTGCAGCCAACACGTCTTCTGACAACCGTATACTCCAGCGTAAATCCTGTGCGGACATAGTACTCTGCCCTTAGTCTCGACAAACGAGCGTCATGAGGGAAATACTCATAAGTTTTATATTTTGTTTATTCAGTGACCTAATTGTGGATAGCCGTTGAAATAATAATATCTTAAAGGAGGATTAAAAAAAATAGTTATGAGTATATTTAGCATATTTTTATATCCTTTCATTGTTTAGAAACTTAAATTACTTCGTAATAATTTTATTTTGAATCTCATGAAGTTATTTTGAAAAAGGAAATTTATTATAAATTCATACTTCTCCGTAATACATTTTAAGATACTATTTAACTCCAACCAAAGGAATATTTTAGCCTTTTAGTTTCTTACAAACTGAGGGGTATTTTGTTTTAGTATTTTGTACGTTTTTTCTACGTGGTTGCATATTGTTCAGTCGCTTGTTTCTCAAAAGACAATTTTAGCTATAATTACTGTTCATGTCAACACAGATTCAAGAGCTCATTCCAAACTCCCGTCGCGTGCTCAAAATTACTCTAAAAAGTTTCATAAGAGAGACATGAATTATTTCAAAATAATTCGTTTATTCTAAGGATTGCATTCTCTTTCTTTGATTAGGGAAATGTGAATGATGGCGAGCGTAGTTCCAGGCCAAAGGATCCTCCTTACACGTATTATGGAAAAAATCACAAAGAAAGCTTGAAATATTTTAACTTTAAAGAAGCTTAGCTGTGGTAAAAAGGGGCACCGTCACATTCACGACTAATATTTTACGATATGAATGGTATGCATTGGGAACTGTAAGTATGCATCCGCAATGTAGGGTTCAAATCAGGCGGGTCATGTGATAATATGATGCCTGGTGGCCGCGCTCGATTTGGCTAACCGGAAGATTACTGGGGGTGTACATATCTTCTAAGCATTGCTTGTGAGATAAATATTTTGTCGTAAATGCACATCTTATTTCTCATGGGTTAACTATTGCGTGAATTTTAAAGGTACTTAGGATCCATCGAGGGAAGTTTCTATTAACTATGATTTAAGTTAATATGAATAAGATCCGCAGAACTTGTGTAAAGTATCAAAAAAGTTAATCGTTATGGTATCATTAAAAAATAAGGATATATGTCCCTAAACCGACTATATTTTAGTAAAATAAAATTAAAGGAGTCTGGACCTTCGAAATGTAACTTTGAGCAAATACGGAATGGTTAAGGCCAAACTCACTCTACAGATGTATTACAACAACGAATGTCGAAGTAGATTAATAGAAATAAAAAGCTTCCACAAGAGATGGATATAAATACTCCTTCTCTCCTAGCGAGATTTGAAATAAATCACGGGAAAGTACGACTAAAATCTTAATTAAATGCTTGGGTATGCAATATCACGACTTGTAACTGAAATTTACATGTGTAAAAATGTTATGTGTATAACAACATGTTCGCATATTTGCTGCCGTATATGCATATGTAATGCTACATACACAACACATAGCATCATATTATCATATATCCCATTATATTCTTGAACACCTAATAATTATTCAGAACTGCTAAAATATTAATGGCAGGCATCCTTTCAACACCCTTAATATGTCTTCCTGTTTCCGTTGGTAACCAGACAGCACGTACCCTGAAAAAAGATAAATATACAACGGCTGAAACGTAGTGCACACATGCTTGTAGACCACAAACAAAATGACATTCAGAAGCACTCCTGGTGGCATGTGGAAGTAACATTCCCCCTCAATACGCATATGCTGATTTGAGGTCGTTACATTCATCCAGTGTATTTTGAGAAGCAAAAGTATGGAGGCGTGTCCTAGTGTTACGTCAACGTGAGTCAAAAAGCGTACCGTTATCGAATTTTTTACTTCACCTCATCGTCCGGGGCGTAATGATTACCAATCAGTTGTAGTCTCTCGATTTGAGGAAAGAAATAAAAATGGTAAGGCGCAAGATCGGGGGAATAGGGAGGGTGTGGACTTGGTTCAAATTTGAGGTTTCGTAGAGCCTCTCCGATGCACGCGTGGTATGTTGACGAGCGTTGTCATGTTGCAAGATTATTGGCACCAGGCTATTTTTAACACGACAAATTCGACAATTCGTAGGTGTTTTAGAGGGTAATTCAATACTTGACAAGTTATGAAGTTAGAAAAACAAAGAAATCAATGGTATTATTTTGAGTTAAAAGATAAACGCACTAAATCTTTAAACCTTCTGATTTATATTTATTTTTGGTTTATTCATGATGTAATAGGTCCACGCGAAGAATTTCAACTAAGAGAATGGAAGATAGTGCGAGAAAATGTTATTAATCCGGTTCTAACTTGCCGCAACCCGAGCGGTAAGCTTCCCGGATCACACTCAAATCTCCTGTCCACGTCGAGTTTGAGCGGGACCGCCCATGTGCATGGGTATGGCAACCATCCTCATCACCACGAACTTTTCCTTCACTGCTGAAGCACAGCCGTAGTCTACGGGCGAAAGGTCAATTGAATTTTCTCGAATATCATGTGGTTAACATCCGCTGTAAACCACATCAACGCATCGGACGGCGTTTTCACGCGACGTCAAGTAGAATGCCGAACCTAACGTGTTGGCGTTAATACTATCGTGTGTATTAGCTATTCATGAATCACCAACAAGCTCCACGATGGAGAAACATTTGGACTGCGGCAAAACTCGTAATGGGCGTTTCTTTCTTCCTTCCTTCTGTCCCTGCCGCTCCCAGTAGAAGCAAGATTGGATACGGTAGGGGTCGTACGAGTCAGTGAGGAGGAGGGAAAGGGTTGAGGAAGGCATCATGGGTCGCGTGTGAAGGAGACAGAGACGAAGACAATAAATAAGCTGATTGCGTTGAAGTACGTCTCGCGAAAAGAGATCAGCGAAAGCAACCCTATTTCACAGATATTGAGACGAATGCTCTTTGCTCTCCCTTCTGAGCCCCCGAAGAACTCCCCTCCCTTCTCTCTTTTCCTGTCTCTCTATTTTTCTAACACATATCTAATTCTCCGTCCTCCCCGACGATGGAGATCCCGATGTGACACGATGATTGAACATTTGTATAAACCGTAACTCCAGGAGAAGAGACGTAAAAAGAGAGGGGTCGGTGGGGGTGGGGGTGGCGAGAGGAAGGAAAAGTGGAGAGGGAAGGAGACCAAGAGTGGGGGGGTTATTTACTTTCACGCAGAATGTATCGTCCAAACGAGAGGGTGATAAAAGGAACGCGAAGTGAAAAAGGAGGAAGATCGCTTTTTTTGGTTCAATGGGTGGAGGATGGGAAACAGGCGCCGGAAGAGGACACTCCAAAGTGTTGGGGCGAGAGAAAGGGGTGGTTTTAGCGGGAGGGGATGTGCGAGAGGGTGGTTGTGCTTGGATGGTTGCCTTGAGCGCGGGGGATTCGGAGGGGCTTAATATCCATGGGAACGACTCCTCGCTAGTGGTCCTAGCTTCGAGGGCAGAGGGAGAGAGACGGGGAAGGTCGTGGAAAGTAAAGGTGTCAAAGGATCTTGAGGTCTTGGGAAAATTTCGAGAGACAAGGAAATAAATGTGGAGGGCGAAAGAGGGAGGGAGCGGAAAGTGAGGTAAGGGAGGGGGTGTCGACGGGGTGCTCATGTGTTTGCGAGTTTGGTTTGATGGTTTTCGGCTGGCGGGAGAGGCGGAGCGTCGTTTCTTCCTCCCCGTTCCCCGGAGGGGTGAAAGGACGGAGGTGGGCCGACGGGAAAGGAATGTGCACTTGGAACTGGGGAAATAAAAGACCCCAAAATGTAGGCGCAATGGTGAGCAGGATGGGACGGACGGGCAGGTGACGGCGCGGGGTAATACTGCTCCGGGGAAAGGTGTGGAGAGGTCAGTGGCAGTAGAAAGGGTCGAGGGAAGGTAGTGTGACCTCACCGCAAGCAGTCACTCCAGCACTCACAAGTGCCCACGGGCGAGTCATTCAAATCATTGGAATCCGCGCGTCCCGACTTGCCGAGTCGACCCTCGTCTTTGATTTGGTGTTAACATTTCAAAGAATATTATGCGGGAAATGTCATTGATGGCCTATTAATTGGGCGCTTTGATTCCAGACAGTCCATATGGACGATTACGCATCGTCCTCGTCTGTCATGGAAAATAACTTCTCCTCGTTCTTCATTATTAACCTCATACATTCCACCATTCTCTTTCGTGCCGTTGCGAGAAATACCATTCTCTTCCTTTCTGTTTTCCCAATTCTCTGACCACTGGCGCAGGATTGAACAACTTCGTGACTTCCTCTCAGTTTCGCCTTCATTCACTATTTCTAACATATATATTAATTTTCTCCGTCACCTCAACTCCTTCTCCACCACATCTCTAGCAAAATAATTCCAACTAGCCTTATCTATGTATGTACTAACCAGTTTTCATGTATATTTATATAATATATATATATATATATATATATATATATATGTATCCTCAGTCTGACCTGAAGAAGACCTCGGAGTAGGACGAAAGCTCAAATAATCTACAATGTGTTCTTTTACGTGTTATCTGTTTTATTCTGTTCTATTGTGCCGTCCAAAAGTTTATATATATATATATATATATATATATATATATATATATATATATATATATATATATATATATATATATATATATATATATATATATATATATATATGAAAACTAATACCGATAAATTTTTATTTGGTTGGAAATTAATTTTCTAGAAGCATGAACGAAATTTCGCGTTGCAACAATTGAGTGTCTGATTTGGAAAATAATAATAGTGTGACCCCTGCTACTAAATTATGGGGGAAGGGTGTTATCACACAGAAATATGATTACGTCCAAGAGTCTGATAAGCCCACAATTTTTATAAAGTTACAGCTCGTACTTAATAAGTTTCCGTATTTACGCGCTAAAATGGAGGACTTGCAAACTTATGTATATAGTATTATATAACGATGTGATCTTTTAGATCAAATTCGTTCTTATAATTTGTTGGATTGAATTATCTTATTTAACTACAAAGCACGACGAAGACCTTTTCTGAAATAGTATTTAGTAATAATATTCCCTTGCATATTTTTGGCAGTAAAATATTTAAAGCTCCATCCATGTCATTTTTAAGCTTCAAGCATCAAGCTTTATCCATGTCAACAGGTGAGAACGCAGGCGCGATGATAACATAGTAGCAATTGCGCAGACGAATACCCCAAGTGAACACCACAATTAAATGCATTAGGAGGACTAATATTGCATCATTTAATTACAATAATTTGCAACCGACGGCGATTTTTAGAAATTGAATCCGTATTATTTCTACAAGCCATCACATTATTTGGAAATCTATTGACAATTGGGAGGGAAATATAAATCGTTCCCTGAAAATAATGTATTATAGCTGCCGGCGGTGTGGACATTCCCAAAATCTGTGCGCCTTTGCGCGCGGCTCTGGTTATGGCAGTTTCTGCTGAGGAGTCTAAGGGAGTGGCGGCTGTTTTGAGCGGGAGGGGAAAGGAGTGTGTGGGAGGGAGGGGTCTAGGGTCGCGCGCGCAGGTGGAAGGGTGGGCTACAAATGGAGATCCGGTTCAGAGTCCGGGCTTTCTTCGTTCGAGCAAATACCGAGAATTGCGTTTCATCCGGAAAAGAAGAAACCCTCCCTCTTCCGACTCGGAAGCCTCTTTTGGCTTTTAAAAACTTGGAAACGCAGGGGAGAATGGGTGGGAGGGAGGGCTGGTGGAGCGAGCTTAAGAAGCTGATCCGAAGCCCGGAGGAGTGCTCGATATTCGTGCGCCGTATGTGAATCACGTTTAGGGAGGAGAATGTTCAGTCAGGCAGCGGGCGGAGGTTTCGGCGGGGAGAAGATGAGAAGCGATAAGGGGAGCAACGGGGGGGGGGGGCAAAGGAAGGCGGGGAAGCAGCCAAAGGTGTATCATGGAAGTAGAAAGATTTTATATGCTGACCAGGTTACGCAAAAATTACTGGAAAAGTATCGCACCTTAGAGGCTTATTCGTCATCTATACCATATTGATTACATTTCTGAACCTAAAAAGAGCCATCGTTGCCAGTCCTCGGAATTATCAAAAATTAGCCGTTTTATATCACAATCCATTTTGACACCATTTTAATTTCATTTATAACAATTCACTCTCAAGATTCAACATGTGAGCACACGACATTTATTAGTTTTTTAAATATTTAATAACAATACGTAATTATTAAGTTAAACTACCTCATCATCGTTTTTAATGTATTTGTACATACTTAAAATTTCAACTAAGTACTTTGAGAATTTTTGAATGCCATGACAAATAATACTCTCTGCTATCGGCCCAGTGTTTGGCTTAAAATGTTGGGAATATGGGAAACTAAGGGGGAGGGACTCCTGTCTCCCGGAGGGGGGGAGGGGGAGAGGTAACGGAGGGAGAAATGGAAGGGGAGAGTTTCTGGGGTAGGTTAAGGGATGCGTGCGCTCCCATGGAAGAGGTAAATAACAATCGACCCTAAATCCTGAGATTAAGAGGGAGGGATAGGAGAAATCTACGCGTCGAGGAGGTGAGTAAAAAGAAAAGGTTCCTGATCCCTATGACTCCGATCGATCCAAACAAAATTAAGGAAGCATAAACGCAATCTCATTAACTGCAATGTCGTGAAAGTTTTATGCGGGAGTCGTTGAGTTGAATCCATTCTCCGCCACCCCTCCATCTCCCACTCCATAGTTACCTAAAGGGTTAGCTAAATCAGGAATTCCTAACCATTTCGGGCCTCCATGCTCCTTAGAAGTACTCTCATCCCGTACTTTTTCTAACGTAGCGCTCAAAGTTACTACAATCGTGCAAATGTTGGAAACCTTATTTCAGCATGAAACAGAATTTATTTTTTACTGTAGCCTTAAGCTGGATCCACAATTGTCATAACCTTAACTGTTTTTATGTTGTAATGGTCAATGAGATTGTTCGTTCAGCTGCTGACGGGAGAAAATTTGGTTCATATCCTGTGAATATTGAAGATTCTTGAAGCTAAACCAATGTTGGCTGACTTTTTGTAAATCAGAACTTGAGGTTAATTCGCATTTAAGACAAAGAAAGAAACCCTTATATGCACCTAAATTCGTGACTATAGGGATTGACTACTGATGAGTCAACGTTACTTTTACATCTGATGCTCAGTTGGGGTCTGATTTTTTTATCGTTCGAATGTCGTTTGATTCGGCGCGTAGAAGCTTTTTTCCTCGTCTGTTTCCAACTTTTTCCAAGTTTCCTCATTTGCAACATTGTTCTATGCGAAATAGAATCACCAGAGTGAATAAATTACTGGAATTACAGTCCACCTTTGAAGAAGCCCTGGTCTAAAACAATTCATGCTATAAATGCCTGAAATAAATTTTCCCCTGGGTAATTAAGTCACGGCTAATCCACATCTTTTCAGGGAATCAAAATTAAATATAAAAGAAATGACTCAGGAAAGCGATAATATGGTTGAGAATCAACCTTGACCGGGATGGGCAAGCATATAGTATGAAGTGATAATATTGACCTTGCCACTTACATTGCCTTTAGGTTTTGCGTGGACATGCTTACAATTGTTAAACTCCTGGGCTACTGATAAATGGGACAGAGCTGAGACCAGCAGAGATAGAGAGAGATAGAGAGAGAATTCGACAACTGACCCAGAGTTTTCCGGCTCAAATCCGGGTGATATCTCAACACACCCGCAATCTTCACCGTGTTTGAACGGGTAGCACAACTTACTGGAAAACTGGAGTCATTATTAAAGTGAAAGGTACTGTAGATGTGTAAATTTCACACTTGACTGTGGGAACAGGCAGGAACAGGAGATCTATACTTTCAAGCATCAGGCCAAAGTTCAGACCGATTATTTTGGTGGCGGCTTTTGAGAGGTGCAAATAGAGCTGTAGAATTCAAATTCATTCGGAGTTCAGTCTTTTCCCCCCTCACCCATGGCATCGCACACAATTTCCGTATATGATGGCAACTAACACCATTTTGCTCGTCCTTAAGTTTCATGTGATCAAACAATTAGCGTGCCATTGGTTACATCTTGCATTCATCATGGAATATGATCCAATCATCCAGTCTCATTCAGTCGTAGTGTGGATACCCGGAGTCATTCGGTAAATAATTGGAAACTTGACATTTTTAGGAATTCAGGTACTTAGATTCACATTTAGGTTTGCCACAGCAAAAAGGACCGTACGTAAATGGGAAATGTTTGAGATCGGGATTGGAATAGTGGGTAAGACAGGAGGAAGAAATCAGGGAAGAACCTCGAGGCGCCAGAAAATACTAAATTAAAGTCATCAGGAGGAGCCAATTGATATCATTTCTATCGTATGAACGAGTTCATGACCTGGGGAGGGTCATTAAAAAACATGAATAACTTTTGATCGGCGAGGTGTCGTAACGCCATAGGGGTGTCCTCGTGATGGGGAGAAACACTTTGGTACAAACTTATTTGCAGGAAGTGTTACATGTTCGGTGTTTGTTACTTTATTTATTGAAACTTATCTACACAAGATAGTATGTCCAAGAAAATGGCAGTGAAAGGCAGTGAAATTAAAATAATCAGTCACGATCAATGGTCATCAAAATTGGGTGTTTCCTACAAAAATTCCCTTACTTAATTTCCATTCCAGTGATTGTATTAGCCCCAGTTAATGCAAAATAAAATGAATGTAATACCATTACCATTTCTACCAATTTCATTGCGTGATAGCCACAATGCTATTTTCTAATCTTAAATGAAGCAAATAGAGGATGCGGAGCTATTGGCTGTTGACAAGTTGTCACCAAGAAAGAAGAAAATCTTTCACTTGACTTTGGACAGTGCCTGGTGCATGTCTTCTTTCAATTGTCAAGTTCCCTTTTGATATCTCTCCACGTAGATGGTCACCTGGTGACCGAAATACCGGTATCGGAGTTCTTCTGCATTTTTTATTGGCTATAGGATTTTCTTCTTTCCTGATGACAACTTGAATGAAGCAATTTCACTGATTAGGAACGAATTTCCATATCCATTTTTTTCTGTTACTCATGTACTCAATTATTCATTTCGTTAGTTTTACTTATATTTGTTGATGTATTTGTGCGTTCCTGCTGTTTCTCGTTGTCTTTATTCATATAGTATGTATATTATATGTAATTTAATTACACCCACTACGTTTTCGTTGGCATAGAATCCTACATTCATTGAGGTTGCGTGGCAGCGAGTGAATTAATATAATGCGTGCAATGTAACCAGAATGTAAAACTTTCATTGACCTGGAGAGGAGTGAAACTCTTGCATGTGTCTTATATGCGATATATATAATTTCAGGTTTCAAGTAGAGGGCGTTTAAATATGCCTATTTTAATTGTTAAACTATGTGGTAAATGTAAAGAGAGATAACCTTTGCTTTGGTTCCCTGATATTGTGAAATTCCACTAAATACATGATTTTATGTATTTGGCCGTACGAGTAAGGGTGTGATAGAAAGTTTGGCTTCGGGGGGTTCGGGGGGAGGAGTTCGGAGCTCAAATCCTGGGTGTGGCTTTAAGTAATCTCACTCAGAATTCAAGAGTTTTTATTTTTTGTTTACTAGATCTTAATGGGAGACCGAATGGTGGCACTTTGAAGGGAACATACCTTCCTATTCAAAATGTGTAAGTTTCACACTCCGTAAGGCTTAGTTTAAGGTGATCTCAACCCTCAACTGTCAAGGCCAACGTTCTGGTTGATGAGTATGGAAGAGTGCGCTCATGTTCTCAAAATTGCTAGTACTCCGCATAAATTAATCATCGCTTCAAAAGGCTTATTATATAGACTTTGTCTTGCGGAGGGAACTTAAGAGTTTCCGAAAAACTTGGTCGTTATCTCCGAAATGAATTCCAGTGTTTGATTAGGGAGAGACGGATAAGGAAAGGGGACGGTGGAGATACTCGAGAATTCTTGTTTCTGAAAATTAGAATGGGTTAAAAGGAATCCGACAGAAATGGGCGGTTTATGAGATATTGAGGAAGGTTTTAAGCCGAGAACGGTTTCTGAAACTTTTTTGGGAAATGTGTGGCAGAAAGGGTAGAGCGAGTGGCTGGAGGGAGGGAAGATGGGGTTTATATGACAAAGGGACCGGGAGAGGAGCAGGGGCTAGATATTTGGGTTGGAAGTAGTGGTTTCCGGAGAGCAGGTGAGGGGTATTTGCGAGCGTAGTCTAGGAGAATGCCTATTTACGATTAATTCAAATGAAACTGAAAAAACGAGGTTAATAAAATTTAAATTTTTATCAGTGTGTGTTTGTTTTTAATTGGCTAATTACTGGCAGTTCGGCGATAAATTATCAAATTGGATGAGTCAAATGTCTACGGCTTGGTGTTTTGCAATGCACATTTTCCAACGATGGCATGTATGGGAAATTAAATTATTTGCTAATCGCAATGGCAATATTTATTTAGAATGGACTATTGGCTTTTTTGTGACTTATTAGGTGCAAATTCGAATATCGTAGCGTCGTCATGCTGAATATCTCCATTACATGACCTCATATATACGCTAAATAAAGCATGAAAATCTTTCTACTTTGCGTATTCCTCGAATGATTCATATTTTCAGACAAGGTACATACAAGATTAAGACAAAGTACTCTTCAATTCTTTATTTCTGATGACACCTTTCAGTGAGATATCAAAAATTCGAGCAAGTGTGGACGTCTTGGAGGAAGATCTTTCAAAGAATGGAATGAGAAGTCTTGGAATCGGAGTAGAGTGATTGGAACTAAAAGTTTGCCTTTGAAATGGGCGTGTTTCTTGGCGGAATTTTGAGTCACTAGAAATTTAGGGACTCTTTTTCCAAAGCATACGGTTATTACAGAGGCTTATTTGCGTTTAATGTAAGCATTATTATTAATGCATTGGTTACAAATCAACAATTTGTTCTGGTGGAAACACGAGTTGGCAAAAGAGAAGAGAAACAAAAGTTTTTCATACAGAAAATAAATATTCGAAGACAAAACAACGTATTCTTACAAAAAATATACATCAATCATTTATCAGTTTTCTACTCATCAACGTCATAATATTTCTCGTCAAGGGCTCAGGGGTAGAGACTTTTTATCCCATCCCTCAATTAAAAATGGAATGTTTTGCAATATTAGAAAAATGAATAATGTTCTTAATGCCGTAAAACTATGGTCTTTACTCCCCAGATAATAGGGCTTTTTCAACCTTTCCGAAAAATTCTTCACTGTAGTATCCCCGATGGATTATGTACTTCAGGCTTTCTGATACAAGTAGCTTCCCTTATATCCAAATCGCTCAAACCTCGTCTCGTTCGCGCATTAATGAGCCAGAATTATTTTTATATGCACGAAAAAACATCTCATATCCTACTATAAGGAGGGCAAATGGAAAAAAAATAAGTCTGAAAGACAATTCGTGAAATCCGATTTCTCCGAAAAATGGGTAAGTAATGTTTGCAATTATATGGCCATTCGGCGAAACATAAAAGGGCATGCAAGAAAAAGGTGTTTCATTTGCATGAATATGTGAACAGAAAAGGAAGCTTAGGTGTGTCAAAGACGTATTCTTCTGTCGATACATATATTGATTAGCTGTAGATTTTTACCGTAAGTAATCCATTTTCAATTTTACTCGAATGCATTTGATGAAAGACGAAATACCTTAAACTCTTGATTTGGAACGTAATTATTTTAAATTATGGTTAATGTATCGCTGTACATAGTTCCGGTACATACAATATTCTACAAAATCACGCTAACTCCTTTAATTACGTTTTGATTATATTCTAAGATAATAGTCGTTTTCAAACTAAAATGATATTTTTCTTTTTAAAGGATTATTTCAAGCGTTATCATCAAAATTTTTAATCGAATTCCGCTAAAACATAATTAGACATAAAAAATTATTATTATTTTAGTAGTCTACCGTATTAGGATAGGTTTTTGATGGACCCTGAACTACATTATACAGTACTCCGAAGTCCTAACTACCAAGACGTAAAATGGGCTTACACCTCATGATGCGTATTGAAATATCTCATTATATATCTCATATACATGGGTAAGTATATATATATATATATATATATATATATATATATATATATATATTTATTATAAATGGGTAAGTATAAATATACATATTTATATTATATTTTTGAAGTTGACGCTCTCCGGCGACGCACAAACACACGTACAAAATATTCAACGCACAGAAAAATAAATGAAGGACACTCACAGTATGTATTGATGCTTGCGTGCGATGGCCAAAATAGACGTTACATCTCTGTACCCCTCAATTCCCCACAAAGAAGGCTTAGAATCCCTGAAATATTACCTCTCTCTACGACCGACACCATACACTCCATCCACAGATTTTCTTGTCGAACTGAACCAACTCGTCCTCACCAAAAATGCCTTCCAATTCAATGAGAAAACATATTTGCAAATAAAAAGTACTGCAATGGGCACGCGTATGGCTCCTGCATATGCCAATCTTTTTATGGGTAAACTTGAAGAAACCTATCTCCAGCTACAAACCCTAAAACCACTCTTCTGGGCCCGTTATATTGATGATCTTTTCCTCATTTGGTCCCACGGACGCGAAAACTTATCATCCTTCATTTCCTCTCTCAAATCCTCCTCCTCGGTTTCTTTCACTTCATCTATATCAGACTCGAATCTCACCTTTCTAGATATTGACATTTATCTCCAGAACAATAAGTTTTAAACCTCATTAAACCGACTGACAACCAAAAATATCTCTATTTCAACAGCTGTCACCCATCGCACACAAAACGCTCCATCCCCTTCTCACCCTCAGTCGGTGGTTTCCGTCTCTGCAATACCACCCCCTCCAAACAGAAATACATGGACCAGCTACACGTCTATGTCAGAGAATGTGGGTTCCTCGAAAAACTGCTCAAAGGGAAAATTCTTAAATCGTCAATGCAATACACTCCTCTTCCCAAACCAAACCACCCAAAATACCCTAATCTTATCACCACTCTCTTCCCCGGAACCAACAAAATTAAACATATAATCCGTGAAATCTTCACAATTATTAACAATAGTCAATCCACATCACATTTATTCCCACATTGTCCCTCCGTTTCATTTAAACGCCCGTCAAACTTGGGATACATTTTCAAGTCAACAAAACCACCTACGAGTACCCCTGTCTCTTCCCCGCCCCTGTCCGCACCATGCAACCGCACACGCTGTAAATGCTGCCATCTCCTAAGACATTATATATCGCCTCTCCTGTAACTTCTGCCCTGCTTTTACGTGGGTGAATGCACGACAACCCTTTTCCTCCGAATGAATAACCACCGCTATTCCACCAAATCTCCCACCTTCCTTAATTATCCCATCCCTAACCACGCTGCTTCTCACAACAAGTCTTTTGATGACTGCTTCTCCGTTTCAGTGATTGAAACCATTCCAAATTCCGCTTGTAGCACATAGGTGAGAACACGCGAGATGGCACATATCTGGGTGCCCCAGTCTTTTAAACCACCCGGGATGAACCAAGCCCGTTGATTTCATCCAATGCTGCCTACATTTCCCTTCCCCCACCTTGTTCGCTTCCCATTAGTCCCTTACCTCTCCACCCCTCACCCTTCTCCTGTACGTCCTCTCCGCTCTTCCCCGACAACGCCATTCTGATGACGACGGCGGGACCGTCGAAACGTCAATACATACTGTGAGTGTCCTTCATTTATTTTTCTGTGCGTTGAATATTTTGTATCCGTGTGTTTATATATATTCCGGATGGGCAGTGTTAGGAAGAGGTGTAAGGCAGGGTTGCCCATTGTCACCGGTACTGTTCAACGTATATGTAGAGGAAATGATTAAAGAGGCATGGGAAGAACTGGAGGTAGGAATGAAAGTCGGAGGGGAATTCGTAAAATCGGTTAGGTTTGCTGATGACCAAGCATTAGTTGCTCAGTCAGCCAAGGGGTTGCAAGCATTGTTGAGTGAATTGAAGGTTCAGTGCGATAAATATGGGATGAGAATCAATATTAATAAAACAAAGCTTATGCGATTTTCCAGAAAGAAAAAAGCTAAGCTAAATATTAAAATAGGCGGGGAAAAAATAGAGCAGGTAGAGCAATTTACATATCTCGGAAGTGTTTTGGACCAATACGGTCAAAGTGGTAGGGACGTAAGGAGAAGAATTGCGCTAGGCAAAGAGGCTTTCTCAAGGAGGAGGGAGTTGATGACGGGGACGTTGGGTAGGGATGTTAAGACAAGACTCATAAAAACTCTAATAAGGAGCGTAGCTATGTACGGCGCGGAAACGTGGTCGCTGAAGCAGGAGGATAGACGTAGATTGGACGCTTTTGAAATGTGGGTGTGGAGAAGAATGGAGAAAGTGAAATGGACCGAAAGGAAAACAAATGAGGAAGTACTGGAGATGGTGGAGGAGGAGAGGGGTTTGTTGAGAGAAATCCTATGGAGGCAGAAAAAATTAATGAAAGGCGTATTGAGCTGTAGTGGAATGTTGAAGAAGGTAATAGAGGTGAGAATGTTGGGCAAGCGAGGAAAGGGTAGGAACAGGATAGGGATATTGGATGGGATGAAGGGTGGAAAGAAGTACACAGAGATGAAGAGGGACCTGATGTAGCTTAGGTTGTTGGATTGGGTTTTGTTTGGAGTTACAAAATATTTGTTTGATAGTGGTGTCCATCCAAAAACCTACCTTAGGTAGATTACCTAATAATATAGTAATATATATATTAACCGAAAGACCGAAATGGGCTCAAGTATAATTTGCATTCATAGGTAAGAACGACTCTGCCGCCATAAAGCAACCTATTCGATCGCTTGGATTGGATACTTCTCATCAAAACGAAAGAAGGTTATAATCAGGAAGCGTTTCACGCCAATTCTTTCCTTCCTCAAAGTCACTGTCACTAATTTGAGAGGCGAAAGTAAACTATGCTAAAAAATAATGAAGAATTTCGGCGGTGGGCTTCGTGCTTTGAAGTGCAAGTGTGTTTCACCTCACGAGAGAGAGAGTGTTTATCACGTTGATGCCTTTCTGCCTTTCTCCACTGGGGTTAGGAGGGAGGGTCCCATGGCGGGCGTGTGGGGTCGAAGGGGAAGCAGTGACGCTTTGGGGGTGGGCGTAGAAGGGAAGATCTTAAACAAAGGGGAGTAAGAGGAGGGGAGGGCGGGCGGTAGGAGGAGTGGCATCGCAACGGAGGAAGCGAACACTCCGCGGAAAGTTTAGCTTCCACGGGAGGTGAGGGTGGGGGGTGGGGATGGTCGAAGGGTTGGGATGAGGAAAGAAAGGAGTATTCAAAGTAAGGAAATGAGAAGTGGGTGCTTCATACTTATTCCAGAAATACGAGCAATGAAGAAGCAGGTACGAGGTAGCGCCTGTGAAGGAGAAGAGCTCCTGTATATGGAGTAGTACACTAGTTTTATTGCAGCTTTGTTCAACTTGGGCACTAAGATGAAAGTGGAAATCATAAAGAAAAATATACTTTCTTCAAATAAGTGATCACAGAAATTGTTGCGGTGTAAAGAAAATTATTTCCCGGCACTGTGTGTGGTCAGTTCTGGATATAACACTGCAATCCGCGAGTCATCATCTTATATTCAACCATAACCGAAATACTGGTTATTATTAATATGGGATCACATCTGAGACGTCTTAGCATCATAAATTTAGTAATGTTAAGCTACGTTGGATAGAATATATTTATTTTCATAGGAGGATCAACTCCAAAAACGTTGCGTCCACTTGTAAGAAATATTTTTTTTTGTGTTTGGGTAGGAGCAAGTAGAGAAGTAAGATACCTGCAGTCACATTTTGATTTGACCTAAATTGCAAATATTAGTTTCAGCGAAATTCCTGCTTTCGTGAATAAAACACACTTTTTGCAAGAGTTCTTTGGGAAAATAACCAGAATATCACAAAATGACACGCAGTCTTTATTGATTGCCTCAACCCTGATATAGATACTATAAGGGCTAAATATTAAATTAAAATCAAAGATTTTTTTTGCTGATTAATCAATAAATATTTTGATTTTGCTAAAGTTATTTTCTCTCTTTGAACCCCATGCTAAGTATTTTAACGTTCAGAAGAAAAATTTAGAATGGTACCGGGGAAGTAATCAATAGTCAAATTATCTCACTATTGCCCAATTAAAAACTGATTTTTCTAGTTACCGCAATGGAATACATTGAATTGCGTAAACAAAACCATTATAGTTTTAAGGATAAATTAATGTACATATTTTTGATTCTTAAGTTACAAGTAGTTAACAGAATTAATTTGGAACTTGTTTTATACATGTTATTTAATTATTTTGCATGTTTGCTGATAATTCAACAATGTGAAAATTAATTTCAAGAAACTGTAACAGTAACTTTAACGGAGTCACCCGCTATGTGTGCATTATAATGCAACCATTTCAGAGAGTAAAAATCATTCGCCCGGTCAAGGCGAATGATTTTTACTCTCTGAAATGGTTGCATTATAATGTGAAAATTAATTTTTATTCATTTTATTACCAAATACGTAATTGTTTTTAGTAAATATTGGTTCATTAATATGTAATATGAATAAACTGTTTGTATCAAGTCTCACAGTATGGCCTTGTCGTGATTTTCCAATAACTAACGTAATGAATTACATTTTCACTAATTATACAAGTAAATTGAACGATGTCTTGAGAAACTGAATTTAGGCTATAAAAGGTATTTCTTACCTGGAACATGGAACTATGTAACTCCTGCTCGTATTTCACATTACTCGACCCGAAGATTGAACCCAGAAATCTGCATGTAATTCAGATTCTGCTAAAAATGCAAGCGCAACTAGTGTTGGATGATCTTGGGAGTCTATACAAATATATATATATATATATATATATATATATATATATATATTTGTATCGGCGCTGGAGATCATTTGCCTTAGAAGATGTGTGTATATATATATTTATATTTATGTATACATACATACACATAAATTCATATTTATAATGTATATCAAGATAGCATTAGTAAACAAAAACACAAAAGTTCCTTCCACGTTTTATATGTACTTTTTAGTGGTGTTATCAGATATGACTATGAAAAGAGATCTTGATAAAACGTTAAGAGGCGGGAGTTGATGGCAGACTCCTTAAGTGAAGATGTAAGGAAATGAACTTTGAAAACTTTTGCATTGATCGTAGTTTCATATTGTTCATAAACTTAGTACTTATCGCAGGAGTATGAACTCAAGCCCCCGAGGCACGATTGTGCAGAAGAATAAAAAAAACAAAATGGACGGAAAGGAAAAGCAACAATGAAGGCTTAGGCATTGCGGGGAAGAGAAAAGATTGCTATACACATTCGAAGAAGGCAGGGCTAGCGGATTCAAGGGATAATGGGAGTCATTGGGGTGCTGAAGACGGTAATTGATGTGAGAATGCCTTGAAGACGAGGAGTAGAGAGGAAAAGAAAAGGCATTTTGGATATGGATTGAAGGGAGGTAGGACGTATTATGAACCAAATGATGAGTTATTTTAATTTTTTATATGAAATCTTAAGGATATAATAGTCGTTTTTGCCAGGGTTTAGAAGTACAGTAATTTTCAGCTCTGGGTACCACCGTTATAGTAAACTAGGTGGATAGACTATTAATATAATTAATATAATTTCTAATTATAATAATATTGGAGGAAAAACCAAAAATTAATGAGTTAAAACATCTTTTTATCGCTAATTTTTAAATATTTATAATATCTTTCATTGCTCAGATGGAGAAGCTGACTTTACTGCGGGAAGTGAGGGAGAATTCTTCACACAATTTAGCTGGATATTCAAGTATAGACGGCGGGACGGATGAATAGAGTCAGAGAAAGCAGAAGAAGGGAAGTAGGAAATTGAAAGGAAGAAGTATGGAAAGGGATGGGGAGTAGAGGAGGGTGGCTGGTAGTATGAAGGATGAGGAAGTGGAAATAGGCGTCGAAAGAGACGGAGGGGAAGAAGGTGTGAGGGTGCTTGCGAGTCTGTTGGAGAAGGGCGCAAATGCTCGTTGAGGAGGAAGCAAGGGAGGAGAGAGGGTGTGGTGGGTAAGAGTGCGGGGCAACAAAAGGAAGGCGGGTGGGAGAGGGCAGGGGTCGGGAGGAGGGGATGGGGGAGGGAGCGGCGGGTTGAGGGAGAGGGAGGAAGGAGGATGTTCCAGAGAGTGGAAAACTTGTACGTGGTTCCCTCCGGTCATAATTGAAATTCCGCGTCTGGGAGGGATGATTTCAACTATTAAATAGGGGAGCGAGTGAGTGGGAAAGGGGGTGAGTGGGGCAGGAGGGTTGACGCGGGGAGAGTGAAAAGAAGATTGGGGTGGGGAGTGGAGAGTATTTCGCGGAGGGGCGGGGGATGGGTGGATGAGGGAGGGGGAGGTGGCCCAAGTTAGACGGGTCTTGCCGCAGTTGAGCAAACACGCGGGGAGAGAATGGAAAAGCGGTGTGCTTGAAAGAGAAATATTAGGTAGAGAAGGGGGGGGGTGTTCTTCCATAGGGGATAAAAAGAGAAAGAAACTACGTCTCTATACTTCACCTACATTGCCGTTGCCTGGGATTGTGTGGCAGGGGATGTTTAGAACTATTTTTCCTTTCTCAGTTCAATTGATTTTTTCATATCCGCAATCATTGGAGAAATTTTTCAGGAGGGGCGAAATTGTCAATTTTCTGTGCAACTCTTGGGCCAACCTTTGGTGGTGCAATAAACTGGGTTCCCTCTGTGTGCCAAATATGTCAATGTATTTAATCCTTTCTTCTAACGTTTTTTTGTCGAATTTAATGGCAATATCTCTCACGTCATATCGATATGTACTGAGTTTCTTACTTGTGACTCGGTCTTGGAAGATCATTTCCTGCAAGTGTTTTCATTTCGGCATTTTGATACCTTTTATGAGTAAATATTTGTTCGTCATATGGCGGGTTTTCGTGTTTGAATGTGTATTTAGCCAATATGACTCGTCTCATTCTTCTCACTATGCGTGCAAAGAAACACAGTTCCTATCGTTTACAACGTTGTATGATTGCTTTCCCTATTGTCCTTTCCTCTTGTGTCGTTGCCCGTTTCTCCTTAGGTTGGTGAAACAGCTACCTAACGCCATCATCTAGCCAAAGAATTGGGGCACTTGGTTGTACAAACTCCCTGCAGATTTCAGTGTAATTTACGTTTCCTCGATATCGCAAGTAGTTAAAGGAAGTCGGAAGATCCATGGTTCAAGTCCCGGTCAAGGAAATATGTATTTTTGCATTTGTGATCTGCTCGATTCCGCCTTCCCCCACCTCTTTAGTAAGTATTTTATATATGTTCCTATTCCTTTTCTTTATATCTATATCTGTATACATGTGTATACATAAACATATTGATTTTTTTATATAATGTAAGCCAAAAAGCGAGATAGTGCAACGGAAAAAAAGCACAGAGAAAAACGCAAATTAAACTGGCACTTGTTCCGAATCTTAGGCGGTCACACCGCCTTCTTCAAGGGAAAGAGGGAACTACCTTCTATTGCCTTTAAGGAAAATTAAAGTTATATATATATATATATATATATATATATATATATATATATATATATACCATAAACACAGTAATCAACCCGAAGGTCGGTTTAGTAGGTGATGGTAGAGCTCACCCGTGTACCAAGCCCGACGGCGTGTGAATGTTCACACATCAGGGTAGGGGGGCCAGTTCCTTTCCCTGTGCCGGTTATGGTTTCCCAGGAAGACCTGGTACCCTAAAAATCAACTAGCTTGGGTGGAGCTGCAGGTGCCCAAAGTACCTTGCCCGGGAATCGAACCCGGGACCCTGCGGTCAGTAGTCCAACGCTCTACCCACTAGACCACCGTGACCTATATAGATATATATCGATGATGCGGAAGTACTCACGAGAGCAATATAACTTTTGGACGGCACAATAGAACACAGAATAAAACAGATAACACGTAAAAGGACACTCACACTGTCGATGATTTGAGCTTTCGGCCTATTCCGAGGCCTTCTTTAGGTCAGACTGAGAGGTTTTGAGGGAAGAGAGCCTGGGGAAGCAAGAAGGGGGGCGAAAGGTTTAGGGACTGTTGGGAAAGAAATTAAAGATGGCGGTTAAGGGTGGGAATTTTAAAGGATCGGAAATATAGGATGTATGCGGATTCGCGAGTTCTCACCTCTATGTTGGTGGCTGAATCGGGTAGAGATTCTAGAACTGTTAAGGAAAAGCATTCGTCAAATGATAGGTTGTGTGAACTTGCGTGTAAAGGGATAGGAAGAGAAGAGAGTGAAGCAGAATTACATGAGTAACGGTGATTGTTCATTCGGATGGATAATGGGGTAATGCATTCGCCTATGTAGAATGAGGTGCATTGTTTGCACGACAAGAGATAGATAATATTTTTTGAGAGGCAATTAGCGTGGGAACGGGGTGAAGGGACAATGAGGGGATGTGGGGAGAGGGGAGCAGATCTGATTAGGAGACATGTTTTACATCGGGGGCGATTGCAGGTAGGGGAAATATGTGGAAATTTGTCAGGGCGGGGTGTCAAAGGGTTGGTGGATCTCAGAAGGTTTCTGAGATTGGCTGGTCGTCTGTAAGCGACAGAGGGGCATTGGGGCAGTAAGGATGTGGTCGCGTCATTGTCATGTAATATAGGATAAAGTTCCTTGAGAATGGTTTTCAGTCTGTGGGATCCGGGGAAATAGGTTGTGCAAAGGTTGAGTCCAGCGTCAGATGTGGGGTTGTCATTCTGTGGTGTGTGTGGTCGGGTGGAGCGGTAGATTTCATCCTGTAGGAGCTTTTCTGGGTAACCGCGTTTGTGGAGTGCATGGTGTAGATTGTGGAGGTATTTTTTGAGGGTAGTTGTGGTGTTGCAAATCCGATGTCCGCGGATAAAGAGAGAGTTGGGAATTGAGCGTTTGGTATGAGAAGGATGACTACTGGTATAGTGTAAATATTGTTGATGATTAGTGTCTTTGATGTGTACTGAAGTGGTGAATTTGTTATTGTGAATTGAGATGTCTGTGTCAAGAAAGGTGATGGTGGAGTCTGAAATGGACGAAGTGAATTTATCAGTGAAAGAAGAATTTAAGGCCGATAAGAAATTGTCAAGAGAATCAGAGCCGTGTGTCCAGAGCATAAAAATGTCGTCAATGTAGCGGACCCAGAAAAGAGGTCGGAAGGGTTGCTGTGAAAGGAAATTCTCTTCAAGGTGGCCCATGAAGAGATTGGCGTACGATGGCGCCATCCTCGTTCCCATCGCTGTGCCTTTCGTTTGGAGATAAAAACAGTTTTGGAAAGAGAATGCATTTTTAGTCAGGACGACATTGGCGAGATTGAGGAGAAATTCGGTCGAGGGGCACTGGGGTGGGGGGCGTAGAGAAAGATAGTGTCGGAGGGAGGATAGGCCTTCTGCATGGGGAATAGAAGTATAGAGGGAGGTGACGTCGATAGTGGCCATAAGCAGGTTGGAGGTGGAGGGAATGGAGACAGAGTTTAAACGGTGGAGGAAGTGATACGTGTCTTTCGTGAAGGAGGGCAATGAGAGTACGATAGGTTGTAGGTGGTAATCAAGGAATGCGGAGATTATTTCGGTGGAAGAGTTGAAACTAGAAACTATAGGGCAACAGGGGATGTTGGGTTTGTGTATTTTTGGGAGGAGATAAAACTGGGGTGTTCTGGGGTTTGGGGGTGAGAGTAGGGATGTCTTGGGAGGTTAGGCCTTCTTCTGGTCCAAATTTGAGGAGAAGAGACCGAATTTCCTTTTGGAAGGTTGGAGTAGGGTTGTCGGTGAGAGTGGTATAGGTGGATGTGTCGTTGAAGTGACTGAGGGCTTTGGAAATATAGTCTTGGGTGTTTAAAATTACGACTGAGGAGCCTTTATCGGCGGTAGTGACCACGATGATGGGATTGGCCTGTAGGGTTTTAAGGGCATGACGTTCGTTTGTGGAAAGGTTGTTTCTTGGTTTTAGAGATTGTGTGAAGGATTTATTAGAGACTTTTTGGAGAAGGAGGGGTGTGAATATTTCCACGGGATGATTATTAGGTAGGAGTTTTGGCTCATGAGTGGAGGCCGGGCGGAATTTGTTAAGTGCGGGATTGGTTTTAATTTGACTCGAAGAGATACTTTGCGATTTCCAAAATGCGCGCCAACGAAGGTTTCGGCAGAAATTGAGTGTGTCGGTGAGTAGATTGATTTGGTTAATTTTTGGTGTGGGAGAGAAGGATAGGCCTTTACTTAGTACGGAAATTTCGTTCTCATACAGGCTGGTGTTGGAAAGGTTCACAATGTCGTGAGAATTGTCGGAGGGGGGGGAAGTGTTGGAACCCTTCGGTGGTGGTTGGCGCCTGGGGAAAACCGGAGGACCTTTGGGAGGAGCGGGGAGGTTGTAAATGCTTTGGAGGTCGGGTTTGTATTGAAAGAGTGGGGGTGGTTTGGGAGGAGGAGGCGGGAAAGAGTAAGAGTGCGGAAGTTTGAGACCCACTTGGAAGAATGAAATGCATAGATTTGACAACTTTGTAAGGAGACGTTGCCGTTTCTGTTGGAGGAAACGTAGGGCAGATGAAGCTATGGCGTTGAGTTTTGGAATTAGGTGAGGAGCAGTCAAGGAAATTATTTTGAAGAGAGAAAATAGGTTTGATATGTGTTGTTCACGAATTTGTTGGCACTGTGTAAGGATAAGGTGGGCATATTCTAAAGATTTTTGGTAACTGAATGCATTAAGTTGCGGGTGGATTTCAGGAGGGGCAGCAGATAAAGGTAGGGAAATGACTAAACCGTTGGGAACGATTCCTAAGGACAAGCATGAGGTGAGAAACTCGGTGTGGCTGGTGTATTTGGCGAGTTTATATGCGTGACGGCGAAAATTTCGGTACCAAGATGAAATAGGAGAAGAGTGGTTCATATTAGGGTGATTGGAAAGGATCTGGGAAAAGAAATTGGAAATAAAGGAAGACAGTGGTGAAGAAAAAGATAGCACAGTCACGATGGAGCAGGATCAGCAGCGGAAGGTTTGGTGCTGGATCCAACGACGAACACAGAAGAGACAGGAACAATAGCTAGGAAGCTTGATGTATCGATGATGCGGAAGTACTCACGAGAGCAATATAACTTTTGGACGGCACAATAGAACACAGAATAACCCCTCATCCCCTCCCCAGGCACTCTTCCCTCAAAACCGCTCAGTCTGACCTGAAGAAGGCCTCGGAGTAGGCCGAAAGCTTAAATCATCTACAGTGTGAGTGTCCCTTTACGTGTTATCTGTTTTATTCTGTGTTCTGTTGTGCCGTCCAAAAGTTATATTGCTCTCGTGAGTACTTCCACATCATCAATATATATATATATATATATGTGTGTGTTTAAGTCCCGGTCGAGGAAAATATTTTTACATTCGTGATCTGCTCACATCCGCCATCCCCACCTCTGTTGTGTTCGTCCTTTATATGTGTTCCTTTACCATTTTCCTTATCTCTATTTCAATTTGAATGAATATCTATTCGCCATATGGCGGTATTTCGTGTTTGAATGTGTGTATATATATATATATATATATATATATATATATATATATATATATATATATATATATATATATAGACAGTAACCCACAGCACGAGAACATATAAAAGAACAATCCCATTAATATCTTGATAATTTCGACTCGAACTCCGTCTTCTTGGTAAGTTAAGATATGACTGCTTCTTATATCTTCCGAAGAAAACGGAGTTCGAGTCCGTCGAAATTATCAAGATATCATTGTGAGTGTTCTTTTTATGTGTTCTCGTGCTGTGTGTTGCTGTCTAATTTTTTTATTCGACACTTTTGTGTTACTTCGAAGAAATTATATTTCTATATAAATAAATACACACACACACATTCAACACGAAATCCCGCCACATTCACTCACAAGGAATGAGATATAAGGAAAAGGGATAGCAACTGTATAAAGGACGAGCACAGGAGAGGTGGGAAAGGCGGAATCATGCAAATCACAAGCGAAAAAATATTTCTTTATAACCACATCACCATCCTTTTAGCTCGTGGAAGTGAGGATTATGATTTCAAGAGTTGCCCATATATGGCAGAATAATGCCAAAACGTCGTAAAACGCACCAATAGCGTAAAGATGGTGGATCTACTTTCACCATGGACTACACAGAAACGATGTTCAGTCATTGGTTTTTTTAGCTCTAAAGAGGTGAATTCTGTCACAGACACCTCACCCAGGTCATATAAAAGGAGTAGCAATCTCAAATGGACCAGATCAGACTGTTGGAGCCATCGATTTTTAAAAAAGGGTCCATAAACCTCCGAAGCGCTGGGTTACGTTCACGTATTTCACGCCTTGAATTCTACCCCGTGGAGAATGCGGCTCCTGTATTCAACTAAAGACGATGAGAAAATATTTAAGTTTTTCTTTTCCCTCCCGGTTATTAATCGGATCACTACGCATTCATTTTTGTTGAAAATAGAAGAAGCCGTAAGGGCAATGGTACGGGTGAAGTATTGGGGACGGAGTGAGGTAGGGGTGGCGGGACGAAAGGAATTTGAAAGGAATCCGGGTGAGCGAACAAATTTAGCTTTTTTGTTGATAGGAAGCCAGTGGATTATTGCTGGGATATTGGAATGTGAAAGGGTGTGGGAGAGAGGGTGTATTACCGAGGGCGAAAGGGTGTTGTTTGTGATGAGTGCGCTAGGCTCGGGGAGGGACGGGAAGAAAAATGCTGGTGAAAGAGTGAGGTGAAATACCGGAATATCATCGTCCTCATTGTTATTAGTCCCATTCGATTTGTTCACGGGGATGAACCCTCACTCTGTGCAAGAATTCTCTGCCGCTCTCAAATGCTCTTTCTCCAATGTTTTCCATTAACTGGCGTCTCAAAACCCATCCAATCATGAAGACTTATTTCCTTCACCGTTTTTCGTAACTACTTTAATTTTATTCTAAGTGGTTGCTATGCATAATATGATATTAGAAAATTACTTTCCTGGCACTACTGTAGAAGTACCGAGTCATATTTTCATTCACCCCTGAGTAAATATATAATAAAATAATGAACGTAATTCTCTCTAAACAATTCGTGGTACTTGTGATAATCTTAATAGTACACAGAACACCAGATTAATGATGACGATATGCGAGTGTTATTCAATTCAATATCGCAGTGGGATATAGATTAGTTTGCTAGGTGGGGAGTCACAAAATGTGTATTTGATAGTTGTGTCCATTCAAAAACCTACCTTAAACGGTAGATTATCTAATAACAATAATCGCAGTGGAACCTTCTCCCAAAAGCTTTAGACTTTATGAGGTAATAAAAAGTGACAAGTACCCTTATTTACTCGATGTTTCCTAAAACGTTTGGATGCTTGCGTGAAGAATAGGATGTTTTGCAATAGCATTATTTCAATGAAAAACTATCCTCTAAAAAGAATATAATTAATTATATCATTTTATGATCCTCTATTTTGATTTGAAAAGTTTTGTGTCAGCAATATATCGCTCTTTAGTGTGAAAGATTGAATGCAGCAAAAATCATTGAAGTTTAATGGCAAAAAAAACTTATTTCTCCCCTGTGTCCTTGTGTGACATGAGAGTATCTTCCTGATTGGTCATGGGTCTTAGTGTTAGAATATGACTGACAAAAATGTATTGCGAAGCCAAAATTAATTTTTTTCTGCCAAAATCGTTCAATGGAAAAGTCATTTAAAAACTTCAAAGAACGAGTGATCGCTTAGTCTGACATACTTTAATTTTGATAGCAGAAATTAAATAAATAAATAAAAAGAACTTTATACTGACGGAAACCCGATTGAAAATCGTTAAAATGGAACAATACCCTTACTTGCAAGTTTTTACAAAAAAATATATGGGGGAATGTATAGTAGACAATTTAAATCCATGCGATATTGAAAAAAATGAATAATATTTGCGGTGAGTCGGATAAAAAGCCATTTTTAATTCATTAAATTTAATCAGTTTTTCCACTTTTTAGCAAGTAGCGGCGAATAGAGAATTTGTAGATGGATTTTCAAGTGTTCGCTTTCAGAAACGTTTCCTAGAATGTTATAATATGTATTCATGTTTCGTATTCTCATTAATCCGAAACTCTCTCATAAAATTAAGGTATTTCAGAATAAACTGAATCTGATAATAAGGATATTACAGGGAGGCAACTTTTCAGGTCAGATAAAATATTTTCTAGTACCATGACTCTACCCTTGAAAATGCGGACTTGATGAACTGAAGAACCTCATCTTTATTAATTATGCCGCAGAATGTTGACGTGGAGAGGTATAACAAAAAACTTTCATGGCGGATTGTTTGTTCCAACCAATAGAAAGAGTCATAATTTAATACTAAGGAAGCGTTGTGTGAGCACGCCGTTCCATTGAATTAAATCGACTTTCAGCATTAAGTGAGATTTTGACAGGCTATTGCGGGGAAAGGAGGAAATTCCGAGGAATCATGGGAGGACAAAAGGAAGAGATAGGAAGAAAATTAAGGAGGGAGGGAGGGTGGGAGGATGGAATGGTGAAATCTGTTGAAAGTGAGGTTGAGGCCCGCCCAAGGAATTCTATTAGAAAAGCCTTCCTAGTCAATTGGTATAAATTTGATTACAGCTACAAGGTCCATAATTAATTGTTTTCCCTCGAGCGTGGTCGGAGATTAGACATGCAAACACGTGAAATTAACTCTCATTTTGGCCACCACAGGGATCGACACTTTTCACGTGCCTATGTTTTCACTTATAGCGGAGAGAGAGGAAGATTGAGAGTGGGTTGAGTTATGTGTACTTCTTTCACAACTTCGGGTAAGTGCTTTAAATTTCCTCTGCCCAAACTTTTGCAGTCTAATCAGTCTTTATCGTTGTTAAAATTGCATCAAAACGGGGTTACAAACTTCTGACCAGTGTGTCGCTGGAATATTTTGCATCAAGCTTCGAGAGGAAGGAGCAGTATCTTGCGCGAAATGAAGAGGAGTACTCTCTTCGGAAAACTGAAGTACCTCTTTCCGCGCGATATTGTTTACAGTGGTTTTTACCAGACTTCAATCCCCGAAATAAATATTTATTCCTTTAATTTTCTTTGCTCTATTCCCGATATTATCCGATTGGGCCCTAAAGTCCTTAGGTGTTCTTCTTTCGCTCAATATCTTTACAACCATTTACGTCTCTTTCCCATTGTTCAACAGGCAAAAGGAAATTTAATACTTTAGCTATAATAATACATTTAATATTCCCATTTTATATGCTTTAATATTTTCTTTATTTCCGTATTTGCATTTGGATTTTTTTGGAGGGTGCATGACTTGATATAGGGAAAATTATTTTTTCATTTTTTTCATTACATTTGTTATTATGGAATCGACGCGTCGGTTACATTTTGTTCCAACATGATATTTCACAAAAAAATATGGCTCATTAATAGAAGTATAATGAATTCAAATCGTCTTCAAATTCATTAATTACAGTATTTTTACAAATTCATCTGATTCAAAAGTATAAATATCGAGGACCATGCACAATGTTTCAGTTTCAAGCAATTAATATATTAAAACAAAAGAGAACTGATCCGCAGCCAATGGTGGGGTATTTGCGGGAATTCCAGGGGGTTGGTCTGTGGTGGAGGGAGGGGCAGAAGAGTGGGAGGGTGGAGACGGAGGGGAAACGAACGGGCTGAGTGAGCCGAGGGCGGGAGGACCGGCCGGGATCCACCGCGATAAACGGCCATGTTGTGTTTGATATTGTGCACGAGATCTCCCAGGGCATTGTGGACCCTTGTTTCTGCGGTTATTTCAGTAAACAAAGCCGAACGGTTAAAGTGGCACAGAAAACCACAATGATTCGAATGTAGTAAAAAGCGAAATTAAGAGACAACGATACAATATCAGTAATTTATCCCCATGTTGAATATCCTTCGTCTATCGATAGTCTTTAAAGGGGTTGTCTAAAGGATGAGAAAACGTACGGCGAAGCCGCGTAAAGTCATTCAAGGAGAAAAATCATGGCATATAGCCCTTCAAACTTAGTAAACCTTGGTAATAATATTTGGATGATTTCTCCCCCCAATATATAAGAGAACGCTTAGCGAGCACAGTAATCTGAAGACTAGCCTCAAACATCAACTCGGAAAACTAAAGGTTTAATGTGTGCATCCACATAATTTTATGGAATATTTGCTTCAATTGTCTATCATAAGAATTCTGTTACATTCAATTGATATGGATAAATGATTATTTTTTTCGATTTTTAATTTCTTAATTTTACGCTAGGCAGTAAATTTTGAACGTAAAAATTTTTGAAGATATCTGCGCAACATCCCAAATTTTCTGCTCATCATGGAGAATCAACATAATCCTTGATAATTTGTTTTTGGTAAATAGAAAATTCTAATAAAAAAGTCCATATGCCCATAATTTCAAATTGTACCACGTTCAGAAGCTTTATATAGCATAAAAAAGGAGAAGACCACTAATCTAAATTTATAAAGGTTCAACATTATTTGTGAGAAATTCCATCTATTTATTGGGCCTTAAACTCACATTGCTTGTCAAAACGATATAAAGCACAAAAAGCACTTTGATTAAAATTGAGAATGTAGAGTTATCTCAATATAAATATTTGGCACAGAAAGAAAAGTAAAATACAGCTTTGTTAATTCAATAAATTAATAGGAATTAAAATTCTGTATATTTCTTTCCATAATGCATAAGTTCTGCAGAGTCAAGCCTGAAACTAGGATGTTTAAGTATTTGTCGTTTTATGTGAATGCTAAAACCATTTTTTGCAACTATTTTTTAAGCAATATATATTAATGAGAATGAAATCAATGTTCATTTATACCCTTGTTAATAACCCAATTTTATCCATGATTTATATTTTTCCGAGCTACATTATAAAAAATTTAAAAGGTAAATTATTTAAAAATATTATGTATTTCATTAACTCTATTTAATTTCTATTTTGTAAAATATAATTAATTTTATTGCAGAATATTTTGTTCGTTGGAATTATTAGATATTGGATTATTGGATTTAGAATGCTCTTTGGGATAAAGGATGTTACTTTTCCCATAGCCTGAGACAGATTACTGACACTGCGTAATCAGATCTATGGCCCTGTATATACCCTACCAGTAACCACGAGTTTCTGGATCCTTGTAAAAAATATATGGTTAATATATCTAGTTATTTCGAATGGTTGATATATTTCTTTTGATATATTTATATTTTTAACAAGGAGTACACCAACATCATCGGCGGAGAGGTAACTAGGCGGCAATGATGAATAATTAGGTTCTATCACTGTACAAAGAATCATTAATATAAGGCTTGCACAAAAAATATACCTTGACGAGATATTGAGTTGGCATGAAAAAGTTGTTGATCATATCTAAAATTTTTTATATTTCGGAATCCAACAAACTTTTACGTTGTACTCACATGTCTCCAGCATACTATATATTTTCGTAAGATGAAAGTTAATGAAAGTCTTTTTTGAAATAATAAAAATATAGCTTTGTTTAATCTTTCAAAGCCCAGGTGATTTGATTGTGTTTAGGTTTTCTATGTGGTTAATAAAAAAATGGTAATTTTGATTTTTCTGAAATAATTGAGGTACGTTACACTGCATTTATGGCTGTGAAAGGGAAAAATTAAAACTTTCATTCATTCGGAAAACAGCTTTTCTTTTGATGCGGTGCAACTCTTGAAAACTTCTACGCAGTAACGGTTCCTCCCGCCACAGAATGCGAATAGCTCCATTGCCAAGCAAAATCTAACGAGGTGTGAGTGAAATCAAATATATTCACGCGAGATCGCGGATTCGATCGTTAGGCTCGCTTTCAGGAAGTGGAAAAAGTTAATATTTTACGGATTATTTACAATGGACCCAATGGTATTTAAGGATATGCTACAGTTAATCCGATAATACTCTTTAAAAGTGTTATTAGGCACCGAATATAACCCTTGTGGTTGACTAATGAGTCTAGCTACACTGCTCAACACCAGATACAAGCGTGAATAAAGCATTTATTAAAGAGCACCTTGGTCATCAAGTTAATCGATTTATTTAGTCAAAATTCAGTCTCAGCAATCAGCGATCCATCTTTAACGAATCTTTAGATAATATTTTTTTATTGAACAAAATAGAAGCACGGTCGACAAAATTTCTTGAAAAAAAATCCTTGAGCCTTATTTTGGCCGAAATTTAAAGTGAGGAAATGAGTGGAAAATTTTGAAGACTTTTTCTGCAACCATGAGCTTTGGACGTTCGATCCATCAAAAAAAGAAGATGCCTGAAGAGACTCATGAGAAACCACAAGAGAGAAACCGTTACACGTCAAGAACATTTTGAGAGCGATTTTTTATAGAGTTGCCCATTTTAGGGGGCGACGAATGAATGGCAGGAAGGAATCTCCATCGATCGGGGGTCTTGTCTTAAAATAAGGGGTGAAAGGGCAGGGGGATTACAGAGTATCATCATTAAAAGGACGTTTAGGAGTGAGTAGCTTCGCGGAGATCAACAGAGTATCGGATAAATTTTCCGAATGACTTGGGGAAAATAACTGGAACGTAGACTTTACATCTTTCGGCTCCCATTTGCATATTTTTTTAACCTTTTAAATCAATAGGCGATATATTACCCCACCTCTGGTTTGGTTCTGGTGGGTGAAATGAATACGACTGAAGACAAAAAAAATAATTCAAGTTGAATGTAAGCCACAAACAAGGATCTCATCGACTTCCCTGCAGGCTTCTTACCACTTAAATTCATGAATGTAAAACAATACACAAATTTTGATTATGACGAATTTTTGTTTGCATTCGTACTGTCAATTGTTTTAAATATCTTAACCTGTAAATAAATCCGTTCAGTTCCTCTCAATTTTCTTCATAGCTTCTTGGTCCCATTTCCTTTGCCTTCCAATGTTGAAGCTGCTTCACTGCTGTGTCTCTCTGCTTCTCGTTTGATAGTTATTTCCTCCTGAGATTTATTATTTGTCGTATTTTTAGTGTCACGTCGTATTTTTAGGTACACGTCTAGCATCCCCCTCTACTTCCCTTGATCTTATATCTGTATCTGTCCTCAAGGAAAACAATCGTCTCTCCAATACGACTTTAATTCTTTTCCCATTATCCGTGCTTCGAAGAACTTGATGTCTTTCATTATTCCACTCTTAATCCTTTATATATATATATATATATATATATATATATATATATATATATATATATATATAATCTTGAAAATGACGCTCTCAACGCACACGCACAAATACACAAACACTAAGATAATAAATATTACACACACAGAAACATAAAAGGACACTTACAGTATATATATATATATACACACATTTTTATAATATATATATATATAATATACATATGTATATAATATATACAAATATATATTACACCTCTTCTCCCATGTGCTTCCTTCTTTGTTCCCGCTTCCTCCTCAATCCCATTCCCCAACCGCCACGTCTCCTCTTCACTTCACACCGTCCTCATCAAGACTTCGTTGTTCTTCAGCCAACCAATCCTCTCCTCAAGGCATTACGCCGTTCACCGTCTCCACAACCTCACACACAAGCATTTCCTCGATGGCTGCACCCCAGCATACTCCTTCTTCGCATACTACTTCGTGCCTATCTTAAACCTCCTTACCAACGATTCCCTTACCTCCTCCCTTATCCGGGGACTCCTTCGTTTTTATCTGCAGACAAGCAGCAGCGGCATCCCATACATTCTTCACCCGGCCAAAATTCTCCCGTCATCCTATTCCAACCTTGGCGCCTACACATTCACCTCTCACTCGCCACTAACACACTCAACATCCATAAAGGCAGACAAAGTTTCTCTGGAGCCTTATACCCGAAATTATTCACATAAATAGCTGGGCGATTATGCATATACATACATTTTTATGTACGTATATATATACTCGCATGTGTGTATGTATACGGATGTGTGTGTGTTTTCGGGTATATTCGTGAGCATACATATACGTGACGTATGTGTATATGCATATTTATTTATACATGTGTATATACATGCATTTATATATACATGTATTTGTGTGTGTATATGTATTAAATATTTATATTTATTGTTTTGTAATTGCTAATGATAGATTATAGTAAAAATATCAAATTTCATAATAAGTTATTTTTAGCTAAAATTATCTTAAAAAAAAGATTTTTAACTATACATATACGTTTGTATCGAACGTTAGTTAACAACATAAAGGTGTACTGGTTGTCGATGTATTATATTGTGTACATGTATATGTATATACCTGTATATATATATATATATATATATATATATATATATATATATATATATATATATATATATATATATATATATATATATATATTTTATGGTCTTTTTCACTTGCCTTTCTATTCCCCCTTGGCTCGTACCAAAGTTTGTGGAGGACGAGAATGGAAACATTATTGCGTCTTCCTCCTCTCCTTATTTCATCCCTAACCCAGTCCAAGGACCCCTGGCACATTTCTTCAATTCCCGTCCAAGTTCTTGAAGAGGGAGAACCCTCGAGCCTCCCCCTCTCTCTTTCCTGCACCCAAACTCCCCACCCCACCACACGTTTCCCTTACACCGCTCGCTCCCTCCCCCTATTGGCCCGTACTATCACTTCCCTCTCAGAAAGGGGATTTTAATTAATATCCCGGGCGCTTAGTTACCTCCTCTGCTATCACTCACTGCCACTCCCTTATTTATGATATCCTTGTAGCCATCATTCACATTGAGGCATCTTCCGAACTTAGCCACCACCTCTCCCTACACCCCTCGTCCCCCCTCCCTCGCCACCTCCCCTTCATTCCCCTTCGCACACACACACCCTCCATCATCCTTACCCATTTAAACCGCCGTTGCCAACAACTCTCTCCACTACCGCTTCCTTTTCCCTCGCAGATGATTTTTCTCCCTCCGCCAACTAGGCCAAGCTCCGACACTATCTCTCGACCCATCTCGACCCTCCCGCCCCGCGCGCAAATTCAATTTCCTCTCCCATTCTCTTGACTCTAATCCCGCGCTACTCCGCTCATTTGTTTAAAATTTTAACCTCCTTCTCCCACTCCCTCAACGCTCCGTTTCCATTCCTACTCGCTTTTCCGTGTGATCTTCTTTTTGTTTTTCAAATCTGTCCAAAAGACCTTTCCAGCTCATTAATGCCATCATTATCAAGAGTGTTTCGAGGATGCATACCGATTTCTTTGCGAAACTACTGCTGTATACGTGTAATGCGTTCACAGGCTAAATTTTATGCGTGGATTCACCAAATTGTTTGGCTCTCACCTTATGCCGACCACCTTAGTCATTAACTTACTTGTAATTAGTGACGTTCTACGAAGTATGGAATTAGTTTCAACATTGATTATCACGTTATCTTTATAAAATGTTTTAATCTGGAGAATAAGTTTTTGTTCGCAGTTTTTGTATGTATAGTAAAGGAAAGACTGTTTGGTTGAATGGACATAATTTCGTTTGAATACATTAGATTTCAAATGGAAGAATGCATAAGTGATAGGAATAATTTGGAAATGCAACAATTAAACAATGTTTCTGGGTTAGCAAAACTTGACATTATTTTTTTTTACTGTCATTGATTTTGATAATATCACCTTCATTTTGAAAGAAGATATCTTCTGATAAGTTTCTGGTAAGAGTTTTACAAAGATTTTTTTTGTGTTCATACTTAAATAGGTGCTAATACCAACATCCTTAAGTATATGCAACACCAATATAAGATGTGCATTGAATATTGCCTACATACAGGTTTCCATTACGCGAATTTGAGGATGTCACCCTTTGGTTCTACTACCGAATTTTATCATTTTTATTTCTCAAAAAGCGCAGAAACCTTTCGTGTCATCCACTATTTCAGGAGTAATTGTTCACCTGGTTCCAATGTTGATTTGCATGAAAAGTTTTAAGCTGAAATTCATAACAAATTAACTTACTATATATATTATTTTGAAAAGCTTTACTTCTGTTAATACAGTCTAATGTAATATTTTTCAGTATATTTCCCTAAAATTAACTATCCGTTGTCTTACGTTTCCTGTTCTTTTCGGTAAAAATTTCCATCATAATCATTTCCCATAACATTCGTTCTAATTTATTAAGATAAGAGTTTAAGATAATTTTCACTGCATGAAATAATGTGACGTAAATGCCGTTGCTGAATAAAATAATTGGTACAAGTATGGTAAACTCCGTCGTTTGAGCTAAATAAGGCATGAGCACCTAATACCAACGCTTTTCCTCTTGAAAGTATATTTTTTATATTTATTTAATATGTTGAAAATATAGATTGCGAATAACATTTAATGCATATTTCCAAACGTAGATCGACACATGCTGTAACACATCGTTGGCATTGGAATTAACATCTTCATATGAAAAAGAATCACCAGTATTCAACACCAATTCCTAAGTCATCCCATAGTAAGGTATTTATCTTCCCATTTATCCCCATACATATCAATATGGTAAAGTTAGAGTCTTAGAAAAATGTTCTTGACATCTTGACGGCAAATATAGAGAAATTACGTTACACAACAAGTTGAACTATATTCTTTTTAATTCAAGTTCTCGGCTGAAATTTTCTTCGTTGAGCAGCTCTTTTTGGGACGTATTCGAGACAATAGCAAATATGAATGTCGCCCAGTTGTAGGACGGTCAAACAAACACGAGAAACAGCATTATTCCTCTTCAACAGCCGTATTTTTACGCGCACTTAGTCACAGAGAAAAAAGGATATTAGCAGTATAAGTACAATTGATGGACGGCTTCCCTCTTAATCCACCGAATGGGAGGCACCACAGGAGGGGGAGGAGGCACCAACGGGGGCGCCCTTGGCTGCGGCAATCTCCTCTCCCCCTCGGATCTAATTGAATCTACCGCCTCTCAACCTTGCCATCTCTACTCTCCATCCCCAATGGCCACCTCCCTATTCCCATCTCTTCTCGTCCTCAAGTTTCAAACCAAATGGGACGTCGCCATCATCATCTAACCATCGCCACCCTAATCACGAGCTATCCCCTTTCCAAGGACACCCCAAGTCGCCAAATCTATCCAGTCCTCCTCTATCACCTCCCGACCATCCCTCCTTCATCACCCTCCCTCTCCCTAAATAACACGCGCATCTATGATATTTAATTGCGTAGCAGTAATCCAAAATAATTCGTGACTTGATTGTTAGCTATAGATTATCAATATGGAATCACAGAAAGGACTTGTGAAAAAAACAATTTCCTTCAGTAGAGAAAAGTTCATATCGGCTGAAATCAGACCAGTCATTTCGGAATGAAGAGGCTACGACAACTTTGACGGTCTCCAAAGAAATGGTGATGAATTTTTAATTCAAAGTGAAAAGCTATGATACGGCACAACGTAATGCTTGAGGGACACATACAAGCTCAGCAGTATCGAGCTACAAAATCGTCCTCTAAGCTACCAATTTTTTAATTACATATGTGGTGTTTATTGAGATGAATGTTTGAGAGAGAGATCTGGTCTCCTATTCGGGTCACATCTTAAGCCTGATTCAATGATCGAAAATCCTAGCGTTGATATTGCTCGAAAGTCATAAACTTCAGTGAAACTGTGAATGTAACAGAGAAAAGCTACACTACCTAGAATTAGTGATGTTGAGGAGAAAGGTAAGGGTTACGCTCTATCCCCGCCAACCAAAACTAATCTTTTTTTGGTCTACTTTACTGATGATGGCAGGTGAACCAACTTAGAATTCAGATCAATGCGATCAATCGAAGGAATTAAAGATAAATAATTTGAAGCCAATGTGGATTCCAACGATTGAGACAATATTAATGGGATATGAATATTTTCTGTTAAATAAATTCATTCCAGTAGAGACCAGTTGACATTGGAGTTTTATATAGCATTATTTAATATATTTATTCTCAATTCGTGAATTTTAAAAGATTAAAAAGTACACTTGTGTGGCATGGAAAATTCAGGCGTACTTGCGATCTATGGAAGAGAAGCATTTATTGCAGATCAATGAATACTTATTTTTAAATAAATTGTGTTTTTGACGCATGATCGATGAATAAAAATTGTTGATGGATCATAACTAGAATTTTAATGTGTATCTCATGAGCTTTAATTAGAGATTTCCAAGCCATTACAGAATTAAATATGAAACTTATTATTTGAAACTGAATAACGTATTCAATAGATTCAGAGAAAAAACTGTCCCTGTCATTATTTTTTCCTATTGAAGTCGAATCATTTAAAATTTTAAAAATGCAAAATCGAAATTATCATCTAAATCTTCGATGGCAAAAACGCAGGAATTTTTTCGAATATTACTTCATATTCCAATTTTACCAATTATTTGAATTGATTGAGTATAATATTCAGATTTAATTGTCTTTTTCATTCTCTGTTACCACAAGCTCATCATTCTAGGGTTTTTTTACATCGAAGGATTCTTTATCAATCCTTTCAATTTCTTTTTTGAATTTTCCTCAACCACTTCTTCTCTTCCCTCACCATAAGTATCAACTAATCTTTCGCATTTGCCTTCGCTGCTGTGTCCCCTCCTTTTTAAGTGCATATCCATGCATTTAAGTGCACATCTGCAAAAATAAGGTGACAAAAATTCCAACGTTCTTCTTATTAGCAATTTACTGATCTTAAATTTAGGTGCGGGTCGTATATTTTTAGATTTGAGTTTGAGATCTCTTGTTTGAGTTTTCTTTTCAAAAAATATGACCTATCAGTTGTACTTATTCTTTGTAAAGTATTTTCATTTATTCTTCGATTTAAAATAACCTAAGCTGTTCTCAAATTTACTTTCAACATGATGGATTTAAGTTGGCAATCATCAAAAAATTCCAAAAGTCAAAGATAATGCAGATTTTAGTCAGACTCAAGTGCAGTGTCGTCATATTTCGTCCCCCTAGTCATAGAGATAAGGAATGAACATGACGGATTGCTTATGAAAATTCATTATTTTTTAACTTATATTGTGATCTTATTGTTGACGAGAAACTAGAGCCGAATGGTAATTTATGGACTGGAAAAAGTCCATCGTTTTCCGTTTGATGCTTTCAATACTGTGGGGACGAGTATTTCTTTTCATATGTATTCCAAGTGTTCATAGCCCTTTTCTACACAGGCAGCTCGCTTGAATTTATCTTACTCTAACTCATCAAAGTCTATTCACTTAGAGATAATTAATTCAGACATAATATAAATATAGTAATGGAAAATGTTGGACCGGTCAATGTTTCCTGGTCAATTTGAGATATTCCATATGGAAAATCAAAATAAAATTACAGTATAATATAATAATATTATAATAATTGTATAATAGCATTAAAATTATATTGTTCGGGTGAATTTTGAATTTGATTATCCCGCAATATGATTAATTAAAAATTTTATGAATATTTAAAGTATTAATGGAAATTAGTTTCCATTTGGTATTAATTCATCCTCTTTCCCGAAGCTCATTTCCTTCACTTTTTATAATATTTTGCCAGAAATAATGAGTCATCTATTTTCGTCATTATATCGACACAGGTAATTAACACTAGCATGCGTTCTGTTGTGTTCCTGGGTGAACTCCAGAAAAAATTGTTCCTACCTACACAATTGAAGTCTTAACTAATATATTCTATGCCTCGGTTTGTTTGCCTTGTCGAAGATTAACGATATTTCATGTACAAGTCAAACTCGGTTTCAGACTACTATTTTAATAGATGATATCGCTTTTCTATCGTTCGGTGTCACGATTTCTGTTTGATTACTATAAATTGAGAAAGATATTCGAGGTACCTCTCGTTATAATAACTCTGGAATTGATCCACTTTCATTATTTCGGCGAAGCTTACGCAAAATCGACCAAAAATTGCGGAAGGTAGAAAATATGCCGCGTAGATTATTATTTGACTTTCGCGGAAATCAATCACTTTGGCAAATTGAAATTTGGATAAGTTTTCCATTTGTAAAAATCTTCACTTTAGGATAAAATGATTTTTGACCGCGGCTCCGTTTGAAATATACCCTCAGGACATTTCCCCGTTAGGTGATTATCCGGCTAAAATTCCTCTGGTGGATAGAGTCATCCTGACCTCTCAGCCGTGAAGATGATTCATCTAATAACTGGCTCTCACCTTCATATCGGCCTGGCGAGAGTATGTGCTAATAGAACTTCCATTAAATTTTAGCAGAAGCGATATTTGAGCGAAATGTATTTATGCAACCAAAGTAATATCGGGTGGTTTGCCGCCGAAGGCTGTGATTGAGAGAGAGAGGGTGAATAGGGATCTTAATTTATTCCATACTTTGAGGTATTCGTTTCCCTTCACTGTATCACTCCCCGTCCCACTTTCGCGGTCGGCACTGAGAGAACGTCCGGATACACCGTGTAGAGTTCCGCTTTAATTAATGCGACCGTTATTTTTCAAAATCAGGACCTTAAACTCCTATCTATACCCTCTTGAATTGGCTTTTAATTCGTTGTTTCAACTCTTGCATTGCTTTAAAATGGTGCTTTATCATATATTCCCGCGATATTGCCTCTCAACAACATATACAGGATATTTATGGGATATTTACATATGCAACATTACCATTCACTACGTTTGGCTATGCCTGCGAATATGTTCAAATAGATCATCAGCGTTTCAGTACCCCGGGTTGCATTTAATACTCACTTGATATAAGTCTTGGAAAAAATATATATATTCGATAATGATTTTGATACTGATTATTATTTTTTTGGTAATTCAATAACTAGCAAGAACGCGTCGTATTGATTAAGAACTTCTGTGTTCCCATCATTATAGATGCATCTCTAAAATAGGAAACTGTGTCAAGAACACATTTGATTACATGAAATAATTATCAGCCTGTTTTTTTAACTGGAATTTTGCTAATAATAACAGCGTTATTGTGTATGTAATATTTTTGAAAGTTCTTTCCTTAACTTTCTTTGCTATGTGCTTGATGAAAGTTTAAATATTTTGGCATTCTCAAAAATATTAAAATAATCATTTTTAATAGTTGGAATACATTACTAGAATACAATAAAATACACTGATTTCCAATGAGTTTCCAATAATTACTAATCTTGGCCTTGTTCATTTACAGCCTTATTAGTATTCCTGATAGTAGGATTTAAACGAATAATAATAAAATAGACATTACGTGTTTGGCAGACGCAACAAAACATTAACCAATCTCATTCGCTATTGCGTAAAATTTGTGCCACATTCATTTGCAAGTGGTAGCGTACGTTGGGCGCAGGGTAAACAGAAATGAGAAAGGCTTGTCTCTTCACTCGTCGCCTCACAGAATGTAATCATATCTTTTTTCCCCTAAGCAATTGACGCACTCTGGGAAAAATTTGATTGTGATCAAACTTCTTTAGCAAAAATATTTATCAATGCTTTAGATGGATTTTCTTTATCGAACTCTTTGCCATAACTTCTCAGAAATAAATGTAAAGAGAGAAAAGAAAGGATTTTGAATAAGTTGAAATACTAAAATGGAAGCGTCCGCTTGTGCCTATTTTTAATTTTGAAAGAAAACAATTCTTATAGTGAAGTAATAAAGCCTCAAAATAAATAACACGGCTTTGACAAGCCTATAAAACGAGTAAATAGTTATAATTTTTAAATGACAAAAACAGGAATTTCACTTTCTAGAGAATATTTCATTAAGCCAACATTGAGTTCCATGCAACAAGGTTTTTAGTAATTTGGAGGACTTTAAGCTGATATTTTTCCAGTTAAAGGTTTTCTACTAAGGTAGATGGCTTATTAAATAATACTCCGGTCTTTGGAGCTAATCAACTCATGGTTGAGTCTGTAAACAGCCTCGTCGTCATTCCGAGGCAAATTTTATTCCTGGCACAGGCATGGTTTCTACGCTGAGACGCGTAACCATTTCATCATTCAATGATGACCCATATAAAGGGGAGCAGTGGTCGCGAAATAAATGAAATACAACGAAGGACGTCTATGTGTTTACTTTCAAATCTTATCTTGAAGAAATTTCGCCGAGGGAAAGCCAAAAAGAGTCACAGTCAAATGCATTACCATCGTCTCATTTTAAATTCGATTTCTCCTATCCCTACCCGGCATCTCAATGTCTTTCTTGATACCCGGTCGTTGTTTTCGTAGCCCCTCCCCGCAGTCAAGTTACAATTTCAACGGCCGGTGGTTTTCTTGGGGCAGGGATAGACTTAAAGTGATATCTGAGGGAAGGGGGCATTGGGGATGAGAGGGAGAACAAGGAGGGAGTAGGGAGAGAAGGAGGCGGGAGATGAGTGCTGTGCGGTGATACGGGGCTGGCTGGCTTTAGGATTCTCGGAGGACGGAGGGTGTCCGAGGGCAGAGACCGAAGAGGAAGGAAGGAGTAGTGGGGCGGGGGGGAGTAGTCACCGATGTAGAGGGTAGGGAGGGATGATATCCGCCGTCGTTTTGTTGTATTTGTGGTACGAAAGGGATCAGGGAAGAAATGAATATCAGTGGGAAATATAATGCTATCGATGGGTGAGTTAAAACATCGGGAGGATTGATAGGCGAGGAATCTACAGATAAATGAAAGACCACGGAAAGGAGATTGAAACAAATTTTTGGGGACACATAACAGTTACATATATAACGCATGGGGGTGGATAGGGAATAGAAGAAATGCCTGCTGATACCAAAGTTGACTAAACTAGATGAGATTTTCGATTGCTCAATAAATTACGTACATTGCAACATAAATAAGAATCTCCCCCATATTCTAGTGGGCGAAAATTTCATGATCTACGGCTGATTTCCTTGTTCGAAGTGTGTGAATCCTATGTATGTGTTGTTTTTCTTCTTGTGCGTGTGGAGATCTTGGGTTTGCTTTAGACAGAAATGGAGTTGTAGACACTTCACTCTACATTCACAGATTAGGCGTCTCTGAAGGGCATAGAAATAATAGACATTAACTCTAATAGCAATAAAACCCTTACTTAATCGACAATCAAACCAAAACCAAATATAACAGATGGAAACCCCAACGGTTGCAAACGGTTAGATATCCATTATGTCTTACGTTCAAACCACATGTTTTTTCACGGTTGGGTAATTCCATATTGTGTCCTTTAACGTCGCCGGCACTAAACTATAATATATGAGTTTGCATGTCAAACGTACGCAAAAATTGACATTCTTACAACGCTGCAATGAAGGAATTGTTATTTTGTGAGCTGTGTAATACAATATAAAACTAATATGTAAAGCTGAAAGTCAATAATAAATTAAACCGCTGTGCAGTACCACAACGTGAATGAATTACACGCAGTTTTATTTTTAAAAGTATAAGTTAGAATTTCCCAGGCATATAACACTTTTGCTTTAATAACTCATGGACCATAGCACCGCATTATTTTTTAAATCATGATAGCATTGCATGACACAATGAGCAGATCGGATTTATGTCTTAAATCAATAAGAACGAAGGTTATTATTACTTTTCCTCGACCGCAATGGGGTTCCTGGAGACATAGTTTTCCAAAAATATCTTTTTTGGAGATTTTTCTGGCTTCATCTAATTCTGCTGACTCAAATATATGGAAGGTAAAATTCTTGGGAAATAAATATTGCCTAGCCTTCTTTTGGAATGTAAGAATTCGAGAATCATGACGTTCTTTATTTATTTATGCATTCTCTTTTATTAATTTTGTCACATGTATTCATTGAAATATTCATGCTGCATTTTTTATGTACAACTATCAAAATTCCATTAAAAATGAGGATTTTTCTTTCGATGAAAGTTGTTCATTTGAGAGCTCTACCAATTTTATATATTGAGAGAAGAGTCTACTTAAAACTTGGCATGACTTAACTGGTATTGGAGCGACTATTCTTGTGCCCTTATAGTGGCTAATCTAGGAACGTATTCAATCAATTTGACATTGTTCAATAGATATTATTAAAATTAAGTTTATCAGAGCAATATTAGGACCGTTGTGGTATTGTCTACTCTTCTCAAGTATGTCAATTTGAATTTGCTAAAATTATTTGGAAAAATTAACATTTTATCAAAGTAACTTTGTAAATTTGAAATGCTTTAAATCTTCTTATTTTTCACGTCGAATTAAACCGTAGATATTCAGTGAACCGTAATTTCTTTCACTCATACAAAATTCTAGTACCTATATTAATATAAATCTGAATACTTAGAGATAAATATTTAAGCATTAGTTACACACTGAGAACTGAAAAAATTACTATTATTAAAGGTTCTGCTAATCCGTACTTGGGCCAGATATCACTCATTGAGCATTTCTTCGGTACTGAATTATAAAGTATCACTAAAATGTTATGTTGGAATAATGGTATTTAAATCAGCTGCACTTGCTGTGATTTTTACTGTCTGAGCCTATATGAAAACAAGCAAAGAGACTACACATTCTAATTTATGGTAGCTATATGGAAATGAAGAATTAGCTTCAAATGAAACACTTCATATGGAAATGAAAAGTATATACAATGAAATATTAAACCTCTTATGTATGATATCACAGTTGTATTAATCTTTAATCCTTGAGTAGAATTTTAGTCTTCCCACCTTGCCCGAAAATTGACGAATTTAAGCTTGCGTTGCTATAATTTAAAGGCATGAATAAATTTTACATTTCCAATCTCCCTCTAATCTGCTCATGGGAAACACAATTAAATGTCCTCGGACTGTTTTGCTTTTAAAACTCCCTTGTAGCCTTAATTAGCAGAAAATAATTGGTTCACGGAGTGAACATCTCCCGTGATTAAGCTCAGTCGTAGGCTACATGGAATCGCATCGTAATGTGTGACCCGTTCAAACACTAATGAAATCTGTTTCTGTAAAGGGAAATAATTTTAGGCTAATTATTTGACAAATTACGTTAAACGTTTAATAATTGTCGTACTTCATCATCCAAGCTCTATGTTTACATATATGAGCAGGTAGCTTATCCTTGCATAATTTTGACCAACATAGTATGCATAAAGTTGAAACTGATAAAATGTAAGCATTTTTAGGCCCTGGAAGCCTTTTTACGATTTTTTTATTTGGCATCAGTGTGGGGGTTGCATTGCTTATGCCTGAAAACAACAGCAGAAAATTAAAAAGAGTTCTAAGAAAAAAATAATATCTGTGATATTTTGAAAATCGTGTAATTAATTGAGTAATTCAAGACAGGATATTTTGTGGTATGTCGGTATTTCAATGGGGTAATGAAATAAATATCAAACTGGGACTTCATGTAAGTATTTTATTAATTGTGCATGGTGAAAATCTACTTTGAAACTATGGAACATGGCTATGCTAAAATTAAGTACGACAGGTAGTGCCGACGTTCAATGCAATTTCCAAAATTTCCTCTTCTTCCCGGAAATAATCTCCTTTATTTTTGCAATAATGTTCAAAAGTAAATGAAATGTAACCATAACATACTCATAAAATTTCATAACAAAGGTTTCTATTCATTTATGGCTTGTTAGTACAATGGAGGAAAATAATTAATTATTGTCTGTCCATATTCTTATCAAAATATTAAACTTAATCTTGTGCTTCGTTCTGTAGTAAAGGAGTTCGGTATCAGTGAGGTTCTGGTTATTTTAATTCCAAGTCTGTTAATTAATTTTCATTTTACGTAAGTCCTAACAGTTTGAGCAAAGATTACGTTTTTCGGAAAATGGAAAAATTATTTTCGTTAAATTTGGAAAATATCTTAAAGTAAATGAACGGATTTTACTGCCATATCTATATCACAATAATTTCACCTACATCTCCACAACACCGTGCACACTCTTCGCAAACATGTGGTAGGGCGTATCATTGCAAAAGCCATACATCAGAAGTAGCAGTTCTTAAATGTATTTGAATATATCGTGCATGTATATCAGCGAATATACAAAAACACTTAAGTTGTACCCTATGTATATGTACGTAGATGCGATAGTTACTCATTGCAGATCTATTCAAATAGGCCTTAAAAAGTGAGGTAGTGGTTTTGATACAGATATAAGAAATTGTAATATGCTTATTTAAAATAAAAAGCGATATTGAAAAACTGCATAAAATACGTACGAGTTATATGAGTTATAAGCTTATCTTTTTCTACAGAGGTTTCCAAGTTTATCTGAGGAAATTTAATTGAATATTACATTTGATTTATTTTTACCATATAAATAAGGTTCTTTGATTTATATTACTAATTTTTCTGTTATATTATATATGTATTACATCATGTCGTCAGGAAGCTGATCTAGCATGTTGCAATATTTTGTCTCCCTAAAGGACTAAATTAAAAAAAGTAAACGTATAAAGCGACGTGTAGGTGACATGATGCATTAAAACTCAAACATTATAGTAAGTAAATCACGGAATGCGGGGCAGGGACGATTAGAGAGATTCTTTCTTCCCATCCTAGTGACAAATGTTCCAACGCGATAGTATCCCTGGCCATTGGCGGATATCCGTTTGACATGGCCTCCCTTATCCGTCAGCACATGTCCTATTCCGACGCCGCTCATGACCCATTGCGGAAAGTACTCCTTCGAGGGCTCAAAGGAATCGCTGAGACAAGCCCAGTCCAAGAAGCTCCCCATGTTCAATTGTGGTTCACCGGTTCCCACAATTTTCTCATTGCATGATCGATCCTGATATTATTATGATATCATGTCGTACATTAATATTACATCGTACATTAAAATTTTATATATCAAGCATTCATATTTTTTCTAAATATTTAAATATTAATTCATTATAAAATTGAAATGTGAGCAGTTTTTACAAATCACGAATTGGAAAATCTCAGATCCAATTTATCTTAATACCTGATGTTGACAAAAGAATAAAATAATTTAGCAGACAGTGCTCCGCATTTTTTCCCGAGTGTTATCTTCAACATGCGGCCCAGAAATAGTTCAGCGTTAGTGTGGTTAATTAATTTCCGCAAACCATATTCGTCAAATTGAAATGTGCGACCATAGTTATATCCTACCTTTCGCAGGACAATATCATTTTTAAACAGAAAATAACCAAAACGCCCATCTTCTCTTACTCAGGATGTACTCGTACAGGTGCCTGTTTATATGAATCGGTAAATTATTCTCCTCCTCAATGGACATACCAAGTCATGTCTAGGGAAAAATAGATCAAACGTATTTCCAAAAATGTCAATGCAGTCAAATTATAATATATTATATTTTTCCAGATCTTTAGAGGTGAATATTAGTTTAAAATACAAATTATGGTATACCTGTCATTTAAAGTAACGAGAAACTTTGTAGTAGGATTAAAAAGTATTTTTAGCAGCATAGGAATAATGGAGAGCTTGTGAATTAAAATCCGATAATTTAAAAAAATAAGAAAATAAGTATTATTGAAATCTTGCCTGAACGCGTCCTGCCAATTAATTCAATGCTAATGATGCAGTTTATAACCAAGGAAAAAATGGGGGTATCGATTGAAAATCGAGAGTCTGGCATCTGTCGACTTAGTCGCAAAAGTGGAACCCTTAGCTTATTGCTTGCAAACCAAATTATGTTTATAATAAATGGTCTTAATATGATATTCAACTATGAACAGAGATGTTCATTGTAAAATTACAATTAGTCCTCCATTTATAATTCAATTCTTTTGCAAGACCTTATCTTTAGGTTGTATTCATAAGCTGTAACGCAGAACAAATATAGTGTTAGTAGATAAATGATATCATTTATCGTGCTGATAAAGTTTTCCGGGTCAACGGTTCCATATTCGCTGAAGTTACGATACTCGACTCATGCATCGTCCTTAGGGTAGATGAGTGTAACTTCATCAAGCAAATACGCCCGGAAAGCACCAGATCATATTTTAAACAACTTATTCAACATACTTCTATTGTAGGGATAATACAGGGTTCGTCCGGAAAATAAGTGTACTGAGCTAAGGAAAATAAGTTTATTACACTTTTACATATCTTAAGCTAATATTCCTCAAAATAGGACCCTTTTGAGTCGATACACTTGTTCCTGCGGTGTTCCCATTCCTGGAACGCTCCCGCGAAGGCATCATCGGGAACGTCTCGAAGACACGTCGTCACGGCCTCTTTGACGGCGTCCAAAGTCCCGTATCGCGTTCCTTTCAAACTCCTATTTATCTTCGGGAACAGAAAGAAGTCCGGTTGTGCCAAGTCCGGGCTGTAGGGCGGGTGCGCCAGCGTTGCCACGCCGTGCTTGGTCAAGACGTCCGACACGACAAGCGCGGTGTGAGACGGCGCATTGTAGTGATGCAGCCGCCAGATGTTTTTGATCGCTGGCCGGACGCGGGCGACTCGTTTTCGAAGCCTGTCGAGCACTTGGACGTAAAATGCAGCATTTACAGTTTGTCGTTCAGGTACAAATTCGTAGTGGACGACTCCCCTTTTGTCAAAAAAGACAATGAGCATCATAAACTTATTTTCCGGACGAACCCTGTATCAATTCTGTCTGAATGGCCATAGATGGTTATTTCTATTCACTAGTGATTAAGTTCTGTTTGGAATATTTTTAAAAAATCCTCGATTAAGCGAGGCGACCAAGGACATCTGGCTTCAAGAAACTTCCAGCTGGAGGGGACACGAAAACTAAAGAAACCAAAATTTTGTCGGTAAACTTTCGACTTCCTGAAGGATTGATTTAACGGTTCCGATTAGATATTGCGCTCATACTTCGGGTGAATTTATTGCATCGATTAATGCTATTTCGCTTTGCCTCTCCGATGACTTCCCATTTCATTTTCCAACGGACAAAGCACCAATTTTCTGAAAATGACGTGGTCCCATCCATGGAAGACCGACCGTGGCGTGTTTGGGCGTGGATTTAATTGTGGGGTGAGGGGCCAGAGGAGGTCCCTCTTAAAGATTAACGCGGCTTGAAATTGAAGGGAGCCCCTACATGGTGCCAGTGACTGGTCGTGGAGCTTCGGGAACTTACCAATTGAGAGTTCGGGAGGAGAGAAACGGAAGGAAGGAATGAGTATTTTGCGGATGGAGGTAGAGAAAGGGGTTGGTTGGTGTTTGGTTTCCTTTCCAGGGTCTCACAACACACACAGGCACACACAAGGGGGAGGTACTTGCAGATGTTCGCCTTTCGCTCAATTTTACTGCGTGGGCGCGCTCTCCCAGCAACCGTTCAAATCTTTCTCAGGATGCAGGCCGGCGCCCGGCCCATGAGCCCCGCGCGGGCCGCCCCCCGGCCCCACTACATCGAAGACCCGCCTTTCCACGCCACAACCCACACCTCTTCGCCCCCATTAGAGCCCCGGTACCCACCCACCTCAATGGGATACGTGAGCCAGACGCCAAACTGCTCGCAATGGCCTCAAAGATTGCTCCCGAGCAATTTCCATTCCCGTCTCAGGGACCAGACGCTCGGCCGATATAATCGCAACCCCCGTCCTTCCCTCCTTCCCTCTCCTCAACGCTGCACACGACCCCGTCTGCGGCGATGAACGTGGGAGCCGGCGGAGGATGGCTTCTGGGTCCAGCAGCGACGTTCGCGCTTAACGATTCCCGGAGTAACGTATCTCCTTGGTCCCTTCCTCTTCTCTCTCGGAAGAGGAGCGTTCACACCCCGCTCTCCTTCACGTTTTCTCCTTGAAAGGGAACCAGAGATGCGGGGCGAAGAGTGCGACAAGACCACTCTCTCCTGGACTCCACTTCGGGAGCCGTCTGCAAAAGCCGCTGTAACCTTGCTCTCCCTCCCCACCCCATTCATTTCGTTCCCGTGGCGGTGAAATTGGCCCACGCCTCCTGGGAGGCCAGCATAGGGGAAGGGGGGGGTGGGGTTCGGCCATTCGTTCGCCCCATCGGGGCCCCGCTCACGTCTCCCGCCCCACCGTGGGGCAGATCCGAAACGGATTATAATCGCCCTCCCGAAATTCTCCCTTTAAAGAACATTGTGAAACTGCGGAAACAGTGTAAGCAGGAAAGTAAATTCGGGAAATTCCTTAAGACTTTAAAATACAATATTTCCGGGGGTAGAGTAGTGTCTACCACATTTACTTCGCAGGTGAACCGTATGAGCTCACTCATTTTTGCTTATTGAACTTAACTCTGTTGAATTGTCCGGCACGTACATGCACTCTTGAGTTTTGGCTTGATTATCATTTCATGTATTCGATCTGATGAGTTTATGGTGCCATTAATAAAGTATTATTTACCAAAATAGCTGAATTAGAAATTTATAGATGAATATTGGCTTCTAGCTAACTTTGATGACAGCTAATAGTGTGCTGTGCTCTCACTTTCAACCGTGTTTGTACACAGGCAAACGATACTATTGTTTTAGACGTAACCGATTTTTAATCTCATCATTTGGTCCAACACATTGCGAATATGAAAAAAATCTCATGCGACAGAGTTTTTTCAACAACTATATCACTATTTGAACATGCATTTCATCATTTATTAGACACAGATATCAATTAATTTGTGCAAAAGCATTCCCCGTGCAAGTAATAATAAATTTGGAGAGTGTGGTACTGGTTTGTTGGTGATTACATCCTGTAAATAATGTATTGATAATGTTTTTATTACGCTCCAAGATCATTAATGTCCTCCGTTAATAAATATTGTTTACTCTTTGTCTATTTACAAATTTAGTATTGTGTTTATGATGTTTCTAATTGGATTTCAACATTCACAGGAAATAGAGATGCTTCAAGTTTGCGTAAGATTATCATATTTCAGCCATAGATATGGGAATGATTTTTCTTTATCTTCCGATCCAATGGCGATAATTATGTTTAATTTGAGCTTCTTATTGAAGAGTATAGCTAATCTTATATGGGTGTTATCTAATTTAGAAGCATAACTTATCTGTTAAATATCTCCCAATATTTCCTGAATAACAGTGAAGAAGTGAATAGTAACTTCATTCTTCTATCTTTTAACCACGTTTTTCGTGGAGCCGTTTGATAAAATCTCGTAGCAAATCCGCTGCATATTTTCCACCAGAGGGTTTCCTCGAGAAGTATGATCATATTTGGCGTCTGTTTCAATGGTCCTCCTGACACAAAGAGCGCGATGTTTGCCTATACGTATTCAGCATTTTGGTATTGCCTTTACTTTTAAACGGTATATCTAAACAGTGCCGAAACACTTGGCTTATCGAATATTTTGTCTTTAAAGACGAGATTTTTAGAAATTAACATATCCATAATTAATAATTATCCGTAATATTAAATAAAAATATGGACGATTCGAACTTTGAAATTATATTGGTTGACATTGTGGACTCTCAAAACAACATTGTAATCTGACGGGAATTGAAATTCTTTCCCTGTAGTGGACACCAAATATTAAATAAACGATATTTTTGATTATTTTGATACCCATATTAAATAAAATTGTCTATATAGATGCGGTATGGTTGACATTGCGAGATTAAGGATATTGTCCGATATACGTGTGCATATATGACATTTTTTTATATTTCTGGTACGTAAACGACGATTTATTGTAATAGTGTTGGTATCAATATTTGGTACATCCTAATAATAAAAGGGTATAGCATATATATACACCATTGGAAAGAACGGTTCAAGGATAGAGTAGCCACTGGATAGCATAAGACCCTGCACACGAGGGTATCCTTTGGCATAGATTAGGATATTCTTAATACTTTCGTCCTTAACATAGTCTCTTTTTTTCGTTACCTAAACTTCACCCACAAAACAAAAATAGCGTCATATTCACTGAGAAGTTGAGTGATTTCAAAAAAGATTTCATGTGATACCTCATAAATGAAAATAGGTTAATTCTGTTTCAAAATTGATTTAAATAAAACCTCTCATGCATAATTATTGTACTTCTTTTGGAATCAAGATTTCATTCCTCTTAATATTGATATAAAATTGAACCTTAAAAAAACCATTCCTAAATCTCATGGAATTATTATCATGCATTAATGAATGATTTGAACGCACTCTGCCAAGAACTAATTTTAATGATAGATATTTATAAACACGAAGTTTTTAAATTTCCTAATGCACCGTCAAACCTGACAACATTCATCAATGAAAAGTTTACTGGAAATTGTTTACAATTTTATATGCACTTTACTCAGTATTTTTCCCATATATTTTTCTTTTTATTTCATAAGAGCTTCTTTTATTTGGTATTAAAAAAAGTTTAATGCCACTTTCATTCCCCAGTAATCCCCATCATTGTTTTAAAGTGCGAAAGACAGCTTTAGACATTTACGTACTAAATATCCAAGTCTTTCTTCCCAGAAAACTAATTAATGTTTTCAATTTTATGCATTTATTTCATAAATTTTGTCCTTCTTAAATATAAATATCAGAGTCATCGAAAATATACGAGGTGTGTTTAAAAAATAATGAGAATTTCAATTTATCAGACAATATTTATTCATTCTTATACATTGATGTTGTCACCCTCAAAGTAGTCCCCATTGGAGATTATGCACTTGCGCTTCTTCCGATCCCCGAAACACTTCTTAAACTCCATCTTTGAGATAGTTCTTTGAGATAGACCTTTAGTTCTTTCAGCAATGCGCTTTTAATGTCATCTACGGCTGTAAAACGACGGCCCGGCAAGGTTCTCTTAATTTTTGGAAATAGGAAAAAGTCACCCGGAGCCTGACGAATCTGGCGAATATGGAGACCAGAGCATTTATTCAGTATTGTTTTGGGACAAAAATTCAAGAACGAGCAACGAAGTGTGAGCTGGTACATTAAGAAGTTGTGCAAAAGCCATGAATTGCTTTTCCACAGATCTGGGCGTTTTTTTTCGGATTGCTTCACGCAAACCGCGTTGAACTTGTAGGTAGTATTTTTTATTGACCGTTTGACCTGGCGGCAGGAATTCATGAAGCACTATGCCATTAAAATCGAAGAACACAGTGAGCATAACCTTCTCGTTCGACCGCACTTGTCGAGCATTTTTCGGTCTTGGCGAGCCATAATGCCTCCACTGGGATGATTGAGCCTTATTGCATCGTCATATTTATGTTTCGTCACCTTTAATAATGCGTTTCAGTAATTCTGCATCGTCGTTTACTTCATTTAGTGACTCCTGAGCAACTTCCATTCGCCGCTGTTTTTGTTCAAAATTCAACAATTTTGGAGCGAATTTTGCTGCCACGTGTTTCATGCCCAAAAAATTGGAAAAATGTCATGACATGATACAATTGATATGCTAACCTCATCAGCGATTTCTGTAATTGTGATTCCGCGATCGTTCATAACCATTTCTTTCACTTGTTCCACGTTTTCATCGGTTGTTGATGTGCTGGGGCGTCCAGGGCGTTCGTCATCTTCAAGGTCTTCACGGTCTTCTTGGAAACGCTTATACCTCTCGTAAACTCTTGATTTACTCATAGCAGACTTTCCATGGGCCTTTGTTAACATTTCACACACTTTGTTACATTTGATTTAATTTTTTACGTAAATTTTGATACAAATTCTTTGATCCATTTCTTTTAACAAACGAAAATCGACGAGCTCATAAAACACGTCTAACCTTAGTGGCTGTCACAGACAAAGTCCACAATGAAAACAGCTGGAAGCTTTATCATACTTCAGGGGCATGTATACCAACATAATAAAAAACATTTAAACAATCGGACTCTCCAAGCCCGGTAAATGAAAAAAATTCTCGTTATGTTTTGAACAAAACTTGTACACGCATGTAGGGAAACGCAGCTAAATGTATAAGTGAATTCTTGATACTCAAAGCATGCTAAGGATACGAAGACCTACGACGAAACTATCATACGCAAATTCTATGAGGGGATGTAAAGTTAGATTTTTATACTTGTGTTTTCAAATCATTAATTACTCATATTAACGCGGAAAAAATGCACATGAAAATAAGATCAATAACTCTTTAATCTCAATTTATGAGTTAAATTTTCTTGATAAAATATGTAGAAATATATTTATTCTTTTTATTACGTTCTATCACACGCGGTGTGATAATTTTCCTCACGCAAAAAAAAGTCTAATCGATTCAGACTTCACCGAGTTCCATCGAGTTGTTTGTGGGACAAATCATTGCCCGCTGTAAGGGATGCCGAATGTCAGGTTGACACGACGTGTAATCGATTTCAGGCAAACAGCAAAAAATGTTTGAAATGGCTAGTCTCCTATGCAACTGGAGAAGGCCTCGATTGGTCATTTGGTGGCAGCAAAATTGACACCAGCTGCAGCAATTTGTTTTGCGAGTGTTTCGATGTGTTTTGCTCTTGTTCGAAACATGGCTTTCTAGATTAACGACCCGTACGCCTGGGTGACGGAGAGATGTGCTCTTCAAGGAAATTGCACACGGAGTAGAACAGTATTTCTGTAATCACATCTCAAAGAGACATTTTTCAGAATGTTTAATTTGAGCTTGAGGACGTTGAAATCACGTTTGAAGAAGTAATGTATCCAATTCCTGGCCAGTTCAAATTCCTTTAATAACTCTAGATTTGTTGCAGATGAAATTTTGGGTTTTAACATATCGTGGATGGGAATAATTAATATTCGATGTGAATAGATGACAATCCGTTTTGTTAATTTTCGGGGAATGATCGACATTTAGCATAAGTTGTAAAAACAAATTCGGAAAATTGAATGCGCAATTGAAATATGTCATAGCCACAATATCAAGTGCAAAGATCAAATGCAAAGATAAAAAAATAACGAAAATTATAAACTATGAGTTTACATCCTATAGAAATCGGAATATGCTTTTGAAAAACATATTTGCAATGAGCTGATATGTGGTTTCACTAATTTTGAGGTTGAGGAATTTAAAATCATGTCTTTTATCGAACCTTTTAAAACTTTTTAATACCTCTTCCGAGTTTTTCCCGTGATTAATGCAGTATAGCATAAATACTAACATTATTATCTAATATAATAAATGAAAATGAGATAAAAATTAGAATAATAATTGTTACAAACTGAAAAAGATTAAATATAATTACTATTGAGCATTGGATTCTTGTTTTATACAATGAGAATCTATCATTATAGTTAATAAATATTTAAATTAATGCCATCGTTGTTTGAATATACTTCCAAATTTGCATTATAATACACAAATCGTGCCTAGTTTTAAAAGCACTGAAAATATAAAATAAGTAATACTTATTTTCTTCTTTTCAGGTAAATATGATTCTCCATTGCTGTTCTGGCTATCTTATGCCCTTTGAACTCGTGAGTATTAATTTGCAGTAGCGTGGAGTGGTTTAAGTTATTGTATGTTTGAATTTCAGGGGCCGAAGATTATTTAAATTCTTATTTTGGTGCTTAGCGTACAATTGCTTGACTTTAGGATTTTTACCAAATTTTACCTTGCCCGACATTAAGTAGGCAGTTTTGGCGTGCCGTCTACTAAACGTCCGTCCATTTCCTGAAGTTTGAATGTTGTAAGTTGTCAAGGCGAATGATTTTTACTCTCTGAAATGGTTGCATTATTCTCAAGTGATATTTAAACGCCATATTTATTGGTTTCAGCTGAAGAATAATTAAAGGGTAAATCATTGCTCTTTTCAGCATAATAGACCCGAATGTTTGCAATAAAACCATTTGGGTCTATGGTGATTTAATTATTTAGTTATTTGATTGCATTGCCTCAGAGATTGATTATTGCGTGTGGTGCAATTACTCTTATAACGTCATTTTTGGTCCCCTCTTTCGAATTTCTGTATATCACTGAATCATTAAAGTAGTCAAGGGCTAAATACAATGGTGAGGTAACCTCACGAAATGATAAAGCAACATAAAAAATTCCACGTTGCAGATGGGAGAACTGTCGCCATTAAAATTATGATTTATACCCATAATGTACGGAGTGCGTTTTGGCTATCATAATTTTTCTGGAGATTAGTATATTTTCAATAAGTTATGATGGGATGTCAATATCTTTGAATTTACCCGTGATCCCTCTTTATTTGCCGTCGCTTACGTTTCACATTAAGCCGGATATTCTTTTTGAATAATCAGATCGTGGGAACCGTAAGATTTCTACTCAAAATTGAAATTTCTTACATAAATATTTTTTTTAAACGTTTATTCTGGGCATGCATTTAAGAAAGTTTGAGTAAATTTAAGAGATCAATTTCCGATTTATTTTCGTACGAATGTTCTTTTTTCGATTTCATTCCAAATGGCGCCGATTTTACTGTCGGAACACGTCCTATAGCCATCACCTGCAAGGTATTAACGGGGGACGTAAAACCGCTCGTCCACGTAATTACGGAAAGCTATAAATCAGCTTTTGCCCCCGGTGGGATCCGAGCGGAGGCATTTCAACGGGGAAGGAATAAGTAGCCGAAAAGCAGCTCTCTGCCTCGGGTAGGAAGTGCAAAAAAGAGAACCCTCTCCGCATAAAACCTCCTTGGTTCCCCTCTCATTTCGCCTCCTCTCTTGCCTCCTTCCCGTAATCTGCAACCTCCGCTCTCTGCGACTCGCTCTCCTCTCCGACCCTCCGCCGCATCTCCCTCCCACTCAACCGCCCAAAAATGTCCCTTCCCATCAGCCATCATCTCTCCCATTCCTCTCCGTCCCGTCCCCGCACCCCACTCTCGCTTCCGCAACCACCTTCCAATTTCCCCGCCCGGCATTTCTCTCCCTTTTCTCGGTCGCGTAATCTCCCTCCTCACCCCACTGAAGCCCTTCGCTGTGAATACTTCTTCTAGTCAAAGCCATACATTCTCCATATATAGCATGCAGTAACCGTGACTTCTGCTGATGCATCTCAGGGGTTCTGAGTCGGGGTAAGAACTTAAGACGCGCAAGACACGGCAGGCAATTTCCAATCTATCGAAACCCATGCATCGCATCTATTCGGTTTGTTGACTGGTGTGCAAAAAAATTACTTTTGCATTCACAGCGCGAAAGAAGGGGCCTAATACTGGGCAAGAATATGTTGAACGAGCAGGAAATATGGTCTCGAATGTTTCGAAATGGTGTGCGTACACTATATAGAGAAGCCTTATCTTTGAAGGATTTCTTCTCTGTCCAATTACTTGTAAGACCTCGGTGAATGGAATAAATGAGACAGCATTATCGTTTAAGGACCTAGTGGGTCGGATTATTAGGAGTTGAAAAGTGATCAGGTTCAATTGGAAGACTGCTGAATGTTCAAATGGAGCACGCAGGAGAAACGTGGGTGTTTCGCAATTTAATTGGTAATGAAACGTCACTCTGATTCCTTTTCCTATATTTATCTGTGCGTTTTTCTGAATATAAAAATAGTAAAAAAACTGAAAAAAGGTATTTATTTATTATAAGAACCTCTTTTAGGGTCATTACCTTCGAATTTTAAAACAAATTACCTCCAACTTCCCGGCTATTTTTTACTTTTACGTTTATATATCGCTTAAAAGTAATGCATATTTGAATTGCATCATACTGTTTCATCAACAACTTCTCCTTTAGCTTCCGTATTCACAGATGAGGCAATATTAAGCTTCGCCTTTATACTATCATTTGATGCTATTACCCCTGTGACGGCATTACGAGATTTTCTATCTCATGCTTCCCCAATGTTGTGTGTTCACCCGATTTCAGATTCTTTCTGCCGCTCTTTTACGAGTTTTTCAAGCGTGTAATTTCTTTGTTGCAAAGATAATCTATGCATGCTTATCAAATATGGGGGTAATATCATAATGTAGCTGTTATAAAAAAATTACCAATGCCGCCATCTTGAAAGGTTATCCAACGAGTTGGGATAGGCTTTAGAAATTTTCTGAAAATATTTTAACATATATTGAAATCTTGTAAAATAATAAGGTTCCACCTTTACCCTCCCTGCTGCCTGTGTCTTAACTTACTTCAGCTCTCTACTCTTTTTACTCTCTTTTATGTGCTCCAAAAGGACAATGTTTTCTTCCTTCTTCCCCATTGGCACAACATTTTTGCTAACATCAAATCCCACTCACTACCTCTTTCATCCTGTGCTACTGACCCCTTTGCCTTATGTCCCCTGTATTTTTTCTGGCCCTAATTTTAAATGTAGCACTTTCTCTCCGCCTCGGGGAAGCTTATTTTCACCCCCTATATTGTAATCTCTACGAGCTTCCGTTAGTAGTCATAAAATGATACATTTTCTGAATAAACACTTCTTCTTCCGCTTTTATTAATACTCTTATTTCCCTCCGAACTACAGACTCTATACTTATACGGTCCACATGAGCCATTTTATTTCCATCTCTCCTTAATAATGGTCAGAATCAAAAAATATAAGTTGACTTATTCTTTTTGATATTGAAGGAGGTTTTGACTTTTTTCGTTGATGCAATAAACGTCGGTCGTAATCAATAGGTCAACAATATAGTTTAGTTTCCTTTCTCTGTGACTTTCTGTGGTAAATTCATTTTTCTATACGTCTTTCTCATCAAAGCTTGCCCAGAGCATAGTGATTTTTACACCCCATTATATAAATTATTATTTCAGTCTTTGAATATGTTATTGGAAGCAGTTACCATCAGCAGAACCGATCTCTCCGAATAAAAATATTTTTCTGATTTAGCATGATAACATGACTCGAAGTCCATTTTCAGTAGCATTTCATTCATTCTAAATAAATGAGTAAGATACTTAAGGCCTATGGAGAGAAATCTGGATGCATCTGAACTGAATTTAGAATCAAGTATTTTTGTCATTATTAAAAATATCTTCACGTAATTCTCAGAATTATTAAGGTAGAGTGCTATAATCTTGATTTTTCTGGACGGGAATTAACGAAAAACTATTTTTGAATATTATATTTTTGTAAACCGGGATTTAAAAGTAACTATTTTCTAATTTAATTAGAATTCACATTATTTGCTTTTCATTACTTTTGCGTTGTAAGAAAATAACAAAAATTTACATTTTCTATGCTTTGTATACCATTTTATTTCTGGACGAAATTTGTGCAGCAAATTAATCAACTAAAATTCCCAGCCTTTTTCGAACAAAAATTATTTTAATTTTATTTTTTATAATTCGTCGGGGCCAATAGAGCTTGCTATGCGTGAGGCCTTATGAGCGCTAACCGACGTCGCCGTAATCTTTAATTTCTCGATCATACGCATCATTTTATATTAATGAAAAGTGAAATTATCCCAAGATAATATGTTTTCCCTATACGCTTTTAATTACGTTCAAAATATTTTTTTTCGATTAATGAAAGCTTACCCTTTCAAAAAATTTTCCGCATATCCGCCGAGTTGCTTCATATACTTAAGTTGGCAATTTGCTCACTCGCCATAATAAGCGCCTGGTTAATTACTTGGTATTTTTCTCTTCCACTTAATAACGCACTCAATTACTCACCGACTGACTTTCTCACTCACTTAGTTTTCCCCTCGCCATCTACCCTACCCATTCTATAGAGTCCGCACATTTAAACCCGCTCCTTTGATAGGGCCTTACCTCCACTTCCACCGGGCGTATTTGTGCGCGCATATTTTTGAGTGAATCTAAATAATATGTATGCATATATATTCATAATTATAGCATTGTGCCATTAGGCATTGAGAAAAATAACACTCAATATAGATACATTATATTATCAGGTAATTTACCGGTTAAGGTAGGTTTTTGGATGGACACAATTATCAAATAAACATTTTGTAACTCCCAACCTAGCAACCTAATCTATATCAGGTCCCTCTTCATCTCTGTTTACTTCTTTCCTCCCTTCATCCCGTCCAATATCCCTATCCTGCTCCTGCCCTTACCTCGCTTCCCCAACATTCTCCCCTCTATTACCTTTTTCAACATTAGACTACCGCTCAATACGCCTTTCATTCATATTTCTTGCCTCCATAGGATTTCTCTCAACAAACCCCTACCCACACCCACCATCTCCAGTACTTCCTCATTTGTTTTCCTTTCGGTCCATTTCACCTTCTCCATTCATCTCCACACCCACATTTCAACAGCCTCCAATATACGTCTATCCTCCTGCTTCAGTGACCACGTTTCCGCGCCGTACATAGCTACGCTCCATATCAGAGTTTTTACGAGTCTTGTCTTAACATCCCTACTCAACGTCCCGTTACCAACTCCCTCCTCCTTGAGAAAGCCCTCTTGCTTAGCGTAATTCTTCTACTTGCGTTCCTACTACTTTGACCGTATTGGTCCAAAACACTTCCGAGATATGTAAACTGTTCTACCTGCTCTATTTTTTCCCCGCCTATTTTAATTTTTAGCTTAGCCTTTTTCTTTCTGTAAAATGACATAACCTTTGTTTTATTAATATTGATTCTCATCCCATATTTATCGCACTGAACCTCCAATTCACTCAGCAATGCTTGCAACCCCTGGGTTGACTGAGCAACTAATGCTTGGTCATCATCCGATTTTCAATCCAACCTTCAGTTCTTCCAATGCCTCTTTAATCATTTCCTCTACATATACGTTGAACAGCACCGGTGACAATGGGCAACCCTGCCTTCCCCTCTTCCTAACACTGCCCATCCGGACTCTCCGTTCCCCACTCGCACCTGAGCAGTCTGAGACATGTACAGGTTGCGGATCAGTCTCCTGTGCCTCCAATCCAATCCTATTTTGTGCAATACACGCTTTAATTTTTCCCAATTCACTCTATCAAACGCTTTTTCGAAATCTACAAAACAGGCAGAAACGTCCTGGTTGTATTCTTAATTCCTCTCGATTGGTGATCTCATTACTGCAATGGCATCACGCGTACCTCTTCCCTTCCTAAACCCAAACCGACCATCCCCTAAATAATCATTTGCCTTACTCTCTATCCTTTTGTTGATGATCCTGAGAGTAACTTTAGCTGCGTGGGATATCAAACTTATTGTTCTGTAATCCTCACATAATGGAGCCTTTGCCTTTTTTGGAATAGGAACTAACACCGATCTCACAAAATATTCCGGCCAGATTCCTTCCTCATAGATACTACGAATCAGTCCATATAGGGCCTTCTTCCCACCTTTTCCTAAAACATTTCAGCCGTTCTACAGGAATGTTGTCCATCCCCACGGCCTTATTTGCTTTCATTTCCTTTAATGCTCTTTCTCTTTCATGGTCGAGTATACCTGGACCTAAGCTATCTTCTTCTACGTCATGTTCCTTTTCTAAGTCTAACCTTGTCGGCCTAAGTTCTTTACCATACAGTGTTTTTATATATCCCTTCCATCTCTCTTGGATTTTTCCTGGTTCAAAAAATTTTCTTACCCCACTTATCTTTAACTGTTAGCACAGATCTTGCCTTCCTACTTCCCGATAATAACTTATCCTTGCTGTGTAGAGCACCAATTTCACCCTTCTTCTGTAAACTTTCCATATCCTCGCATTGAGTTTATGTATATATATATATATATATATATATATATATATATATATATATATATGTATATATATATATGTGTGTGTGTGTGTGTATGTAACACTTTGACGGCAGCACAAAGTAAAACAAAAATATAGACAGATAAAACGTAAAAGGACACTCACCTATATAAGAAAGCTTACGACCTTCTCTTAGGACTTTTTCAGGTAAGGTTCTACTAGAGTCTTACCTGAGACTGAAGTCATCCGAGGGTTGAGACTACTGAGACTAGAGTCTTACCTGAAGTAGACTTAAGAGAAAGCCAAAAGTTTAAACTTTCTGAAATCTGAATGTCCTTTGAGGTGTTTTGTATTTATACCTATCATTAGTTCTATTGGGCCATTCGAGTGTTATATTACACTCGTGAATTTTCGATACACACACTCACACACATACATCAAAATATGTATAAATACATGAATATACACAGGATGCGTTTTAAAAGTAATGCAATTGAATTTCCCATGTTCCTCCTATTGGTCGGAGTGGGATCGAGCCACTTAGAGTAGGTGGGGGGCGGGTTGAGCTTTGCCGCAAAACCGGTCTTAGTACTCTTCAAGTTATGGAAGAGGTAGGACGTCAGTAATTGTAAGCCTCTGCGCGTCGACCGTGTCACGAAAGACAACCGAGTGGAAACTTCAAGTGAACTTTCGCAGCGAATTGCAATATAATGCAAATTGATTATTTGGACGTCATCACTGGTGATGAAACCTGGGTTTTTGAGTACGACCCAGAAACAAAACGCCATAGCTCTGAGTGGCACACCGACCAGTCCCCTAAGCCCAAAAAGGCAAGAATGAGCAAATCAAAAGTGAAAACAATGCTCTTTGTCTTTTTGACAGTAAAGGAGTGGTCCATAAGGAGGTTGTTCCCGAAAGATAAAGTTAACGCTGCCTGTTACGTATGTAGATGTGCGAAAAAGACTCCGAATAAGGGTCATCAGGACGAGAAAAGACATCTTCGCTACCTGGCAACTCCTGTACATATATACACACATACATACAGTGCCACTTTATCCCTCATTTTAATAATATATTAATATTAATTTGTATATATCCTTCCATCTCCGCTATTCTTTCCCTTACTACTCTCTCTTCTCTCCGGCACATCCCTCCCTCGCACTTCCCCTAATCTCGGTGACTCGCTCGGATATTGCTCTCCCCGGCATCGCCACCGTCTCAACTCCCCCCCTCCCCATCACCCTCCCCGTCCCACCCACCCCATCTTCCCGTCCGCACCGTAGCAGATTGCCTCGGTGCATGCGGCCGTTCCCATCGGGAGGGGGAGAGAGACCGACGGACCCCGGAATGGAGGAGCGGAGGGGAGGAACAGGGGTGAGTGTGCCCTGCCCTGGGGGTTGTTTAGGGGGGAGGGAGGCGAGATGGGGGTGAGATACGCCGGCGGCGCGACGACTTGGGGAGAGGCGCAGAGGACGACGGCGAATGCTCTCCTTCTCCCTCCCCTCGTATCCTCCTCTCCTCCCTATATTCCTCTCTCTTTCTTGCCCCCGCCTCTCCCTTTGCTTTCTTCCTTCCTTTCCTTCCCACCCCCACAGCGTCCTCTTTCCCAGAAGCCTCCTCCTGATGTGGATGAGACGCCGTGCATGCTCGCTTATTCAAATGAAGGAACGGCCCAGGGTACAAAAAACACTCTTTATGTTCCCCAGGGAAACCCCAAATTAAATTTCCTCGGGAACTTTTTTCATACTCTAATGTTTTGGGGTTTTTCAGTATAATGCTTCCGTATTGTCATTAAAAAAATGCATTAGGTTGTTTTTTATACGTATATGCGTGCATAGATGTATTCAGACATAATATATGTACTCATGGCTATGACTACGCACAAACATGACTTAGGGGAGTAATATTTCCTCCATTGCATACGGGTTGGATTATTTACGGCTGAAAATTTTGAACGAGTTCTTGCTTCAATGCGTGGTAATTTTATTGCACTATCGTATCTAGTTCATGTTTTCATTTGTTTTTATTTTGTAAAGGAGAAGATGAGTTGCGAGTTTAACCTAGGCGGCCCATCTAGACTCTAGGGTCGTTTGGAATTTTAAATTCCGAAACGTCTCGCATTATTCTTCCTGTCATTGGCACCCATCGAAACGGCAGCTTTGGAAAAATGTCTTTATTAGCGTCAAGATACAAGCAAAGCGGTGGCGATGCCCCGAAGTATTCCTTAGATCCTATGGGTCATAATTACCTTGAATGGACCTAAAAATTATTTCTACGGAAGTTTCTTCTAACATGGCACTCTTGTAGTTATATTTATGTACATCGCCTGCATAATAAGCGTAGGTTCGGATAATTTATTTGAAGCATTCCACGTATCCTGCAATGCTTTTAATGAGACCATTTTCACGGATTAAATTTTCATAATTGAATTTTCTTTCAGTTTATGCTTCTCTACTTACTTCACCTTACATTTATCGTTAGGATATCTTTTCGGAGGAGGACAAGGGATTAGTTAGTTAGCCAGGAACGCGATCATAACTAAGTCCTGTACATAATCTGTGATGGATGTATGGTACGAAAATAAGTTATCTGAAAAGATAGAGCATTAAAGACTTCAAAACATAACGGGTGATGAAATTGGAGCATTTCAAATATATGGCTGTAAAAAATAAGATTAAAAAAGGGATATATGTTGCATGGCATTCCTCATTAATTTAGATTAATAGTAGTTAAGAAGTCATTCTAAAAAAAAGTATACTTGCAAAGAAAGAGAGAAATTTCTATATTTTGGTAAAAAGAGAATTTTCATAACATTAGTCTTAAGGTATGAATAATCCATAACTTGAAACAATTTAAGATACGTATACTTGGCCAAAGAATCAGAAAAGTATCCTTCAAACTAAAAGCCTCCTGCCGACACACTAAACATGTTTTAAACAATATATCTAAACTGGTCAGTGAAAAGATAAAAAAGGAGTCATTTGTAGTTTCTGAAAATACGTGCGTATGAGTGCAAAATTGATTCCTAGAGCGTTGGAGATAAAAAAAAGAATGCTGTAGCATAGGAACGTTTCTATTTTAACATTTCCATTTTTTAGAGTAAGCGAATTTATCAAATAAATGAATAAAGTCCTTTTTGGATGTTTATTCGCTGAACAGTATATGTTCCACAAACTAGCAGTCCCTGAGGTTGACTGTTCAACATTTTCAATTGTTTTGTTTTATCAAAGAAATTAAATTACCAATATGACATATCTATGATAACTTGCACTCATAATTCTATTAAAATAAGACGTTTTACACTTATGAGTTTTGCGCCATAATTAACTATCCTTGCTTTTGGAAATGGTTAATTTTTATGCAATATACACTCGTTTAAAATTTTCCCTGGAAAATAAGAGGGAGCCAGTGTTTTTACATTTTGAGAAATAGAACTTTAGTTAAATTTATCGAAAAAAACGTAAAGCATGATGAGGGAACCTCTTTTACATTGGTTGTATTAGTGAAAAAAGCAATTGGATTGGTCTAGTTCGTTGTGCTGCCATTTTTCTATGATTTTCGGGAAGACATTAGTTTTTTTCCTTTGAGAAACCTCATTCATATAAGTTCTCCGTGTCGTTCGTATTATTAAATAATCGTATTCTTATCATATTCATGAAAAACTCTACTCTGCTGAAATCGAAATCCTCGTTGGAGCGCTAATAAGAATTGCCCTCACGGAAATCAGAACAGCAGGGTAAAAATGTTAAAATTCATTTTGGCCAATACTCAAATGACCTTACCCCTACACCAGGTTCCAGAAAAATCAAGAATGGAAAACTTTCATTGAATTGATAAAACAAAATAAAAATATACATATATATTTTTATATATAAATATATATAATATGATTATCAAAAAATGTGTGTGTGTGTTTTCACACACGTGTGCATGTATGGATATATGTATGTATCAATATATATATATATTCATTCAAATTGAAATAGAGATAAGGAAAATGGTAAAGGAACACATATAAAGGACAAACACAACAGAGGTGGGGATGGCGGATGTGAGCAGATCACGAATGTAAAAATATTTTCCTCGACCGGGACTTGAACACCGGATCTCTCCACTTGCCGGGCGGATGCTCTAAACCACCTGAGCTATCGAGGAAGAGTACTTTTACATTGAAATCTGCGATCTTATAAAGCGCCAATTTTTTGAATGTATATATATATATATATATATATATATATATATATATATATATATATATATATTATTAGGTAATCTACCGTTTAAGGTAGGTTTTTGGATGGACACAACTTTCAAATAAACATTTTGTGGCTCCCCACCTATCAAACTTATCTATATTAGGTCCCTCTTCATCTCGGTGTACTTCTTTCCTCCCTTCATCTCGTCCAACATCCCTATCCTGTTCTTGCCCTTACTTCGCATGCCCAACATTCTCCCCTCTATTATCTTCTTCAACATTCAACTACCACTCAATACGCCTTTCATCCATTTTTCCTGCCTCCATACGATTTCTCTCAACAAACCCCTCTCCTCCCCCACCATCTCTAGTACTTCCTCATTTGTTTTTCTTTCGGTCCATTTCACCTTCTCCATTCTTCTCCACACCCACATTTCAACAGCCTCCAATATACGTCCATCCTCCTGCTTCAGTGACCACGTTTCCGCGCCGTACATAGCTACGCTCCATATCAGAGTTTTTAAGAGTCTTGTCTTAACATCCCTACTCAACGTCCCCGTCATCAACTCTCTCCTCCTTCAGAATGCTTCCTTGCCTAGCGCAATTCTTCTCCTTACGTCCCTACCACTTTGACCGTATTGGTCCAAAACACTTCCGAGATATGTAAACTGTTTTACCTGCTCTATTTTTCCCCGCCTATTTTAATATTTAGCTTAGCCTTTTTCTTTCTGGAAAATCGCATAATCTTTTTGTTATTAATATTGATTCTCATCCCATATTTATCGCACTGAACCTCCAATTCACTCAGCAATGCTTGTAACCCCTTGGCTGATTGAGCAACTAATGTTTGGTCATCAGCGTACCAAACCGATTGTACGAATTCCACTCCGACTTTCATTCCTACCTCCAGTTCTTCCCATGCCTCTTTAATCATTTCCTCCACATATACGTTGAACAGCACCGATGACAATGGGCAACCCTGCCTTACACCTCTTCCCAACACTGCCCATCCGGACTCTCCGTTCCCCACTCGCACCTGAGCAGTCTGAGACATGAACAGGTTGCGGATCAGCCTCCTCCCTCCCATCCATTCCTATTTTCTGCAATACACGCATTAATTTTTCCCAATTCACTCTATCAAACGCTTTTTCTAAATCTACAAAACAGGCAAAAACGCCCTGATTGTATTCTATATTCCTCTCGACTAGTGATCTCATTACTGCAATGGCATCACGCGTACCTCTTCCCTTCCTAAACCCAAACTGATCATCCCCTAAGTAATCATTTGCCTTACACTCTATCATTTTGTTGATGATCCTGAGAATAACTTTAGCTGCGTGGGATATCAAACTTATTGTTCTGCAATCCTCACATGATATAGACTTGGCCTTTTTTGGAATAGGAACTAACACCGATCTCACAAAATCTTCCGGCCAGATAACTTCCTCATATATACTACGAATCAGTCCATATATGGCCTTCTTCCCGCATTATCCTAAACATTTCAACAGTTCTACAGGTATGTTGTCCACCCCCACGGCCTTATTTGCTTTCATCTCCTTTAATGCCCTTTCTATTTCATCGTCGAGTATGCCTGGACCTAAGCCATCTTCTTCTACGTCATGTTCCTCTCCTATGTCTAACCTTGTCGGCCTAAGTTCCATTCCGTCGCATTTCAATCCCCCATCACTATCAAATGTTTCCCTGCAGGAACATGCGCGATTATATCCTCTAACTCATCGTACATCCTATCGACTTCTTCCTCCTTGTGATTGCTCGGTGGCATGTATACCTGAACAATGACCAAGTTCGTTGGCTCTGCTTTAATCTCTACGAGTAAACTTCTATCTGTCGCTTGCTCTATGTTGACTACGCTTCTTCCTACCCCTTTATTTAAAATTACGGCAACCCCTCGTTGGCTCTCGTCCCCGCCGCTGTATATCACTCTATAATTGTCACTGCAGTAATCCCCGCTATCCTTCCATCTCACCTCGCAGAGACCTAAAACATCTATATTACCTCTTTCCATCTCTCGCTTAATATTTTCTAATTTGCCTCTCCTCAACATTGTCCTGACGTTCCAGGTTCCTATTCTAACTACTTTCGCCTTCTTCTGAATCTTCAATCCTGCTGCATTTATTTCTTCCCTGCAAGGGTTTCGTGGGATGACGACCGCGGAAGCCTTGCCTCTCCCGCTGCCGGGCACGACACACGGCCTCTTGTGCCGAGTCCCATAGTTGCCAGGACTCATATTATCTATAGTGCCCATCATTACATTCTTGGGAATCATAATTGAGGTGGTTTCCCGTTGCCTTCCTCAATAGTGTTTTTAACGTGACACCATCACTTAATGGCCGCCCCACTGGGGTCAGACGCCATTGCAGCCGCCTCACTGAGGAACAGACGCTGCGTGGACTACCTTTCGTCTGGCTCCTAACCTTCGACCTATCTGACATGGGTGACCCTTCCAAGAGTAATTATTATTACTCCCGCCAGCACAGCTCCAGGGGTCATCGGAACACACTAGCCCTTCCATCACGACAAGGTTGTAGTCCATGGGATGCGGTCCGAAGCTTCCTGTGTCCAAGCGTGAATGCACCAAACACACTGAAAAAAAAAATATATATATAGATGATTTCTTCGTAGTAACACGGAAGTCTTGAATAAAAAACTTAGACAGTAACACACAGCACGAGAACACATAAAAAGAACACAATAATATCTTGATAATTTCGACGGATTCGAGCTCCGTCTTCTTCCAAAGATAAGATATGACTGAATATAATAATATGTATATATATATATATATATATATATATATATATATATATATATATATATATACATACATTCATTTTAACATGCATACACACACCTATAAAAGTGTGTGTGTGCATGCATATATACATATATATATATATATATATATATATATATATATATATATATATTCACTGATAAGTCATAACAAACACAGAAACCAAAACACAAAAGAGGAAAAACTCACTGGTTCTCGAATTTTCGGTGGTCCCACCACCTTTCTCAAGAGGAATTAGGAACAGAACTGAGAAACAGAACTGAGTTCTGTTCCTAATTCCTCTTGAGAAAGGTGGTGGGACCACCGAAAATTCGAGAACCAGTGAGTTTTTCCTCTTTTGTGTTTTGGTTTCTGTGTTTGTTATGACTTATCAGTGAATTTACATTACACGTTTGTGGGTTTTCCAAAAAAGTGTATATATATATATATATATATATATATATATATATACATACATTCATTTTAACATGCATACACACACCTATAAAAGTGTGTGTGTGCATGCATATATACATATATATATATATATATATATATATATATATATATATATATATATATTCACTGATAAGTCATAACAAACACAGAAACCAAAACACAAAAGAGGAAAAACTCACTGGTTCTCGAATTTTCGGTGGTCCCACCACCTTTCTCAAGAGGAATTAGGAACAGAACTGAGAAACAGAACTGAGTTCTGTTCCTAATTCCTCTTGAGAAAGGTGGTGGGACCACCGAAAATTCGAGAACCAGTGAGTTTTTCCTCTTTTGTGTTTTGGTTTCTGTGTTTGTTATGACTTATCAGTGAATTTACATTACACGTTTGTGGGTTTTCCAAAAAAGTGTATATATATATATATATATATATATATATATATATATATATATATATATATATATATATATATATATATATATATATATATATACACTTTTTTTGGAAAACCCACAAACGTGTAATGTAAATTCACTGATAGTCACAACAAACACAGAAACCAAAGCACACAAAAGAGGGACTCACTGGTTCTCGAATTTTTGGTGGTCCAACCACCTTTCTCAAGAGGAATTAGGAACAGATATTTATTCGCCGTATGGCGGTATTTCGTGTTTGAATGTATATATACACGTATATATATAAAGCAGATTTCTAAAAACATATTGATTTTACGAGATATCTTTTCAACATTGAATTCCGGAGTGAAAATTTATCATGAGCCACCTCACCTTTTTTCTAATCTTCGCCAAGTGACAACGGCGAAAGATGCGAGGGAGGGATTCCCCGCAGGAGTTTCCGTCCGGCTCTCCCCAATTTCCTCCCGCGGGCACCCGTATCTCCACTCTAGTCTCTCAAGACCGACCTAACGGCGACTCCTTTCGCAACAAGGCGCGGAAACTCACTTCCTCGAAAACCCTTTCATGACTCCTCGGAGCACAGAAGGAACGAATGACTCTCCTTCGACGGGGCTGCTCTGCTCATGAAAGTGATTATTTCTATCGAGGTTCCCCGCTCCCGAGGAATCAAAGCTGCGTTTTTTGGACATCAAAGTGGCTGCGCGTCCCTTTGCGGGCTTAGAGGCCTCACACCAAGAATAAGAAAAGATGCTGATTCAAAAGTCTCGTCGGATGGGCAAATGATACGAGACCATGGGGAGCGAATAGGCCGCGAAAATCTGGGTCTTGGTACAAAGAAGGGGATGAAACGCCTTCGGGTCCCGAGTGCAAAAAAAATCTTCAGGACCTGCGAGGGAATGGAGCGATCGCTAGGATTGGAGAGGGGTCTATAGGTGGGAGCTTAGGACTCGATATTTGTACCAAAAATCAATAAGGTGCCTAAAACGAAGGCCGAATTAAAGATTGAAGTGAAAGACGAGGAACTTGTGGAACTTAAAGCTGATGAAACAAGCCATAGACGAATTGTTGGATTTGATATTAATGAAATCATTTCCTGCGGTTTAGTAGCTTCGGAATATCATGGAATTGAAGATTTTCCTTCCCACAGGTAGAAATATCATTTTTAATTTCAAATATTATCAGATGTCGTGTAGTATTATGGTAATTTTTGTCTCAAATTTTCATTTTTTACTGGAAAAATGGTGTCATTAATGGATATTAGAAAATATTACTTAATTGGAAATGAAAAGATGATAACTTTGTAATTTCACATAAATTTATTATGATACGACCCGGGATTTTAACGTTCAACGTCATCTTCAGGTGTTATTTAATGTTTCAAGCGATTATTACCAAAAGTTCAAATTTATTCATCTGGTTACCATTTAGATGTCTTCAAACTTCAAACATTTGCATTACATATTTAAATACATGTTACTGTACGTCAGGCTAATAATAAGCATCGGTATATTCGATGTTTTCTGGTTTAACTTTGTGGAAATCCATCATCACTGGAGTAAAAAAACGATGCATTTTTCCATTAATTTTTTACAATACAACTACTTTCGACGCATGAGCGTCATCCTTAGCTACAAAATTACATCTAAAGGTAGGTTATATTACTGACCTATATGTTTCGAAGAATCGAATAAAAATTTAGTTGAACGATACATTTGTTTTTTTACTTCAAAGAGCATTGGTATACATATTATATAATTTTAAAATAGTTGATTTTTCTAAAAACTGTGAGTTCTTAATGTAAGTATTTTGACTACATGATCAGCTATTTACTCAAAAACTACCTCTTTTTTTACTTAAACTATATGTGAATAAATGGCAATCCTTACCTGTTTTATTCTTAAGGTAAAGAGACAGCATTTATAGAACACACAAGAAGACACGGAGTGAATGGCCCATATCTTTATTTAGTTTTGAATGATTTAAAATTACCTACACAAATATTAAAACGGTTCCATTAACAGCTCTAAATGAAGCAAAGACTCTTGATTGTTCTTTGTACTCGAGTAAATCAGGTCCTGAGGTCGAAAATCAGGTGAATAGAATAATATGTTCAACAGATTCAGGCGAGATGTAGTGGAAGTTTGTCATTATGAGAAAAAAATTTGCAAATTTCCACAGATTTTGCACTTTTCCACAGAAATCTGTGGAAGTGCAAATTTTGTTTTGCTCGTAATGACTAAAATAAAATAAGGTAGTCTCTCCTTGAATACGTTCACTTGTGTTACGTATTTTGTAAAACGATTGGAAGTGCGAAATTTAAGACGCAAATCTAACGAAGCTTGCCATGAGACATTTTCATTTGTGGTTTTACGTGCACCAAAACTCGACGCTAAACTATGGCAAATAACTTCAAAAAAATATATTTATAATTAAGCAATAGCAATACATGCGGCAAGCATAAGCAATTACATGCGGGAAACTAGACTCACGTATAATTAAAAATTAGACTTAAATTTGAAAACATGTACTCATTTAGCAAATAGTTTTGTGATATTGGAAAAAGATCAGGTATGACGGGTATGCCGGAGGAATTAGGCTGGAAGGCTTTTAATTCATGAAGTCAGCCGGCCAAACTTAGGCTTTTAGAATTATGGCAACAGGACACTGAATTTTCGAGTGAGGAAATTATTATTATCACATCAAATTATATCGGTAGATTCGTCTACCGGGGTGAAATAGGAGCGATATATAGTATGTGCACTGAGATACAATTAGTAGTACTTCCCTCTCACGATGCGCAATAATAAGCAATCAAACCCTCGAATAAATTTAGTTAAAGAGAAACATTTAATGATTTAGCCAATAATTACATGGTGTTTTTAGGCATCCATGTGTTCACTTGTGCGAGTGTTTTTCTATTGAGTGAATGCAGAGATAGATCAGATCAGATCATCAGATTTCTCCTGAAATTTCAACAATACATTTAAGGCCTATAAATCCTTGCATGCAATTAACCATTTGAATCATTGAAACGAAACCTGTTGGCTGGTAATCGGTTACAAAAACTCTCCGCTCGCATGATTTAATAGAAATTTCATCCCCTGTTGTCAAACTTCACAGCTCTTACTCTTATGCTCTAGAACCAAATTAGTGCGGGTGGTGGAAAGGCGTAGAGCAATCCTATTTAACTCGTTACATATTGGGCAGAGATTCTCTCAATAGTATTGCACCTCGTATTGAAACACTGAAAAAAACGCAAAACTGGGTAAGGCTGCAGGACACCATTATTTGGTACTCGCATTATTCTTATTTCATATTCTGGACCCTAGTAGGTTTTCCTCAGTGCAACGACTCGTAAGGGGTGTTTTCTAATAGCTGAGCACCACGGAGATGCCCACCTTTAAAGAATCGAATATTCCACTTTTTCAAACTCTTAAGACAGGAACTGTGAGCGTATGACAATCTATTGTCCTTTCAAAGAAAGAAACGAGAACATAGCCACGCAGGAGAGGGAATTAGTACGCAAACGGAGGTTTTATTGAAAAAAAAAAACATTTGAGTAGGCGGAAAGAGAGGAAGAAGGAAAGTAGTAAGGGTGAGACTGTGTTTGTGGGGGCGAGGAAGAGAATGCTGGAGGATAGAATGGAGAGAGGGAGTGGGGGAATGTCTCTCTCTCCAAAAAAGACGCCTTTCCTCTCCTCTTTCGCGGGCGATAAGGTCCTTCGCATTCGCCCGGGGTGCCTCTCGAGGGCTGCCTCTACAGCCAACGACGAGAGAATACTACTCCCACAACCCCACCCCCTGCCACTCGCTCCCCCCACCCAAGCGCCGACCGACCACCCTTGGAAAACCCTCAACACACCACCCTCCAACCACTCACCCTTCCAACCACCCCGTCCTTACCCATCCCGTCTCAAGTCTGTCCCTCCTCTCCTCTCCTGAAGAACAAACTCCCTTCTGCCGCCCCTCCTCCCTCCCTCACTCTACCTCTATCCACCGAAGCAGTACCTCCACGCCACCACCCCAATGCTTCTCCAATCCTTGCAGCCTGAATCCCTCCGTCCCCCTGCTTTACTCCCTCATACCCCCGCTCACCTTTTGTCGGCCTCCACGTCGTCCCCCTGGAACTACCTCCTTGCCCCTTCCTCCTCTTCCCGCACCAGGGGTACCTAAAAAATGACCCTTCTCCCCCTTTCAACTCGACAAGGGGTCTCGGGCCCTCTTTTCTCCCTCCTAATTCTCTTCCCGTGTACAAATGGAGATAGCTGCTTTGGTTTTTTTAGAATATGTTTATTACTCTTACATCGAATGTTTTCATAGCCTATGCGCGCATCAAATGAGCCAATTCATTTATAAACTAAATTCATTAGTGTCATTGAAGATAAATGAATACTCTCATTCATGACTTCACTTGTTTCATTTGAAGGTTAATGCTTTTACTTACTAAAGATACATGCTGATGTAAAAAGGGCAGTCCTAGAACATTGGAACGAGCGGAATAATTTAAATTTAAATCGTAAAATTTACACTTCTTTATATATATATATATATATATATATATATAAATATTTATATTACGCTTTCCAGTATTAATAACATATTGTGATAAGTGTTATATTCTTTCCTTGTTTTCATGATACATATTTTACCTTCCAACATTATCATCAGTATTTCAATCCTAGGATTGGTTTACTGCACCACATATCTTTCCATTCTTCTACATTTGAATGCAAAACAAAGCTGCATATTTTAGGGAGAATAATATCGTGGTTTAGCTGTCGACTATTGTAAATTCAATCAAGTTTTATTAGATTTTCCTCCATCCCCATGAAGACTCCGTAGCTTAAAAATCCTGCTGGTATATGTAATGCCTACGCTTAAGCGGAAAAATTACATATTAAATTTGCCCATTCATGCTTCGTTTTCCTTCTTAAAATTCTCAAATTAGTTCAGTAAATTGAGTGTCTTTTTCTACCGACAGACGTCTGTTTTTAAAATATCTTAAGTTAAATCTATTTATAATACTGTATAAGGCAACCTTGTTTCAAATATTTTCATCTTTTTATACGATATCCCGAATTTTACTCCATATACGTTTTAGATTTTTGTTGAAAACTGTGTTAAGAAAAAAAGATTTCGATTATTTTATAGCTCTCATATGAAAATAATGTCATGTAAATGTAATATTGTCCGCATTTCGCTACCTTTGGTGTGTATGTAGATGTGTTTATATAGATATATTTATAAATATATATATATATAATTTCACTTAACTTTGTTCCTTCAACCCCTGCGATCACTCCCGTTCCCCGCCCCCCCGTAGCACTTGTACTTGCTCTCCTTAACCCCGACCGCAACACGAAACCCACCCCTTCACGCGATAACCCTTTTTTATATTACTTAGGCGACATCGCCGCCTTACCCGCCCCCCTCCTAACCTCCCCCCACTCATCTTAACCCACCTCACCGCTCCCTTTCCTTCGCCTCATGGAGAGTAAATATACGAAGCGTAAAAAGAAGGGTTTCAGAAATTCGGTTCAGGTATTCTCTTCCTTTCTCCCTCTCTCTCTCTTTCTCATTCTCTCTCTCTCTCCCTTCACCTCTTCTTCATCCAGAACCTAGCTGCCCTTCGCTCTCCCCATTTACCAACTAAAAGGAAAAGTACATTACCCTTCCTTTCGATCTCTTTTGTCGCCCAGAGAATCCCGAACTCCATTTTCTCTTATCAGCCACCCTTCTTGGCCTCCATCCAGTTCGCTCATCTGCGTCTTTCTATCTCTCGTCACTCCATCACATTCCCCTTCTCTCCCTTTCCATCCACACCTAACCATCCGAAATCACGTCCGCATCCGCAAAGACAATTTGTTGCTGAAGATGGTCTCCGTTCAGGGTTGAGGGATGGGCGTGATGTGTTTCTTTCATTACTAGGTGAATTCATCGCTGGATTCATGGCGTTTTAGATCTTTTCAATAGGAACGTCGTTTGTTTACGTCCCCAAAATAAAGAAATCGTTCATTTATTGTTGCTGCCAGCATATTATTTCATACTAACAGAAACTAATGACATCCTCAAGGCAGTTTATGATGCCATTGATCGGATCGGAGCAGCCTATCGTCATGGATAGATCGGGTGTTTTTGAGTGGCACATGCTTCGGGAGGATAGAAAAATGTTGAAGACGCCGAACGTTCAGGAATCCGTGCTAAAAAGACGTCATCATGGCTTGGTGGAAGCGTTACGACAGATTGTGACGAGGCAGCTTAGCAACATTCCTGGCGCTGCCTTCCATAAGGTGTGCGAGGCATGGAAAACCCACTGGCAGCGGTGTGTGGACGCACAATGGTGCTACTTTGAAGACTCTTGCGTAAATGTATCAATTTTGGCAATTAAGTTTTTTAAATCGATTCAGTCTTACCATTTTTGGGATAGATCTTGTACTCTTCCGTTTGTGTCAACGTTAAATATACCAACTTTTTTAGCATTCTAGATAAACAGGATGAGCTGTTAAAGGAACGGCATTTTCTTCTAGTTAGCGTCAAGACATCATCCCCAATTAACGCCCGAGAATTCCTTTCGACACTTCCCAGACTTGAGGTTGTTCCGAAACCGAAAAGTCACTGGCCGATTTTTGTTGAGTCTTGTAAGCATAACTGGAGAAATAGCCTTGTAGCGCATAGTAAAATAAACGCGTGGACATGGTTGGGTTTCCAGAGTGATCTGGAAAAATAACAAGAATAAATAGTTCGTATTCTTCCAAGCAAACAGCGTAACTTCGTGGTAAGTGGTGTTCTATTTTCAGTCCATTTTTCCAAACTGGAGGGTCAACCAAAATCAATCGGAGAGATATGTGCCACCGATGAAGAAAAATTTCTAGACTGTGAAATTGTGAAATAATTCTATACTAATACTTACAGCAAAATTGTCGCTTTTATTATGGAACATAAAAAAATTGATGAAAAAATATTCAATATCTATTTATGGATAATGAGAATAAAACATGTGACAAAGAAAACTTACTTGTGCCGATTGCGAGCCCAATGTTTTAGTATTTAGTAAATCTACACAATACCGCGCCGCGAAAGCAAGTTGTGAGTTATGTTAGGGCACCAGCCATACACTACAAAAATGTGAGTTGATACTCGTGCTTGTATACGGATATGCACTTTCTCATTTACATTCACAATTATATGGCATTGAATTTGAGAATACAATCCCTCTAAATGTCGGTTTATTTACCATACTAAAAATTGATGGGCCAATTAATTGTATCTGCGTCATAAATTAATAAAATGCCATCCGATTGAAATTAAAAGCCTCAGTAAAATAATTGCAGTATATTTTTCAATGTGAAATATTTTTGCAGTTTATTTGAACTTTTTCTATGTTTTAGCTCTTTTTTCTCTATTGTCAAAGAGTGCAACTCTCGAAACCTTGATCAACAAAGGAAATTTTATGTGAAAAACAAGAAAATGTTTTATTTTCACTTAGTGAATTACATGCATAATTACTTATATAAGTATGGTACGTATTTCTATGTGTAGGTTTCTACGTGTATGTAGCGAACCGGAAGCCCCAGCTAGATTTCGCTTTTGGGCACCCTCAGCTTCACCGAAGCAATGCCAGTTTTCAGGGAAAAGATGTTCCAGTGCAGGCGGCATAGGGAAAATAAGAAGCTACTCTACTGTTTCATGTCTGAATTTCACATGGGGTTTAGGGATATATGAACGTGAGATCTGATCGTTGTGGTAAAAATATGAGTGTAAATTGAAGACCTTTGAGTTGTGGGCGTGGTGTGGAACTGAGGAAATGAGTTGGAAAGAGAGGATGACAAATGCCGCGGATTTAAATAGGGTGGGCGATGAGAGGCAGTTGCTGAGGGAGATCCAAAAAGGGCAGAGGAAGTGGATCGAGGAGATATTCTAGTGTTATGCTGAAGACTACGATATAGTGGAGAGCATAGAGCAAATGGAGTAGAGGAAGGAAGGGATTATGTGGTATGATGAGGACAGGCAGGGCTTATTACGAGGTGGGCGATAATGCAGTGAATAGAAAGAGGAAGTGCTTAGAAGTAAATATAGTATACTAAATATTGTAAATTGTAATCGCAGTATTGTAAATTGCCCTTAGACGAATTTTCTCCTAAACCTACCTTAAAATAGCTAGAATATTTCGAAAATGAGGGCTTACTACAAGGAAAGCTCTAGAACACGCATGGCTACCCTAATTCGCGTCCAGTACTTTGTTTTAATCATAAGTTTCACAATTTAACTCATTTGACTTTTACGATAATAGAAGTTAGTATTCCTATTGCTAAAAGAGAGATAATTTTTTTATTTGGTTAGACCTGGAAGAAAAACGCTCTTTTCAACGGTACAAAATGTTGGGAATGGGTGTAAAATATGTGTCGTAGTCCTATTTCAACTCCTTCTCTCGAGTACATTCCCGCCTCTCATCCACTCCGCACTCCCTTCCTTCCCTTCTCCTCTCATCCTCCCAAACCGTCCTTCTCCGATACGGCGCCCATTTCTTCCCTTCTCTCTCTCTTCCTACTTCTTATTCGTCTCCATCGGCATCGTCTGCAAGACCCGCTGCATCCACTGCACTCTCCCACTGATCCTCTCCCCCCTTCACTGGCATTCCCGAGCTCACTTTGAAAACTTAATGCGCCCTTTTCCGTCCTGGGGACTGCCTCCGAATGGGCTCCACACCAAGCTGGAATCGTCGCTCTACGGCTGTAGATAAAAATCCGCCTCCGAGTATTTGGCAGCGGATTCATTAATTATTCACGTTTATTCACTCCATTCCACTCGGGCCGTTTTCTTCTTCGTATTTGTTCTCACGGCGCACTCTCGTGGATCGACGACACTAAAGCGTTTGGCAGGGGGTAGCATTACGACACAATAGCTTTAGTCACTAAGCATTTTCATTCGGCGAATGTGAAGTTTTCGAAAGAAAAAATAGCAGATGAGATCGTAATATTTCCAATAGTAGGTACGCATATTCTTCCCTCATTGCCATAATTTGATTCCAACTATTTCCTGGTAAAATTGAGTTTTTATTGTTAATAGGTAAGAAGTAGGGGAACGGACGAGTATTTGAATCTTTGATTACCCACTGATTCAAAATATGTCATAAACACGCGTGTGGCAGTGGTTGCTAAAATACTAGTCGAAGAAAAGTGTAGCGAGGCATATTTATCCATATTAACTGATATGCATTAATGTGATAATGTTTTCTTTCTGTGTCATGGATGTTAATTGAGTGAGAGGGAAATACGACTCCTTGGATCTATCTCTTAATCAGTATATCACTCATTTTTTCAGCAGTTTCCTCCTCGATGGTTAAGTGCAAAACTTGGATTGTTTACTTAGTCTGATAATTAAAAAACACGGTTTATATCTTTTCAATGACTTTATTTTCCGTGTCGCATGTGAAATGTGAAGAATATAGAACCTTAGTTTCCTATTAGTTTTGACACAAATCTTACTATTTTAAGAGAGTTCCACGAATGACAGTAATATTGTTCATGTATTAATTTATTTCATATTTATTATTTCCTGATTGAGGGGTTTACTTAATGTTAACGGCAAATTCGTTGTGGGGTTCACCTATTAAGAACTGTCAACGTTCTTCGTCAAGACATTTATTTACATTTTGATTGAAGAGGAGTTTATTAACAATATGAATACTTGTTTGTTTTTATATTGAAATAAACTTGCGTAGACATTATTTTCTCCTTCCCCTTCAGAATTAGGTGCAGTGAAGAAAACTACAGTTTAAAGTGAAGACGGGAACAAAAAACGTACGAACTTTAGTGTTTCACTAAGATTTTTGCAACCTTTCCATCGATGCTTCGTCCATCTAGATCTACACTTTTTCTTGCATTAGTGTCTGTTTGCGAGACTTCTGATGCACGTACCTAGCACGATGGGGAGAAGAAGGGGAAGAAGAGAGATTATTGGCATGGAGAGGCAAAATGCAAAATACACAATGTAAAATGCGTAGTGTTATTTAATGGTATAGAAACGCTTTTCATTCGAAAAACATAATAAAACGGCCATTTTTCATTAACTAATTTGATAATATCTTCAATAGGAAGAATTAAAGCTACTTAGAGACTATTTTTCTAGTATTTCGTTGGAGGATAGTAGATGTGTATGGCATATGAATTTGCCAGTGACTTTCCAGAACACTGAAACACTACATGGCTCTAATTTTCAAATCCATTTTTATTGTCAGATGGACGAAATGATAATAACTATCAGCGTATTTACCTCTCTGGCCAAACTTTAAGTACTAATTGACGGAAGATTAAGCTGAAAATCTCGAAAGGTAGTAAAATCTCAATTGTGGCTCAAAGTGGGGTAGCAATTTCATTTTTGAGAAATGATTTTCTCTTAAGTTTACTTTATATTTGGTCCAAGTGGTAAATATCCTGGATAATGTGTATCCAATCATTTACAAATTAATAGTTCACCTTTTTTCATATTGACTTTTAATAATAAAACCACTTTACTTTTCCACATAAATTTTTTAATTTTTACTACCTAGGTTTCGTTATAACATAACATCATCAGGTTATAACGAAACCTAGGTAGTAAAAATTAAAAAAATTATGTGGAAAAGTAAAGTGGTTTTATTATTAAAATTCAGTATGAAGATTTTCCACCAAGTTACGCCAGAAACTGTTTTATTCTTTTTTCATATGTTATAACCTTAATTTGGGAGATGCCAAATCTAAAATAGACAAAGAAAAAATGTTTTAATTTAGCTTGCCCGCTTATTGAAAGACGCATGTTTAAACATTTATTAATTTAGGGTTTTGTATGCATGATTACATATGTATAACGGTGTTTCCTTTCACTAATTAAAATCTTATCATCTACCACCGTTTCGAGGGAATATAGTGAGGACAAGGTCCAGGAGGACCCCCATGAGCAAATCGCCCACTTTAATTTGAGAAAGGAAGCGAGACCTTAAAGTGAGGATTCCAATAGTAGTGTGCATGTGGCTACTTCCTGTCTACCAAGACCTTTCTCGTAATTATCAATTTGTGTTTTCTTCGGTGAGCCAAGCCAAGGATGCCCTCCAAGCATGGGCTCTAATTATCTCCGGGTGAATTCGAGACAGTAGGCAGGAAATGCCTAAAATGCCACCGGGTTCTTTGCTTCCGATTTAGCAAAGTGGATAATATGTTTGGAAGAGTAAATTTATTTCGCTGTTGATTTAAAATATTAAATAATTTTAGTAATTTAGCACAAGAGAGAGAGCGAAAAATTCCGTATCTTTTTGTAAAAATCCTGATTTCAAATTAGACCTGTAGCTTCATCGGTCGATTTTGACTCTAGTATTGTGAATGGTTAGCATTGCGTTTGCGAGAACGTGAGATTTTTAGAACTGCTCATTAAAAAAAACAAATACTTAATTTTTTGCGAATTCATCTGGGTCATAGTTAGAGATTTAACGCCACGGAAAGATCCAATAAATAGTGGGAACGCATAACTAAATATCAGCTACCAATCGTACAAGTGCGAAGTGCGGATTTGAAAAAAAATGAAAATTTGGAAGAATGACAAAAAGAGCTTTATTCAAAGTATGCTCCATTGCTAGTTAGGCATTTTTCCCACCTTTTGGGCAATTCGTGGATACTACGCCAGTTAAAATCGTTCCCCTTTTCCGCAAAAACTTCATCAAGCCACATTATTTCACATCATTTTTGGTAGTTTTTCGTGTTCCTTGTCTGTAAACATCAAAGTCACCACTTTTGAAATACCGAAACCATGGCTTACAAGAATTTGCGATGGAGCATGTTCACCATAATCATCTCGAAGCAATCGCAATGATTCAGCAGCAGTTTTATTCAAAGGAAAACAAAAATTAAATGCTGTCCGAAAATGCTCTTTGTTTGGTATAAATTCCAGCAATAAAACACAGCAACAAATTACTATGCAAACATTTTTTTTTTCAATTTATCCCACGTGCGCGTCTTGACATTTTGATGGCACAGCAAAATGGAATGTGCCAAATCTCTGTACCACAAACTGAATTGGAGGTGGTATAAATTGGTTTGTGGTATAAGGTGTCTGTTTGAAATCCACATTTCATGATTGTACACCTGGAAAATAGTAGAACTAAGATAAGTAAATAGTAGTAGCTAAGATAATTAGCACATTTCAGAATTCATTAAAGGCTGCCGACATGGTATACAACCTGGAAGGTCGTAAGCTTCGAGTGGGCACACCCATTCAGGCACAAGTTAATAAAAAAGCGTCGTTATGTCTGGTTCTAATTGAGCACTCATTTTGGAAATAATAAGAAATTGTACCACTATCTTACTAACTAACTAATCTAAAGCTAAAATTCCGATGGAATGTTAGCTTTCACTTCAAATTAAAAGACTGCTGCGGAAATATTTACATTCGAAAGTGTTCCTGTAATCTCGAAACTTCAATCCTAGAGAGATACCTCACCTGATTTCATGTGGTTAAACTTTTATTTTTTTTATTCAAACGATAACGAGTAATCCGAGTAAATAACAATAGACTTTAACAATAAAAAATAGAAGTACAATTATCCTAACACCTCTGTGAGACCCTGTTCAAAAAGATTTGAAGAGACGTGCTTTTAAGAGATACTGGGGAAAATGAGTAGCGGTAGCAGAAGGTGTTTGCAGAAGATGGGGTAAGCAGTTGGGGTCGGAAGGGGGAACCGGGCAGTAAAGTTCAAGAGATTGGGAGAGGTCGTAATGGGGGAGAGGGTACGTCCTGCAGGGTCTTATGGTATCCTCTCCCCTCCCCCTCTATCCTCATTTGACCCACCCTCTCTCTCCCTAGCGAAAGAGTAGTCATAAAAAGATTGCCCCAGTCGCAGCAATTACTTCGTGGCCGTCGACGCAACAATGAAGGCGTTCACAGTTCTCCCGACTTGCTCCACGTATCCCCGCGGCGGTCGCCGTCCGCTCGTCATTCGTTTCCCGCCGCCGCATGGTCTTATTTTTTTTAAAATGCCCTTTCTCCATCCAATCTTCTCTTCCCCCCATCCTCCCCCTCCCCTTACTCCGCCCTGCGGCTTGGGATTCTCAGACTCCGCTCGTGATTCGCTAATAGGATTTCATTTACCGTATGTCATTTCCCCGAAGCGAGTTGGTTGACGCCTTTCATTATCACCACCTCTCCTAGCTTACACCGCCAAAAACATTTTAGCAAAACCCCGTTCAGATTTGCGGACGGAACTTTGCGGTTGCTTTTGTGCTTGGGCACGGATGAAAGTGTTGATTTATGGAATAAATTAATTGCGGAGAAGATCCGCTGAGGTTCTGAAAAATGGTTGCAATATTGATACAAATTGGGCGGAATTATCAGCGAACCTAGAATTATGAAAGTCTTTTCAGTCGCGGAGAGTTAAAAAAAAGAGCGAGAGTGAAGACTTCCTGAAAAGATCAGGACACTTTGACGAGTTTTTCTTCGGATGCGGAAGAAGAATTGTGAGAAATTTGCTCACAGTATCGGTTGAATAGAGTAGCTGAAGGTTAATATTCAAGACTACCTAGTTCATTCGGAGAAATAATACTCATCTTTCGTTAGCCCAATCCGTGATAACAACATAGCCGAACTGAAACATCCTCAGTTTCTTTCGAACAATAATAGTTTCCTTTCATGCTCCAAAAACTTTAGTATGAACTTTATAAATTTGCGTAATTAAAATCTAGTCCGTCTTTAGACATTTATATTCGCTCATTTTGCATCCCAGATTCTAACTTGGGTGGAAATGGACGATTAAAAAAAAATTATTGTACGTATTAGCGGTAGTCTAAGGGTCAAGGGAATCGACCCAGACACTACACACACACTACTGCAATACTAAACCCTGACTAACGAAACATAATATTCGTAAAACCACGTGCGACACCTATGCATTACAGTATCTCGTTATTTGGCCCTGTATGTTTCCTGCCTCCATCTTAGTTCCAACCAAATTCTATTTCCTTTTTCTTTTTCTGCCTCGACCTCTCATCATTCTTCCCTACAACCGTACTAATTTCCTTTTTGTCTCAGTTCATCCTGCAACCACATATCTCTGTCTTCGTCGAATTTCTCCAAAAAGCCCTCTCCCTACTTTCCCGAGTTTGTTTTCATATCCGTCCATTTTACTTTTCCATTCATCTCCTTATCCTTTAAATGCGTTAATGACCAATTTTCTCAACCGAGCAAAACTATACTCCATATTAAAATGTTCCCTAGTATTTTCTTTATAACTTTACTTAAGTTGGCTGTGTCCTACTCCATCCTAATTTAAAATTATTATTTCTTAATCCAAACACTTATTCAGCTATGTTGAATCACTCCTATTATCTCTTGCCATTAGCCTATCTCCATCAAACATCGCTATTTTTGTACACTAAATATATATTTATTGCGGCATTTATTCACACACACACACACACACACACACACACACACACACACACACACACACACATATATATATATATATATATATATATATATATATATATATACATACATATATATGTATATATCGATGATGCGGAAGTACTCACAGTGTCTGACCTGAAGAAGGCCTCGGAGTAGGCCGAAAGCTTAAATCATCGACAGTGTGAGTGTCCATTTGCGTGTTATATATATATATATATATATATATATATATATATATATATATATATATATATATATATATATATATATATATATATATATATATATATATATATATATATATATATATATATACAGGTTTCGTCTGGAAAATAAGTGTACTGAGCTCAGGAAAAAAAGTATTACACTTATACATATCTTAAGCTAATATTCCTCAAAATCGGACCCTTGTGAGTCGATACATTTGTTCCAGCAGCGTTCCCATTCCTAGAACGCTCCCGCGAAGGCATCATCGGGAACCTCTCGAAGACACGTCGTCACGGCCTCTTTGACGGCGTCCAAAGTCCCGTATCGCGTTCCTTTCAAACTCCTATTTATCTTCGGGAACAGAAAGAAGTCCGGTGGTGCCAAGTCCGGGCTGTAGGGCGGGTGCGGCAGCGTTGCCACGCCGTGCTTGGCCAAGACGTCCGACACGACAAGCGCGGTGTGAGACGGCGCATTCACGTGATGCAGCCGCCAGATGTTTTTGATCGCTGGCCGGACGCGGGCGACTCGTTTTCGAAGCCTGTCGAGCACTTGGACGTAAAATGCAGCATTTAGAGTTTGTCGTTCAGGTACAAATTCGTAGTGGACGAATCCCTTTTTGTCAAAAAAAAAAGACAATGAGCATCGCCTTGATCCGAGATTTGCTCATGCGAGCTTTCTTTTGACGGGGTGATGATGGGGTGTGCCACTCCGCACTTTGTCTCTTCGACTCCGGGTCGTACTCAAAGACCCACGTCTCGTCACCCGAAACAACGTTCTCTAAAAAATGTGGATCATTTTTGCAGTGATCCGCAAGTTGTGTCGCGATTTCCAAACGATTGAGTATTTGATCATCACTGTGCACTTTCGGCACCAACTTTGCACAAATTTTTCGCATCTGTAATTGGTCCCTAATAATCTCGTGCACTATTGTTTTTGGCCCATTACACTGCTCTGCTATCATCCGAACACTAAGATGACGATCAGAGTTCAGTACATCGCGAACTTTTCGCACATTTTGGTCGGTGAGTGTCGTTGATGGGCGTCCAGGCCGTGGTTCTTCGTTGAACTTTTCTCTGCCCTCCACGAACATCTTGTGCCACCGAAAGATCATGTTTCTGGACATGGCCGACTCCCCGTAAGCCTGGTTAATCATATCGACAGTTTCGGTAGACTATTTCCCAAGCTCTACCGCAAATTTATTGGAATAACGCTGCTCCAAAAACTTCGGCATCGCGTTCCGTGACGTGGGTCGAGCGTGGAGGTTCGCGTTAACAGAGCTCCTCACTACACCACAGCTCAGAGCTGACTGCCTTTTTCAGCGTCTCTTGCCAACATACCCCCCTCCAATCGCAGCCCGTCAAAGCGGTGCTGGACGCGCCTGGAGCGGCGGGAAAAAATCAGTACACCTATTTTCCGGACGAACCCTGTATACATATATACATGTATATATATATTTATATATACACATACACATAAGTACATATAGATTTTTACATGCATATATATAAATATCCCTCCCATGGACTACAACCTTGTCGTGGTGGAAGGGCTTGTGTGTTCCGATGACCCCTAGAGCTGTGCTGGCGGGAGTAATAATAATTACTCCTGGAAGGGTCACCCATGCCAGATAGGTCGAAGGTTAGGAGCCAGACGAAAGGTAGTCCACGCAGCGTCTGTTCCTCAGTGAGGCGGCTGCAATGGCGTCTGACCCCAGTGGGGCGGCCATTAAGTGATGGTGTCACGTTAAAAACACTATTGAGGAAGGCAACGGGAAACCACCTCAATTATGACTCCCAAGAATATTATGATGGGCACTATAGATAATATGAGTCCTGGCAACTACGGGACTCGGCCCAAGAGGCCGTGTGTCGTGCCCGGCAGCGGGAGAGGCAAGGCTTCCGCGGTCGTCATCCCACGAAACCCTTGCAGGGAAGAAATAACTTCAGCAGGACAGAAGACTCAGAAGAAGGCGAAAGTAATAAGAATAGGAACCTGGAACGTCAGGACAATGTTGAGGAGAGGCAATTTAGAAAATATTAAGCGAGAGATGGAAAGAGGTAACATAGATATTTTAGGCCTCTGCGAGGTGAGATGGAAGGATAGCGGGGATTACTGGAGTGACAATTATAGAGTAATATACAGCGGCGGGGACGAGAGCCAACGAGGGGTTGCCGTAATTTTAAATAAAGGGGTAGGAAGAAGCGTAGTCAACATAGAGCAAACGACAGATAGAATTTTACTCGTAGAGATTAAAGAAGAGCCGACGAACTTGGTCATTATTCAGGTATACATGCCACCGAGCAACCACAAGGAGGAAGAAGTCGATAGGATGTATGATGAGTTAGAGGATATCATCGCGAGTGTTCCTGCAGGGAAACATTTAATAGTGATGGGGGATTGGAATGCGACGGTAGGCGAAGGAAGAGATGGTGGTGAGGTGGGGGACTATGGGTTAGGCACGAGGAATGAACGCGGAGAGAAAGCAATTGAATTCTGCAGGAGACAGGGGTTAGTAATCACCAACACATGGTTTAGACACCACAAAAGGCGTAGGTATACATGGAAAATGCCAGGTGACTCAGAAAGGTATCAGTTAGATTATATTATGGTTAGGCACAGGTTTAGGAACAGTGTGACAAATTCGCACAGTTTCCCAGGAGCGGACGCGGACTCTGACCACAATTTAGTTGTTATGAAATGTAATGTTCGTTTCAAGAAGATAAGGCAAGGGCGGCGGGTTAAAAAAAGGAATTTAGAAGCAGTAAATGAATTAACGAAGAAGGAGTATCAGGAGGCTGTAGAGAAAATGATGGATGACGGTAAAGAACTGAGTGCTATCGAAGAAAAATGGGAATGTATCAATAAAGGGATATTGGAAGCCGCTAAAGACACTATAGGAACCGTTAACGGGAAAAGGATAAGGAAACCATGGGTAATGGATGAGATGATTGCAAAGATGGACGAGAGAAGAAGATGGAAAAATGTAAACACAGAGTTAGGCAAAATGAAGTACAAAGAGTTAAACAATAAATTGAGAAGGGCCACAAATAAAGCAAAAGAAGAATGGTGGAAAACGCAATGCGAGGATATGGAAAGTCTACAGAAGAAGGGTGAAATTGGTGCTCTATACAGCAAGGTTAAGTTATTATCGGGAAGTAAGAAGGCAAGATCTGTGCTAACAGTTAAAGATAAATGGGGTATGATAATAGTTGAACCAGGAAAAATCCAAGAGAGATGGAAGGAATATATAGAAACACTGTATGGTAAAGAACTTAGGCCGACAAGGTTAGACATAGAAAAGGAACATGAGGTAGAAGAAGATAGCTTAGGTCCAGGCATACTCGACGATGAAATAGAAAGGGCATTAAAGGAGATGAAAGCAAACAAGGCTGTGGGGGTGGACAATATTCCTGTAGAAATGTTGAAATGGTTAGGGAAAGGTGGGAAGAAGGCCATATATGGACTGATTCGTAGTATCTATGAGGAAGGAATCTGGCCGGAAGATTTTGTGAGATCGGTGCTAGTTCCTATTCCAAAAAAGGCAAAGGCTTCGTCATGTGAGGATTACAGAACAATAAGTTTGATATCCCACGCAGCTAAAGTTATTCTCAGGATCATCAACAAAAGGATAGAGAGTAAGGCAAATGATTACTTAGGGGATGATCAGTTTGGGTTCAGGAAAGGAAGAGGTACGCGTGATGCCATTGCAGTAATGAGATCACTAGTCGAGAGAAATATAGAATACAATCAGGACGTTTTTGCCTGTTTTGTAGATTTCGAAAAAGCGTTTGATAGAGTGAATTGGGAAAAATTAATGCGTGTATTGCAGAAAATAGGAATGGATTGGAGTGACAGGAGACTGATCCGCAACCTGTACATGTCTCAGACTGCTCAGGTGCGAGTGGGGAACGGAGAGTCCGGATGGGCAGTGTTAGGAAGAGGTGTAAGGCAGGGTTGCCCATTGTCACCGGTACTGTTCAACGTATATGTAGAGGAAATGATTAAAGAGGCATGGGAAGAACTGGAGGTAGGAATGAAAGTCGGAGGGGAATTCGTAAAATCGGTTAGGTTTGCTGATGACCAAGCATTAGTTGCTCAGTCAGCCAAGGGGTTGCAAGCATTGTTGAGTGAATTGGAGGTTCAGTGCGATAAATATGGGATGAGAATCAATATTAATAAAACAAAGGTTATGCGATTTTCTAGAAAGAAAAAGGCTAAGCTAAATATTAAAATAGGCGGGGAAAGAATAGAGCAGGTAGAGCAGTTTACATATCTCGGAAGTGTTTTGGACCAACACGGTCAAAGTGGTAGGGACGTAAGGAGAAGAATTGCGCTAGGCAAGGAGGCTTTCTCAAGGAGGAGGGAGTTGATGACGGGGACGTTGAGTAGGGATGTTAATACAAGACTCGTAAAAACTCTGATATGGAGCGTAGCTATGTACGGCGCGGAAACGTGGTCGCTGAAGCAGGAGGATAGACGTAGATTGGAGGCTTTTGAAATGTGGGTATGGAGAAGAATGGAGAAGGTGAAATGGACCGAAAGGAAAACAAATGAGGAAGTACTAGAAATGGTGGGGGAGGAGAGGGGTTTGTTGAGAGAAATCCTATGGAGGCAGGAAAAATGGATGAAAGGTGTATTGAGCGGTAGTGGAATGTTGAAGAGGGTAATAGAGGGGAGAATGTTGGGCAAGCGAGGAAAGGGTAGGAACAGGATAGGGATGTTGGACGGGATGAAGGGAGGAAAGAAGTACACCGAGATGAAGAGGGACCTGATATAGATTAGTTTGCTAGGTGGGGAGTTACAAAATGTTTATTTGATAGTTGTGTCCATCCAAAAACCTACCTTAACCGGTAGATTACCTAATAATAATAATATATATAAATATATATTGTGGGTTGCGGTGGTCTAGTAGGTAGAGCGTTAGACAACTTACCGGAAGGTCCCGGGTTCAGGAAGAAATTGGCCCCCCTACCCTGATGTGGGAATATTCACACGCCTTTGGGCTTAGTACATGGGTGAGCTCTACCATCACCTACTAAACCGACCTTCGGGTTGATTACTGTGTTTATGGTTAAAAATATTGCTATCATATCTGTTTTGATCTTTAATGATACGAGGACAAAACAACATTTGAAATTTATCCGTTCTATAAAATACTCGTATATCCTTGGTTTTATGTTGGTGATTTATAATGATATGTCATGAATAATTTTATCCAAGGTTTTTTCGTATATCTCATTCTATCGTTCTCTTTGAAATCATACTCCCTAATTTTCCGTATCGATCTAATTTGTTGCATTTATAGTTTTAACCGTTGGTAATTTAAAGTTGTGTGACTCCATACTCATTTCATTTCCGAGTCGTAGAAATAACATTGTTAATTTACTTAAAATATGCTACATTATTTGTTAGAAAATAATCATGGAGAGAATTGTGATTCAAAGACGGCGTTTTAATACGTTAAGAGGTAACTGAATATGTGGATCCAAAGGGGTCGGAAGGAATAAAGTGCATGGCTAACAAATAACGGAGTGGCCAGGTTCAGGTATTGAATATCCCAGTGAGTTTGTGCAATTAAATTTCTGCGAGAATGCCTCACAGGAGGGGGCTATCGAGTCTCTCCAACATTTTTAAAGAGTACGATTAAAATTTTAGAGGAAGAACGATATCCCTTTTTTTCACTAAACAAATTAGCATAAATTTACTTTGAAATTGCGAAATAAGTATTTTTATTATTTTATAACAGATGGTGTATAAGTAATAAGTGCACGTAACAACAAAGGAAGCCTTTCTACTTGACTGCAAATAACTCAAGTTGCACAGCGCTTAACATAATTCCAAAATTAATTAAGGTACATGGCGGATATGAAATTATTCCTTCCGGATAGCTTGAAGATCAAAATCTGGAAGTTTGGTGTTAACAGTACGAAAAATTTACTTTGTGTCATATTGAAACCATACTGGAACTGGGATTTTAGGGCAAATATCTTTATTCGTCCATTGTGATTAATCTGACATGACTGATTTTCAGCGACGAGAACAGTCCTGAAGTTGAATGTCACGAAAATGAGTTAAGAGGTACTTTCAGCGATTTTGCCGCCCTTTACCCCGCAGGTTTAACCCTCGACGGTTCTCTTTTCCCCTTCATTCTCCCAAGTGCCCTTATCGCTTGGTGTAAAGTGATAGGCGACGGAACTGTTCTCAAAGCCGAAACTCCCCGAGTTTCCCATCCCGATTATGGGAGGCGCAGCAGTCGCTTATAATTGGAGAAGAGATGCCATTAGTGTTCATCGAGTCGGCGAAATCACTGATGGGACGGCGCCGTGAGCCCGATCTCCTCAAAGCCGATAAATGAATTTGTTGTGTCATCCCGTCTCGTGGATTATTTCGTCTTCCACCCTCCGAGCCTTCGGTCTCTGCCTCCCCTTTCACCCACCTACGCCCAAAATCTTACTCTCTAATTCTTGTCACCTTTTGATACTTCACCTTTGGGGTTTTGCCTGAAACCCTCTCTCGAATAATTTCTGTTTAGCAACGAAGGTTTTTGTCAAGTTACGCTTCAAGCGCCTCGTTATCCTGGCGTTTTTCGACCCCCCACCCCATCCCTATTTCTCCCCACGGTGCTATCACGTCAATCTAACGCCACAGATTATATTTATTAGGAAGTTACAGTGGTTAGGTGTACTGTATACAGTCGACTCACAATTTGACTAGTAGCACTTAATGACTAAGGATTAAGGAGGATTTCTGCATCTACTTAAATACCACGCGATCCACCAAAAAGGTTTGTGACCGGGGGACAAGCACTAGGTGGCATTGGTATGGGATAAAGTTCAAACTTAGTTGCAAGCAAGTTTTTATTTTACCCACAACAAAAGTTCGTTAGCATGCAAAAAAGGAGGTAGTAAGAATGATTCTCTAATTCCGATTTTGGAATAGATTTGCTTTTATATCATGAACTAAAGCAAATTATTATGGGAGTACATATTTTTGAGAGCCTCTAACTGTTTAACGTTTAATTCACGTTCGATGGTACAAAATCAGCAAACATATCGGCACACAACGTGTATGATCATGTGAAGGCGCTAGGAATATCATTGCACCGGACTTTAATTAAGACTTCAATTGAGCGTTCAACATTGCTCAAAACCGTGAATTTTCAAACCGCTTTTCTTCTCAGAGCACTCGTTTAGGACAAATAATCAAATCGACGAGATACCTGTATGTGCCTTTGAATTTCCATAAATAGTCTCATACCTGGAATTTATTGAGGTCATCAGAAACAATAGTGGTATTTTTAAATAGTAAAATCCAAAATTTGCACTGTCGATCAAATGAAAAAGTATGTAACTCGTTAAAAATTCAAATTTACTAGAAAGGGGAGTTTTTTATGGAATTGGTTGAATTAAAAAAATTGGATTTCTGAAAAACTGAACACTTACAAATACAAGAAAACATCCAATTTATTCTAAATAATTTAACTGAACTAAATTTTTACTGTATCATATAGTAACGTCAGATTTAATAAATGCTAAAACAAGAATATATTAGATCAATAAACTAAATCATTGGAGTAACATTTGCTTTAATAAAAGTCAATATACTCCACGTTTAAGAATAGTTTAATCAGTATAGATTATGAGGGGAAAATAATAAGAAAAATCGAGTATTCATGCACAAATCAGCTGAAGGATAAAAGAAAACCCAATATTTTTCCATTCATGCCCTCAGAGAAGCAGAGGGTGAATGTCCATATGAAGTAAAACTCACGGGAGACGTGGTAAAATTATAACAAGCGTAGTAATTATGGCCAGAACAAAAAAATCCTGTTACATCTATTTTTAAATTATTAAAACGCCAAGCGAAAACCTGATGAGTGAATGTGCTTAAGCGTACATAACGGTTAGTATCTCAGAAAGGTAAGCTCCGAATTATGGAAAAATTGAAAACCCGGGGCCTTACTCATGGATCATTTTGGCAAATGAGTATGCAGTGAAATCCCAAAGGTGCTTTCTGTTAAAAATCATGATTAACAAACAAACCGAGGCAAAGATTATCGGACGGAAGCGACTGGACGCACGTGGATTATTCGCATGACTTAACAATCTGGGTAGATATGAACCGTGCATGTTTAATTGTCTCTGACTCAGGAAGAATAATTCTATGCTTCTATTACACTGTTAGACGAGATCACAACTTGACTTTCAGGGAAATTGACGGGAGGGCCAACTTGATGAAAGGCATAATTTCACTCCTGGAACAATGCATAGACACAACATGTTGATAACAAAATCTGCAATGATTTGGAAGTGCGAGCAATTAAAATTTTATGTAATGAACCTACGTTAATAAATCACTAGACACGGCTTGTATTCGTGCCCTTCCAATCTCCCTTGTGGCGGCTTTCAGGGTAATGCACAGGTGAAATTTAAGTGGCGTTTGTTTCCGTCGCTTTACATTCAATGGACATCTCCATCTAGAGAAAAAATCAAGAGGAGCATTTTTCAAACATGATTTTAACAGGAATTTAATATAGCCATTACCTTTCTTATTTATTATGACTATTCCTAGCAAATTTGCGTCTCATAATTGGATTTCAGGGCAAAATATTTAAGGAAAGAATGATAAAGCAACTTTCTGAGAACGACGTACTTTAAGAAGTGAGTAAAAATAGTAGTGAGTTGTGGTGTTGTATCGCCATCAGTTGATGTTAGCGATAAATAATGAACTTGATGTAGACGCTATGGATTGAAACTTTAGGCCACAATTAATATTTTGCCCCGGCTTGTTGTTCATTTAGTACATTGCACCCTACTGAGAGGGAACGTATTTCATGTCCAGAAGCCCGCGATTTGGAACTAAGTCACTTCCACTAGCAAAGTCGGCAATAAGGAAGACCCGAATAATCACGTTCACCCCTTAAACTGTCTTTCACAATTTCAAAACAATTTAATAATTTTGTCATTTCTTTGCGGTAAAAACATAAAAAGCCAAATAAAGTTACGTATTAGTAAACGTTTTTCGGTATGATACCAAGAGAGACCGTTTCTAGGTATTTTTCATAAGATTATAAGGTAGGAGCTTGTGCAATTAAATCATTACTTTCTTTCTCCATTGATAATGGACCAAGAGTGGTCCTTGCCTACTTTTTCACGAACTTTCTAGCCAACATGTTATCAAAAATGCAAACGGTTACGAAAACGTTTCTCCCACAGTTGTGAAGGACCGTTTATTTGGATTTGCAGAGTACCCCCCGTCCCGTTATTACCAATCATCCATTTCTCGTTCACGTCAACCCTTACTCCGTATCCCGTCCACTTCCCTTTCTCTTTCGCACCCCCCCTGGGCTCCAGTTTTATCGCCATTCTCCCATGTCATCCCTCTCCTTTAACTCCCACCACCCCCCGGTCTTTTCATCCCTCCCTCGAACACAACAACAACTGCTCCATTCTCTTCGCCCTCCCCCTTCGCCTCGGTGCCTCATTCTTTTATATGTGCCTCCTCTAACAAGGTGAGGAGGCACATATCCTAAACCCCACTCCGCTCCTTTCTCTTTGCTATCTCACTCCATCCCATGCGCTCATTTACCCCTGAACCAATGCAAGCCTCTGGAGCAAACCTCTCCCGCCTAACCCCTCCCACTCCCAGGCCGCTGTCTAATACTCCTCCGAACTCCTATTTAAAAACTTCTTATCGGCCACTCTCAATCATCTCATTCTCCTCCGTACCCTCGAAAGTCCCTCCACACCCTCTCTCTGCATGTGTTCCTGCACTCCTTTTGTCTCATCCGTTGCCTCCCTCAGCGAAACGCACCCTCCCTCTCTCTCTCCAATCATATCCCCTCTTTCTCCCTCCCTCTGACCACCACCTCCTTTCCACCAAATCTCTCCTCTCTCGCATCTTGAGTGCCGACACCCTTCAATCGATTTATGCTCAAAGCCCCGGTCCCCAACTCTCCCCGCCAAACCCCCCTTCCTCTTTCCCGCCGACGCAAGGGCCTCCACTCCTTCCCTTACCCCTCCCGGTCCCCGCCACCCCCACCCCATGACCTTTACCCCAAACTGAAATCCAAAACCTCCCTCTCGTCTGCTTCTTTTTCATCCCGGGCTTGTCATCCATATTTTTTTCTGTTCCTTCCTTCCGGCCGACCTTTCCCTTCCGTCTCTTCCGCCTCGGGTTGAATACGGGAACTATTGTCTTTTCGAACATGCACTCGCGTTTATGTAAATGTATTCTTTTTTTGACTCCAAAGAGGGCATTTTAGCTGTCCTTCACTTTCTCACCTCTCTCCCTTACTTTTTATGCTGAAGAAACCTTTAAGACATAACTTTTATTTCCTAGCATATATGTGATGATGTCATGTAGTATGTATAAATGTATAAACATGTATTGTACTTTAACTGCAGACAATTTTCTTCAGAAAATATGGGAAAATGATTTAAGCTTGATTTTATTCCAATCAATTTCGTCACAAAAAATTTCAATCCTCCCAGACATCAAATGACACACGAAAATAATAATTAACATTTACCAAGCCATTCCAAAATTTTTTAATCATAATCCTGAATGCCGATTGATAATTTTGGGGCAAATAAGTCTATGTTTCGTTCAAAACTACTTTATCTACTATCCATGAACGAAAGAAGTTCCAGCTGTCGTTCCCTTTCTCCTTCTTCTTCCTCCACTACTCATGTTCGGTGTCCTCAAATCCTCGGGCCGCCATCACCCCCTATTCACAATATGTACACTTGTTTTCTGGCATATATATATATATATATATATATATATATATATATATATATATATATATATATATATATATATATACACTGTAAATGTGCTAATATGCGTTACAGAACTCGCCTAACGTGCCTCTGTCAAATGTATTGCTTGTTATCATTCGCAGAGTCTGAAAAACTTCTCTTAATTTCCTCGTTATCTAAAATCTTAAATATTTTGGTGGTTGAATATATAATGTTATCATAATGCAACTTGTGCTTCGGAAATGCCTATTAGCTTACAAATAAAGGTAGGTTCCCGGTGATTATTCGTTGTAAGTGTGTGGAAAACGTCATGGAAATGACTTAATCAGGGGTTGTTCTTAAAAGGGTGTAGTCCAGAATGTGGATCATGTTGTAGATTTGGTATTTCATTCAACATAAATGTATAAATATCACAAAATATTTAAGCATTCCATTACTACATTATGCAGATTAAAGAGCGTAGGGCCACAAATGAACTTCCACTTACAACAAAAAAATGAGGATGAAGGCATCAATTATTTTCATGAAATCTGAAATACAACCTTTCAATTCGTGATAAAATCGCATGGTTCACATTTAGATCATACTATATTATATCACGCAGGCGCTGAATGAACCTCTGGTGTTTGCAAAGACAAACTCCGTATTTGCTTTTTTTTGTAAAGTGATGTTCAGAAACATGTATCTAGAATGTACTGATATACCTTTGCAATCGTCATTGTAAACTGCAATAACGCCAGTCCCTCTGCTACCCCCGACGATGAGGTCCCTTTGACCCCCTCTGTTGTACGCCCTCCCCACTCTCCCCCTCCCTGACACTCCAAACCCCGCTGGAATTGAATCACGGGAATCAAGGTTACTCGTTCATCGCGGTGAGTCTCATGGTCGCACGGCCATCTATTGCTGCCGGACTCCCGCGGATCCACAAGTCCGCTTAATTGAACGCCGCACGACGAGTTACCACCTCTTCCTCCTCCTTCCCGCCACGACTCCTTCATCCCCCACTCTCCTCACGACAGGCCAAACAATTGCATTCCAAAATCACCCCTCTCACCCTTGGAATGAATTATAATTTTTCATTTCAACCGGTGTGATGGGCGAGGAAAAGGAATTCGTTTTCTTTCCGTTCTGGTGTGCGTGCCAGTCTCCGAATAAAGTTATGTTATGAGAGGATAGTAAACTTATCCCCGGGGTTATTCATGGCCCATTTATAAAAAAAAGAAAAGAATGTGAGGTAAGTGAGAGAGAGAACGAGCGAGAGATGATAGAATTATGAGCGAATGGAATATATTACTATTATGCTACCAAAAAATTAATTCCAATTTCGCTTTCGCAATATATTAATGCCATGAAATGGATTTTCTTCCATTTTTCTTTCGTTCACATATCCAATACGAATAGATAAATGATATTGAGGTCGGGGAGGAATAATTCCGTAAATTTGAAAGCGTATTTAGAAACGCAGAACCAAAGGTTCGGGAGGGGACGTATGTTGAATAGTCTGTGTACGTAGGAAACACGACTGTGATATTTGCGTAATAAGTATTAAAGTATCTCACTGTGGCGTTCTCTGTCTCTCTATCTTATTTCAATATCCCGATGCTCAAATATAACAACACAATTTCGAGCCATAATAATTTCTCCTGTGTCACAATACATTTCAGGTGTCATGTAACGTTCTAAACGTCTGTCCTGCTATTCGTGACCCAAGAGGCTCCCAAACTAAATTCTCCAAAATACCGGTCACGCTTACTCTCTTCTCGTAGTAGTATCTTTATAATCCAGTGAATTTTATCTTAAACTTTTTCAGTGCCTTAATTAACGCATATAATATAATAAAGTTCAATATTAAATAAATTGCAAGTACTTTCCTGATAGGATGAAATGTAGTAAATTACTTGCTACTGCGAAATATGCTGATTTTTAATAGTGGTAATTCTCTGTATTTTCCACTCTATGGCTGTCAAAGAAGTCCTTGGAAAATTTTCTGTTGCTATTTACGAGCTAATCTGCTAACTTTGTGCAGCTTTACTGATTTCCCGTTTACATCTCCTTAAACGGACGTCACTTCGCGGTGTCAAAAGAGTAAACTCCTATCAAGGCAGACCTGTTTCCCTTCCATCCGTAGATGTGCGACCGATTTTCGATCCCTAGATTTCCTTTCTAACTTTCGCTTCCCCTGAGAAGTCTTTCAATTCTTCCGAAGAGTTCTCCATCGCCCCAAGTCTTTCGTCTCCCCCCTCATTTCTTAGCTCGTCCCCCTCACGTCTTAAAATCTTCAAAATCTCTTAGGACGGAGAGACGGAAGAAGTCATTGCTCTCCTCATTCAAGGGAAGGAGATTAGTTTGGCCGGATACCACGTCGGTGCTTGGTAGTATGAGATAAAATCAAGTTAGTTGAAGCAAATTTTAAAGCACATTTCCTGCTCAAATTACACTAATGCATATATTTTCATGACTAATATTTGAAATATTACCATGCTCTATTTCAAACGCCATTTCAATATTTTTCCATTCCTTCCAATCATAAATACCACCAAAAAGAGAAATAAATATGTAACAGAATTTTAGTAATATTTAATCTTCAGATCACTATACCGCATTTTGTTGCTTTTATTCATTCATGAAAAAATGGGACAGAAAGAAAATTCTGCATCAAATATTGCATTTAAAATATATTTATGTACAATATTTTTTATTAGATGCTATCCATGATATAGTTTCAATATTGGCGATTATTCATCAGAATATTAATTATTTTTTTATTTCAATTATAATATTAGTCGAAATTCAGTCCTTTCCATACTACCGGTGGAGAAATCAATTGTAGGTCAATGTTTTTCTTAATCAATGACGTCTTTTCGAATGTATCATGTCTCTAGATTTTTTTGTTATTGCATGGTAATGTTTTCCAATTATGCGAATTGAAAAAAGCCTTGGAAGCAAAAGTTGCCAAAAATTTATTTTTGCATTTTATTGCTCAACTCTTATATATTTAGGGAAAATAATAAAGAACTAAGTAGCTACCAATTACCATGTCACCTAGGCAATGGTTTTTCGTTCTAGTTAAACACCTTCAGTTCTGGGATAAATATATAAATTTAAAACTTCACGTTTCGGATGATGAGTGCAATCATTTCATTTGAAATGATCATTTCCAATAGTTTGACCTTATCCAACGAGTTAAGTTATCATAATAGTTGAGGACAAAAGTGACTTATTGTCTAAACTCTACAATACTGAACGCTAAACCACACCAATTCATATGTCGGATGGTGATTTTCACAGAAAACCTCAGGAATAGGATTTCTCACGTTAATTTTTAATATGTAGTTGTATAAAAGTAAAAAATCCTCTTTTTTATTAGTTGGATGCTCAAAGAATCATGACATTTATATATCATTATTAGCATTTCATTTAAATGTTCTAGATTAAATTTCGAGTTTATTTTGTGCTTGTCAAACCGGAAATAATAATGATGAGTTCCATGGTCAAACACATCCGTGCGTTTTCTTGTGATGATGTTCAGAGAGAGAGAGAGATTGAGTGAGCTTCAGTGAGAGGAGCAAAAGCAGGAACGGGATAGAAAGTTATCTTGAAACTCAAAGGAGACCCCGACCTCGACTTGAAAAGAATTTTCAAAACTTTTTAAGAAGAATTTCCTCCGGAATGTTAGAGGTTTTTGTTTCGCTGTGATCGGAGATCATTCCTTTCCTCCTTCTCCGTGGAAACTCGTCCATCCGGTGGCGGGGGAGACTCGAGAGCCTGGAACTCAAGAGCGCTGGAATTATCATCTCCAGTACCCTTAGGAACTGGATTAACACCCGCTACCAATTCATAGTCCCATTCCTGACTGAGCTCTCGTCTGAGTTTGTCTTCCGTTTCCTGATTTAAGTTTAAATTCGGCACACGAATTGCAGGTCCAAATTTTTACGTGGAAAATTTCCCGGGCCATAATTTCCTGCAATTGGGAATATTCCTTTCGATTTTCCCAACTGCTCGTCCAGTGCGGATATTTAGCAGTTAGCGCACTCCGAAGTGGAACTTAACGAGTGGTTTAAAGTATATTTACTCTAATCTAGTCGTAGGATATCACTGCGTTATTATTTTTTTTGAATTAGGAAAGCTTCTCTCCTCAAGTTATCGGACTGACTGCATAAGTCACAAACTCGGAACCGCATTCTAAATTATAGCACCGAGGGTTTTGTAAAGCCTGTTTCTCTAGTCAACGTTTACGTTTAATAAAGAATACAGATTCACTTCGCTTGACACATAAGCACTTGACACAAATTTATGAACGTGTATTTGAATTTTAATTCATTGTCATTAAACGAGAGGAAACACACAAAGCGATGGCAGAACCAGGCAGAGTTATCAAATTTCAGCGGCCATGAATGACAAACAATGTTGCGTCAAAGCTCGCTAACATTCCACCATAAATAAAGAAAATAATAAAATGTCACTGTCAGTAGTAAACGATATGTGTTTCCCGTCAAGAGTTACCCCTCAGTTCACAATAACTTTGTCACGGCCTTCAGTTATAAATTTTCGTCATGGGATTTAACGCACCAAGATTAACAAAATTTTATGTATAGGGGTAAAACTTGCATTAAAATGCTCGAAATACTTAGGATTTTTTTTGTGACCACTCCCATATTGCCAAAGGTTACCCAGCGAGAATCTCGCGAAGGAGAATGGGGGAGCCTGTCGCAAATCAGAACTAAAATATCTCGGTTGGCGGTGATTGGTGGGACGGTAAAACTTCGTTCGCAAGATTTTATGACACTTTTCTATTCCTCGACCTAATCTGATAAAAATCGGTGATGGGCACTGTTTTCTTGGAAGGTTCATTGCTAGGACGTGCGATCAAACTGGAGCTAGAACCCGCTAGAACAAACTTGATTAATCCCTGTAATTAGAATCGTTTTTCATTAGTGAACATTTAAAATTATGTAGTTACAACTTGTCTATCCAATTTAAAATGGGGTCATGAATTAGAGGTTTATATATTAACAACATTTTTTGGAGTAAATTTTGACATAACGAGATAAATGAGAATGAAAGAGTAAATTATTCTCCGACATGTCATGGTCCAAATGAAAATTGTTAGAATCCGCTTCCTTCTCAATTAGCCGATAGGCACCAAATAACTGCTCTAGACCAATCTCAATTATCTGCCCGATTCCCATTTAATGATCTTTATAATCAAAATAGCGGCAGATGGGGAGAATTAAAAATCTCATTATTTTCTATAAGTTTTGGTTAAACTTCTTTGGTTTGAATTCCAATGGTCCCCTCAAAAGTCACCAATATAAGTACGACGGATTGATTTCCGATTATACGATTTACATTGGATTACTAAGCCATTCGGAATTTATGTAGCGGAAGTGCGTAATCAAGAATATGAAATTAACTTAGGTGACAAACATCTTTAGGCGCAGAAAAGTAAGGATGTTTCATCAAGCAAGAGGTATGAACTACCTTTTATAGGTGTTTTTATTCTACGGTTAGTATTTATCGAAATATATTTTCTGGGAGAGATATTTATTGCTGTAATGAATTGATAATTTTATCGTTGAATTCTTCTGTGGGCCACTTCTGGGTCTTAATCGCTTATGGATATTTCAAATATATACTAATTTATATATGTACTTTAAATTGTGGGGAAGGAGAGAGGATTGTTGGAAGAAATCAAAAAACGAAATGGTCGATGGACTTTGATAGAAATGCGCCAAATGTTAAGCGAAGCACGACAAACGCACACAAATCTTAAATTCACGCAATGGAACACGCCGTAGTAAGTTTCATGAAAAGCGACCTTTTTCACTCTCCCAATAAAAACGATCCGCGTTGCTTCGCGAGTGGAGAAAGCGGAGATCCTTGAGAAGGGCCATTTTCCCTAGGTGAAATGGGGTGTGTCTGTGTGCATCTTTATGTCAGTCTCGCCCCTTTGGGCGGCCTCTTCTTCGCTTTGCTTTGGTAGCGGACATTTCATGGCAGGGATGAAGGAAGCGATAGACGAGACGAAAAAGGGTTCACCTCCACGCTAATCACGCCGATCTACCTCCCCCACCCATTGGAAATAAACCCTCTTAAGTCTTCCTCCTCCTCTCACGGATAGAAATTCGTGACGAATGGTAGCCAACACAGACCCGCAATTAAATGGACTCGTGGCAAGACACGTCACGAGCCTCATCAACGCGTTATCGTTGAGGAGGGGTTATAATGGGTTCCCGCTTTCACCTCTTTCCTTAAACACGTCGGAGGAAGAACGGAATCCCGCGACGAGGGTACACCAGCTAGGTGCCCATGGGCACGCCGACCGATACCGCCGACTTGATACTCTCCTGGCAACATGAAATTGATTGGTTTCGTACCATTCGCCGGTTTGATTTGAATCATTTTCTTTTTTACATAAGAATCACTTTGTAAAATCATCGTAAATTTTTTTAGTTCACGAATTTAGATGGATACTAGGGAATATTGAAAAAAGATGCATCAGCTGTCGAAATATGAACTGCTGAATTCAGATGCTTGAGTGAATTCATCATCGCGTTTTGTTTCTTCGGAAAAATGATCAATTTTTAGGAAGTGTGACGAGGAGATGAGTGTGACCTGCCCTTGTCTTTGAACCATATCCTGACGCAATGTGACAAATAGCCAGAGGGCAAGACACACGTCTATAATAATGGGTGATCTAAGTAATATTTTAGGGGATCCTTAAATACCTCGCCGTCCTTAGTGGTCGCGGGTTCGATTCCCACCTAGGAAGGTTTTCATCCACCTAGGATTTGGGTATTCATAATTTTCTTCAGCGTAAATTACAAGTGCTACGGGGAAGAAGGGACTGTGAAGTCTAAATCTCGCCCCAATAAAAGTCGTAAAATAAAGAACTAGAGTTTTAAACTTTTTAAGGAAAATTGCTTAATAGGCTAACCATAACTATGGAATTCTATTTTAGGCTCATGATTTTTAATATTTATGTATTTATTTATTTATCCATTTATTAATAGGGTATTGAGGCTATAAACCTTTGGATAGCGCTGCCAAACGAACATAGCCGTCGACGCACCCCTAAAAATAAAACTACCAAAAGAATGGGCACGAGTTTAAGTCTCAGCGGGCTTTCTAGCGGTCCCTTCTTTGCATCCTCACTCAGTTGATGCTGGCGAGTTTCCACGGGGACGATAGTCCTTTCTAGTAATGATTTTCCGGTGATGATTTCAAGATATGGAGCCGCCAACCCCACAGCTCAAGACCCGAAGGAAAAAAAAATCGCCGAGTCAGATGTGTTCCGGATAGAAAAAATTTTCCGATTTTAAGGTGATAATTTACGACACAGAGCCAGACGATCGCCATTCTTCAGACCTAACTCACGCGTTTAACAACTTAATATAATTTCGCTGTGAGTTGAAGATTTCTTTTTTAACATTAAATATACTTCGTTCATTATTTTTTTGGTACAAGTACCGACTCGGAGTTAATATCTTGGAACTAATCAAAACCTCTACAGCACCCGCCCATTATACTATGTCTTCTTTCGAATTCCACTTATTCAGGTTTCTTCTACAGGAAGTGTTTTTATTTAAGGCATTAACTGAGATTGCCCCAGCATTAAGAGTGGGCTCCATTCCAAACGCTCTTACGAGAATTTGATTTGGACGTGGAATGAAAAAAAAGTGAGTAAAGTTATATCAATTCTTTAACCCCTTCAAGAAATTGAAGAACAGTTTTTGGCATACGAGAAGGAACTAAATTAAATTGGGGAATTAAAGTTGATTATTATTGTACCTAATATTATTTGTAACACATTGGGGCATTGTAGGAGTTTGAAAATAGGAGGGATTGAGGCAGGAAAAAGTGTAGTTCAATGGTGTTTGTACTGAACGGATGATTTTAAGAAATCCCCGATAGCTGGTAGTACAGAGACAGAATCGAAAGCAATTAATCAGTAAAATATCGGAAATTATAATTCAAAATTCGATTTCAACTGTCATTTGGTTATAATTTAAGCATGGTTTTACAATTTATTTTAACTGCTTAACGAACCAAGGGTATATGTTGATACATTTGATTCCTATTGTATAATAAAAGTGTTCAAAAATAATATTTAATTGTTAAATGCGGTTGAAGTAAGAATATATCAAATAATTTGGCTCAAATGTAAAATTTTGGTGATACATAAATTTAAACATTACTCATTTTCTCTAAAACTTAAAATCATAGATTCTGCAGTGTTTTGAAAATTTAATTATGATAAAAATTGATTCTTTTAAGAAAATTCTCTATTTTAACCAATCATGATCACCACTCTAATTAGGACACTTACTTTAAAAGTACGCAATAAGATAATGCTCCTTCGTTAAACTGACGGAATAACTAAGCTTCCCTTCACGGTGAAAGAGCGTTAAAGGTTCTCCTCCGCCCCTCTTTCTGGATAATCAATGGAATATATCCAATCAGCGTCGAATGGTTCTCCGAAATCATGGAATCTCAGCCGCTTTCGTTTTTCAAAGTTCACTTGAATAGAAAATAGAAAAAAAAGTCCTTCCAATTTCGCTCGATCGCCTTTTTGCTCACATCTGTAGCATCCCGGTGGTCCTGCTTCCCCTCCCTCCCTTCACCCCCTTGGCGTTCGCCCTCCATCCCTTCACTCTTCACCACCCCCTTCCTTCCTCTCATTCCCACCCCCCTTGGCCCATTCCAGAGGAAACCCCTTTCCCCCGTGTCTCCCACCCACAAGCGCAACCTCGCCGCCCCTGGATTGGTACCCTGGGTGGCCCGGGGTTAGAGGAGGGCGGATGAAATGAAGTCAACGCCGTAAGTCAGGGACGGGAGTGCCCGGCGACGAACACACAAGCGTGTTATCTGCGAGTGCGAGTCCAATTAAATCACGGGCCCTCGCGCCCCTAGCCACGCCCAGCTGCCGGCCCTGACCCCCTCCCCTTTGCGCACTCCTCTTCCACCGCCACCTTTCTCTTCTCTCGTTCTCTCCGGTTCCTCCACCCCCTCCCAACCCGCCAACCCCCTTCCCCATGCAGAGGGTTGCCAGCCAATATTGTTATCAAAGCCGCCGTTTTCACCTGATATTTATATGTTCCGCCAAATCCGGAACACGGACGAAACTTTCAACATCGCTGTGGCTTTCCGGCCGGGGAAACATTTTACCGCAGAAATACAGCCGACATGTTAATCTCGCCTCGTCCTCTCTCTCTCTTTTCCTCCGACCCCGGTTATGCTTTCACCCCCCCCACCCACACCCCCCGCACTGCTGAAGGAGTGGAGTGGGCCAAGGGGAGGATCCTTTGCAGGCGGCGGTGAACTTCATCTCGCCTTAATCAGGGCGGGAGAGGGAATGCAATTTTTTTGTCGGGAAGACGTGGGGCGGGAAGGAGGAGCGGAAGCCGCCGACCCCCCGACGGATTTTTTTTACGCTCCATGCAATTAGTCCTGCCTCAAACCCCGTTTCCGTTTGGGGGAGGGTGGCGCGTGGTTGGTGTGCGGGGGTGGGTGGGTGCATGTGAGTTGTGTGGCGTCCTGCCCGGGGCCGACTCCTCATCCCCTCTCCTCCAGACACGAGCCCTCCCCTTCCCAAAGCCCTCCTCGTCTTCGCTCTCCCTGCCCCGGAAGCGGTTTAGTTGACCCCCACCCCTTTCTTCTCTCATTGGACGCCCTCTGTGGCTCTGCATAGTCTTCTCTCACCCCTGCAGACGTGCTCGCCTCTCCCACGCAGACAGACAACTCTTTCTCTCTTGTAAATTGTTTTCCCCTTCATCCTTCTCTCCCTTTTGTCCCGACCCGATTTTTTTATAAATCCTTTTTTTCACTCATTTCCCATTTTGTTAGTGAACACAGGAACGCAATTACTGAAACATCTGGCAACGGAACCCTTTGGGGGTGGAGGGGGAGGGGAAGACCAGTATTAGTTCGGATCTCTCACAGAGACATCAATCGTGCGACATCGAGAGGAAATACACCCCAAGACCCATGCGTAGCCGTATTGCCAGACGGTGTCGACAAAATTAGGAGTGAACTCACATGTGCGCAATGTTTTCTTTTTCCCTCCAACAACTCACTTCCAGTACATCAACAGGGAAACGAGGGAACATATAATAGTCTCAAAGAGCTATTTAGGGCATCACGTGAACTTTCCTCTCGTTTGCCCAACACAATTTCTTTCCTCAGTTCTTTGTGCCTTACTTTTGCCATTATTATTATAAGGTTATCTACCGGTCAAGATAGGTTTATGGATGCACACAACTACCAAATAAATATTTTGCGACTCCTAACAAAACCCAATCCAGTAACCTACTCTGCATCAGGTCCCTCTTCATCTCAGTGTACTTCCTTTCTCCCTTCATCCCGTCCAATATTCCTATCCTGTTCCTGCCCTTATAACTATTTTAATGTTTAGCTTAGCCGCCTTTCTTTTTCCGGAAAATCGTAGAACCTAGCTAATCATGCGTACTACTGTTGTAAAATTTTAACATCCCATTACCGACTAATAGTTTCCTATCCCTTCATATTTCATCCAGAAACGTTCGTTTTTCTCTCACCGTATTTAAGTCTCTCCCATTAATCTTTCTCCCTATTCAATAAACCTTCTCAGTTATATGTCAGTATATTTTACTCTCAACCTCTTGACTCAAGAACCTGGTCTCGAATCCATACATCGCCAAAAACAGTATAAATATGTTGATAGTACTTTCTTGATGCTTTAGCGCATCTGCCATCAATTGTCTGTTTCTTGCAAATGTACCTTTCATCAACGATACCATTCTCCTTTTCTCCAATTTCTATTCCCATTTTTCTTCAGATTACTGCGCAAGTACGTGAACTTCTTCACCTACTCTAATTTTCTTCCGTGCACTATAATGTTTGGCTTATTCTTCCTGATACTCTGGAATATATTATTATTTATTGTATAGAGATGAGTAACTTTCCATGTATTCACCTTCTTTCAAAAGTTCTCGTGGTGTATCTGATGCACGTATTCACTTCCTCTCCAGGTGGGAGCTTGCTTCTCACGATATTTGTATCGGACTTGCTTTGTGGCCATAGAAGTTTTAGTTCGAAGATACACTTTTCATCAAGCTCGCTGATTGAATATTTTAGTATTCAGCTCACAGCCTCTATAGCACACTCCTTCTATAGTTTCGGAGAGCGAGATGTTGAATGTTACTGGCAAAAGAAAGCAAAATGTCCAATGGACCGTTGAATTTTACGTTGACATTTCGTTGAGTGGCATTGTGTGATCTATTCTGAAACTCCGCATAGAAAAAGAAATGTAAGCATTAGTTGGAATCCCCGCACATTTGTGTCCGCCGTTTCGGGCCTACAGTACTCGTAAAAGCTAAAACTGCAACCTACGTATAAAATATATTGATGTTCTGAGATCCTCAGGTGGTGGCCATTTGTATGTAGTAATTTGTATTTTCAGTCTTAACGTATGTTTTGACCATGGCGACTTCAAATGTGACTCAGATCCGCAGCAAGTGAGTCATAGTCAGTATTATGATTACCAGAGTCATATTAGGAGAACGAGGAACTTTGAGGAAACTACTTAATCCCAGCCTGTCGAAGAAACTCAATGCTATTCGCGGATCTCCACTGAATAGTGCCCCCGGATGGCGTAGGACGACTGTTGAATTGTGAATGATTTTTGTGTCTTATATGATGAAGTAAATCACTCAAAGTGTATCAAGTTAAGGAGAGTACAGAGTGGGTTCCTAAAATAATGCGATTAAATTTTATGCGCTGCTCCTATTGGTCGAAATTGGATGAAACTACTTGGTATAGTTGGCGTGGATGCCAACCTTTGCCGAAAAATTGGTCTAAGTACTCTCCAAGATGTAAAAGAGGCAGGACTTTAGTTATTGTAAACCCCCTGCGCGCTGACCGTGTCACAAAAGACAAACCGAGTGGCAATTTCAACGGAACTTTTGCAACGCATTGAAAATAAACCTATTTGGACAAATTCATAACTGGTTATGAAAGCTGGGTTTTACGAATACGACCCAGACGCAAAACGCCAAAGCACTGAGCGGCCCACCGGCCAGTCCCCCAAGCCCCAAAAGGTAATAACGAGCAAATCAAAAGTGAAAACAATGCTAATTGTCTTTTACGATAGTAAAGGAGTGGTCTACTCGAATAAGGAGTTTCCTCTTCAAAGACAGACAGTTGACTCTACTCACGTCGTGGATAAACCGGAGAGACTCCGAAAAAGGGTCATCAGGACGAGAAAAGACACCTCCGCTACCTGACAACTCCATCCGACAACACGCCTTGCTACAACGCGCTAGGAGACCGCGAGTTCCCGGCCAAACACCAGGTGCAAACGCTGCCCCACCCTCCCTATACTTCTGACGTCGCCCAAGTAGACTTCTTCTTGTTCCCTCGGATTAAGACAGCCCTGAAAGGAACCCGTTTTTCGTCCTTTGAAGTGATTCACTCAGCCATGACGAACACCTTGCGAGAGTTCACCGAAGACGGCTTTCAGGGCGCGTACCAGTCCTGGCAGAGTCGCTGGAAAGAATGTATAGTGGCCCATGGACAGTACTGGAAGAATTCTATGTGGTTTATGCAAATTTGCCTATTTTATTGCTTTAAAAAAATTAAAGCTTGACTTTTGGAACACACCCTGTATATAATATTTGTATTTCTACCTAATATATTACAGATTTAAAAAAAACGGAAGCATTTTCTCCCAAAAAGTTTATATCTAAATGTTTAGCTGCTGCGGGTCATAAAGGGGAGAATGGCGATTTCGTTTTCTTTTTCACTCAAAAATCAAAGCAATCCCCAAAGCGTAAACCTTTCGGATGTCTCATGTTCAGTGAATTTTATCGAGAATCATTTTGTCATTAGTTCCGAAGCCTCAATCTGTGCGATTGTTTATTTGTTTTGTTGAACTTTCACTTTTGTGGTACAGGGTATCATCTTTACGCTACAGATCTTAGTCTACACCCGCATAGTCCAATTATTTCTTGATTTCACTTGGTTCATTAGTAAACACTTCCTCTGAAATAAAGGGAGGGGTTTTATTTAATCCATCTCAGAAAATGGGTGTTCTGTTAACTCTGGAGGTTAGTTAGCAGTTAGATTCAACCATAAACCTTTGGCGAGACCGAGCTTAGATTTTATAGGTCACCATGAGATAAGACTAGCGAGCGCATGAATCAAAAGAAGTGTTCGGTGCGAAGAAATGCATCCGTGGAATTGGTACCTGGGATTATGTTTATTTCTCTTATCTTACGGATAGTTTTACAAGTTTTTATTTAAAATATACTGCACTTCAGAAATACTTTAAAGTTACTTCAGAAATACTTTCAAGTTACTTCAGAAATACTTTCAATACTTTACAGTTATCAACCAAGAAATAATTTCATTTTCTTCTTGATCGTTATGTCGTTGTTGCATTAGTTTTAATTTTTTTGGCAGCCACACAAAATATTATTCATTATCGTAGCATTTTAAATTGAGTCAACTTTCTTATCATTGGAAAAAATATTATCGCTGCAGTTTTTCAAAATGTTTTTCCTTGTTTGACTGGATTATAATAAATAGATATTTAAAGTAATAACATTTCAATTTTGTAAACTTCTTACTTTCCGGTAGTTCATTACAACAGATAATAATAAATATATTTTTCCCTTTAATAGAGTAATGCATAGTTTTAATGGGTCAATAAAACCTCTATGCAAAATCTTGGTATTGTTTGGTAGGTGAGTACTCCCAAAAAAGTAAAGCACCGGATACATATTTTCTTCAAGAAGAATTTTCTGATGAGATCAGAAGGTTTCAATCCCATTCAGCATGCGTTCTTAAGCCTATGATTTCCTCCCCGTCTCCTTCTTTTGCTTTTCCTATCCATTTCATTTCATGTTCCAGGTATCCCCTTAGTTTGAAATTTTCCCTTGAAACGCATGAGACACCTTACTTTTGACTTTATATATGTAATAAACCTAGAATACATATTTTCGTACAAAATATACAATATATATAACTGCAAAATTATACTAATTAGAACTGTTTCATTAACTTGAAATAACTATATTTTAGATACCAAAAATTCCTTCCAAAGAAGTGATGAAAAGTAAAATTATTGATGTATTTATTCCACAGTGCCCCTACGTTATATTCTAGTAGCGAGGGAAATAATCAAGTCGTATATTCAAATTATTCAGGAGATCGTAAAAGAAGTAGGTACGTGTTGCTTGCATACCTAATCACGTTAATGATTCTAGCACTGAGCAAGGTGTGGTTCTAATGGTAAAGAAATTTGATATTCAAATCTACTCACAGCGTAGTCTTTTGCATAAAAAAATGCATCGAGAATCCTGGAGAATTTTAACATTTCAATCTTCCTTTAATCCTCACCTAAAAAAACTCATACTTCTGAGAAAGTCCCGAAAAACTTTCTGATGAACCGAAAAACTTTCCCTTCAAAGCCACGATTCCCTTCTCAAGGACAGTCGTTTTTGTCTTATACCCTCAACAACCCTTGAACCACCCTCTCATTTCCCCCTCATCTCTCCTTCCTTTCTCTCCTGCTTCCGGTCCCTCTACTTTGGTCGACATTCTCTTGGCCGGTGGACATCGCCCTTGGTTGACCCGCTCTCCCACGCGCCCTCTCTTCCCTCTTTAAGTACTCTCTCCCCGTCTTCATTCTCCACGGAGAATTTCTCCTACCTCTCAGCGCGCCTGGCCATCGTTTTAATTTTAATTTCTATTCCTCCTGTATATATGCCAATGGAAATGAGTGGAGTCCTTCTCTGTGCATTTTTCTCAGCTTCATTTTCTTGTCGCAAACAAGAATTGTTTTGAGTATCCCTCCCCCTACCTCTTACCACATAAGACCCTCCCCACCCAACGTTTCCTTTCGGGAGTTTTTTCGTCCCCAAAACACACCACAGTTTGTTTCTTTGAGATTCAAGGTTTTAAATTATTATAAAATTCTGCGAGAGATGTCCCATGGGGAAAGACACTCGGCTGCTGACGTGGAGACTAGGGTTTCATTCAGGGTTTGATGCCTCTGGCAACCCTCAACTTCATCCAAGCCGTGTGATTTTTCGGTTAGTGCCAGATCTTCCTGCGACCCATCCCGGAAAGATTTTTTCCTACGATAGCAGCAATGCAGTAGAACTGGACAACGAATTAAAAGTGATAATGAATGTTTTATACAGCCGTTCAATCGTATATAGCATTATATATATATATATATATATATATATAATGTTATGTACATGTATAATATATAAATCGTAACATATTAAATTGATACAAATGGTGATAACTCGAAAAAGAGGCAATCATCGAGTAGGCATATTTTCGCTGTGATTCCGAACTCAATTATTTTCACGAACGCAATGCCTTGCCGTGAACTTGTGCATAAATGCACGAACGTTTCACGTCGGATGAGCAAAACTGTCGCCGTTGCCGCACTCGTTTCTCCGGCCAGGCGGACCGCATTGCTCGAGGATACGATTTCGTACCTTACGCCGCCTCACGCGGAGCGGAAATTTAAAAAAAAATTATTTACGCATCTGCGGACTCACAAATGCCATCCCCGCGCACGTTATGGCAGTAGCAGGAAAACAAATTATTGGTAGCTGCTCTTTCAATTACTTCTCGAAATCATTCAATTTTGGATGGGGCGAATCGTCCATCGCATCAGCCAGTGCATCTTTATTTTTTTAATCCCCCTCATCTGCTTTCCCTCCACCTCTCTCCCCCTCTCCCGTCTGCACTTAGGCTCCGGACGGCATTTCATCACTCGAGCGCAATTACCAAAAGAGATCGTATCAAGGTGCCAGATACTCTCCAAAATCCACCCACGTCGGCCGTTAATCACAACTATTCTTCTATCTCATCGGTAACGACTCCGCTTCGAGTTGAAGTCGAAATTCATTATGCCGGTGCAAACAAAATAGCAATTGGCGGAGGTGATTTGCGGACATTTTTTTCAGTTATGTTGATGAATAACTTGAATTGACCCTTGGGCTTGTTTGTAACCTATCTCCCATTGATCAACATCGCTCAGGGTTCATAGTCTAAGAGGACGGAGAAAAATCAACACGCAGAACCGGAAATAAAAGGTGGCGTTCACAATTATTATACCTGTGGACACACTCATCAGTTGTAATAAATATAGAAACTTAATCGTTTCGTGAACGATATTATGGTAAGAGCATCATCTTATGTTGCGACTCAGGAAAATCAATTTTCATCTCTCTTGTAAAATTTGGTACACTTAACATTAGTATGATAATTTTTATAAACCGTATATTATGTGGGTCGAAATATTTTTCTTGGAACCCAACCTTGCCTACGAAAGCATCTTTGTATTCTCTCCGCATCGGTAGCCGGGTAATGGCTATTTTTCTTGTCTCTTGCAACGATGGTGCCAGGATGACGAGGAACGTGATGAATTGCACCGTCTCAGGCCGATCTCAATCTCTAGTTTTATCTTGTTTAACATTCGTATTAATTATTGTTGAAGCAAAAAGCAGCATAAAAATAATTTTAAAAGGCAATTTATATTTTCACGCCCTGAGTTTAGGCCAACTTTTGTTATGAAGGCATATGTATAACACTTGAAGAGAGTAGGGCGTCTTGAGATGCAGCGCTGAAATAAATTTTATTAAATGGATCATGAATTTCTTTCTTCAATGCACCACAAGGGTCGCGGTAGTCGAGGGGTAGACCGTTGGACTACTCATCGGAGGATCCGGATTCGATTCTCGGGCACTATGGGCATCTGCAGCTCCACCCAAGCTATTTGATTTTTTGGGAGCCAGAACATCCTGGGAAAGCATAACCGGCACAGGGAAAGGAACTGGCTCCCCTACCTTGATGAGTGAACTAAGTATTGAGTGAACTCTATCATCACCTACCAAACCGACCTTATTGTTGATTACTGTGTTTATGGTTATTTAGTGCCAAATATTTTCCAAGAATTTTTTTCCGTCTAATCTAACAGTGAACGCCGCGGTCCGTCTCAGGGCCTGTGTACGCAACGGGGTTGGAAACTAGCCTAATTAACACGAGGAGCGGTGTCCACAGTGAGAAAAGTTTTCAACATGCTTGTGCTTCCACTTGAGTCTTGTTTGTCGTGATTTGTTTTAGAAAATGAATCCTTCCATTCGACAGGCCATATCTCTTTCTTTTCTTTTCTAATCGATCCGGTGGAAAATGTCGGTAATTCCCTTAAGCAGCACGATTGGCAACAGTTTCTATCCGTATGTCTATACACCGCATTCGTATAGCTATGACCAACCAGAAGATTCTCCTCCGTGAAAAGGTTCGATTGTGACTACACGACTAGGTGTGTTATCTTAGGTCGCATATTAATGACGAGTGATGAATAAATGTATCGCCTATGTATGCCTATTTCGTAAATAGATATACAGTGAGGATAAAATATTTAAGCAATCAGAGGCTCTCATTCATAGTTAAAACGAACTCAAAATTTTATTGGGAATATTTTTTGGATCCATTTTTAAAACTGTTTCAGATTTACTCATAAATGCTAACGAGTCTATGTTTATACAAAGGGTTTGAAGCTGCTATGTTAACACAATTACAGTTCCGTACATAATATTAGTTTATTGTGAGAATGTGTAATGGATTTTCGCAACCTCAAACCATAGTTCTTCTGGTGATAATCCTCCGCTGCAATCAAAAAATGTATACATTTTTTATTTTTAATGTTGATTTCTATGAACACTAGTTTTTCATCATAATCATTTGATAAAATGAACCAAGGAGTAGAAATACAAGAATTTTTATCAAAATGACGTACACTTGTCCTCTAGATGTAACCCCTTATTAAAGGAGATAATATGATTCAGATTGACATGGGGTTGATGCGATATTTAGTCCGCAACTCTAGGATATATGAGAATAGACGGCGTACTCTGATTAGCCTAGAGCTTTGAGCAATTGGATTGGTTCAATACTCTTTTCAATGTCGAGTCCTTGTTCCTAGAACTCAAAACACCATTTCGGGATCATAAATTTGACAACGAAGTTGACGTCATTAAACAGTTGAAACAATGGTTTTCGACGCAATCTGCTGAGTTTAAGGACCTTCGAAAGTTTAAGGAACGGTGGAAGAAATGCATAACCTGAAGCGTGGCTGTGTAGACAAGTCTTAATAATAACAAATAAAAATTTAGTTTCCAGCTCGAATGTTTATATTATGAAATTATTAAAAGTTGGTGATACTCCGTCGTAGCACAATTGGAAACACCGTGAAGACTGAATCTGTTCGAGGAAAGTGCATTACATGTTGATTAAACATACTTGAGTCCTTTCGACATGCGAATTAGGACAACCATCTTGTTAGCAAGGCGGGCGTAAGGATTTTAGACTGTTTTGATTTTTTCAACATCCAGAGGAAAGTATTCCGAATCGTACGGCGAGTTTCTTTATTCTAGCGATGTATTTGGCGAGTGGGGGAAGGGGAGGGCAATTTGAGCGGCAGTTGGTCCCCCTCTTCCCCAGCTTCGCCACGCGACACCTTTCGCGTGAGAGAGTTGATTGGAGCTGATGGGAGAGAGTGACGTGCGCTCTAACCACCCAACCCCCGCAGTCACCACCTCTGAAATGCAAAAGAAGAAATTAATAATTGAATATGCAAAGTTAATGAATTTTAGCGGGATGGGATGGGAGTGGTGTTTCTTTCTATCGTGAACGGAATCGACGAGTTGATTTCGAAGGGCAGAAGAATTGTCAAGCGTCAACTTTTCACCGCAATTGAAAATTCTATTAAAAATGAAAGGCCCCTCAGCCGCTAGGATCCTTCAGCGCACACGTGTGTGTGTGTGTCTGCGCTTCGCTCCCACCTGACCAAGAGAAATGGTTAGCGCGTTGTTTATAATGTCATCAAGTTTGCGAATTCTGAAGTTGATCGATCAAACCATTGATTGGAACTGCTTCTATAATGACTCGCGGACACAAGTTGACTAAAACTATGCTAAGAAAATCACCCTGATGCTTATCTAAGTTGTGAATGTTTTCCCAACTATTATTTCCAGAGTTTGACCTCGCCAAGTGATTCTCGGGGGGAAATATAAAGTTATAATCGTAGGGTTTAGACGGTCCTCCCTTCATTCCCACATCACCTGTTCACATGAGCTTATAAAGTTTAGAGCACAACGCCATTGATTGGGCAGGGAAGGAACTCTAAGAACATGCTTATACTATAGAAAAGGTTCTATAACGAGTGAAACTCATTCTTGAGGCGAGTGGAAGACAGAAAAGCGAGGAGGATCCATCGACAGCACAGCTAAACTCCCCAAAAATTTTGTGCATCGGGTGTTATTAAATTTTTTCATCCTGGGATAATATAAAGTGATATAATGCATAATTTCCTGATTAAGAGGATGTCAGGTTTCTTTTTCATCTTGTTATAAATTGATGATATTTCAAAGGAAAGAAAATCATTTCGTACGAACTGTAAAGAAAAAATATTTGAGGATCATTAATTTCCTTACTGTAGCTTACTGTAATAAATAAATAAATAAATATATATATATATATATATATATATATATATATATATATATTGTTCCTGAATGGAAACATTTGATAGTGATGGGGGATTGGAATGCGACGGTAGGCAAAGGAAGAGATAGGGGTGAGGTGGGGGACTATGGGTTAGGCACGAGGAATGAACGCGGGGAGAAAGCGCTTGAATTCCGCAAGAGACAGGGTTTATCATCACCAACACATGGTTTAGATATCACAAAAGGCGTAGGTAAACATTGAAAATGCCAGGTGACTCAGAAAGGTATCAGTTAGATTATATTATGGTTAGGCACAGGTTTAGGAACAGTGTGATAAATTCGCACAGTTTCCCTGGAGCGGATGCGGACTCTGACCACAATTTAGTTGTTATGAAATGCACTGTCCGTTTCAAGAAGATAAGACAAGTGCGGCGGGTTAGGAAATGGAACGTAGAAGCATTAAATGGATAAACGAGGAAGGAGTATCAGCAGGCTGTAGAGAAAATAATGGATGACGGTAAAGAAATGAGTACAATCGAAAAAAAATGGGAATGTATCAAGCAAGGGATATCGGAAGCAGCAAAAGACATTATAGGAACCGTTAAGGGGAAAAGAATAAGGAAACCATGGGTTCCGGATGAGATGATTGCAAAGATGGATGAAAGAAGAAGATGGAAGAATGTAAACACAGAATTTGGCAAAATGAAGTACAAAGAGTTAAACAATAAATTGAGAAGGGCCACAAATAAAGCCAAAGAAGAATGGTGGAAAACGCAATGCGAGGATATGGAAAATTTACAGAAGACGGGTGAAATTGGTGCTCTCTACGGCAAGGTTAAGTTATTCTCGGGAAGTAAGAAGGCAAGATCTGTGCTAACAGTGAAAGATAAGTGGGGTAAGATAATAGTTGAACCAGGAAAAATCCAAGAGAGATGGAAGGAATATATAGAAACACTGTATGGTAAAGAACGTAGGCCGACAAGGTAAGACATAGAAAAGGAACATGACGTAGAAGAAGATGGCTTAGGTCCAGGCATACTCGACGATGAAATAGAAAGGGCATTAAAGGAGATGAAAGCAAATAAGGCCGTGGGAGTGTACAACATACCTGTAGAACTGTTGAAATGCTAAGGAAAATGCGGGAAGAAGGCCCTATATGGACTGATTCGTAGTATCTATGAAGAAGGAATCTGGCCGGAAGATTTTGTGAGACCTGGGTTAGTTCCTATTCCAAAAAAGATAAAGGCTATATCATGTGAGGATTACAGAACAATAAGTTTGATATCCCACGCAGCTAAAGTTATTCTAAGAATCATCAACAAAAGGATAGAGAGTAATAAAATAATTACTTAGAGGATGATCAGTTTGGGTTTAGGAAAGGAAGAGATACGCGTGATGCCATTGCAGTAATGAGATCACTAATTGAGAGGAATATAGAATACAACCAGGACGTTTTTGACATTTGCATTTGAAAGAGTGAATTGTGAAAAATTAATGCGTGCATTGCAGAAAATAGGAATGGATTGGAGAGACAGGAGACTGATCCGCAACCTGTACATGTCTCAGACTGCTCAGGTGCGAGTGGGGAACGGAGAGTCCGGATGGGCAGTGTTAGGAAGAGGTGTAAGGCAGGGTTGCCCATTGTCACCGGTACTGTTCAACGTATATGTAGAGGAAATGATTAAAGAGGCATGAGAAGAACCGGAGGTAGGAATGAAAGTCGGAGGGGAATTCGTAAAATCGGTTAGGTTTGCTGATGACCAAGCATTAGTTGCTCAGTCAGCCAAGGGGTTGCAAGCATTGCTGAGTGAATTGGAGGTTCAGTGCGATAAATATGGGATGAGAATCAATATTAGTAAAACAAAGGTTATGCGATTTTCCAGAAAGAAAAAGGCTAAGCTAAATATTAAAATAGGCGGGGAAAAAATAGAGCAGATAGAACAGTTTACATATCTCGGAAGTGTTTTGGACCAATACGGTCAAAGTGGTAGGGACGTAAGGAGAAGAACTGCGTTGGCAAGGAGGCTTTCTCAAGGAGGAGGGAGTTGATGACGGGGACGTTGAGTAGGGATGTTAAGACAAGACTCGTAAAAATTCTGATATGGAGCGTAGCTATGTACGGCGCGGAAACGTGGTCACTGAAACAGGAGGTTAGGCGTAGATTGGAGGCTTTTGAAATGTGGGTGTGGAGAAGAATGGAGAAGGTGAAATGGACCGAAAGGAAAACAAATGAGGAAGTACTGGAGATGGTGGGTGTGGAGAGGGGTTTGTTGAAAGAAATGCTATGGAGGCAGGAAAAATGGATGAAAGGAGTATTGAGCGGTAGTGGAATGTTGAAGAGGGTAATAGAGGGGAGAATGTTGGGAAAGCGAGGTAAGGGCAGGAACAGGACACCGAGATGAAGAGGAATCTTATATAGATTAGTTTGCAAGGTGGGGAGCCACAAAATGTTTATGTGTCCATCCAAAAACCTACCTTAAACGGTAGATTACCAAATAAAATATTATATATATATATATATGTATAAACATTTTGTGACTCCCCACCTATCAAACTAATCTATATCAGGTCCCTCTTCATCTCGGTGTACTTCCTTCCTCCCTTCATCCCGTCCAACATCCCTAACCTGTTCCTGCCCTTACCTCGCTTGTCCAACATTCTCCCCTCTATTACCTTCTTCAACATTATATATATATATATATATATATATATATATACATATATATATATATATGTATGTATATATGTATATATATGTGTGTGTATATGTATATATATATATATATATACATTACATATTTCTCCCTCCCCCACCTTGTCCGCTTCCCATTGGCCCCTTACCTCTCCTCCCGTCACCCTTCTCCTGCACATGTCCTCTCCGCTCTTCCCCGACAACGGCATTTTGATGACGACGGCCGTGCCGTCGAAACGTTTATATCTACTGTAAGTGTCCTTCTTTTATGTTTCTGTGTGTTTAATATTTATTAACCTAGTGTTTGTGTGTTTGTGCGTCGCCGGAGTGCGTCATTTTCAAGATTATATATATATATATATATATATATATATATATATATATATATATATATATATATATATATATATATATATATATTCTGGCCCTGAAACATCTGTGTTTAACAAAAGTGTTTGTATATTTTTTGATGAGTTTCAATATGAATTCATATTAGTATAGTTCCTTTCATTTAGTTTATAATTAGTAAATTTTCTGTCCCGGCATCTGCAATGAAATTGGAAGTGCCATGGTTTACTTGTGTAGAATGCTTGGTCTTCCACTTTTCTCACCAATCTTTAGGAAACCAAGATACTACTGCTTTCCCTCCTCTCTATCCTAATACAATTACATCCTATTCTCGTCAACCCACGTGCCACTGCGCCTTTAATTTTCCGTGATGTCAAAAAGGTTTTCAGTTATTACCATTTTAACCTTTATCAATGCGAATTTTACGGTCCTTTATACATTTTCAGCATAAATATTAATTTAATGAACTTAATGAATTTAATGAAGTATGGATTTCGATACTACTTTCTGGCGTTGCATGGCGCGGTCAGTATTTGACCGTGGGTTGCCCGGGTGCATGAGATATGGATATACCTTGGCTTTTATTATTTATTATTGAAAAAAAGATTAATAACTTAAATGTTACGCCAAAGCGAATCAAAAGATCTCCAATGTAATCGTTAGCAATTTATAATTTGCGCTATCAAGACGGGTTCCTTGTGAATCAACGCGGGAGATACTACCTAGTGTAAATTTGAACGTAATATTTTGAATGTGTCTGATCACTGGCGAGGGATTAAACTTCCCTATAAATCACCACACCAATTTCAATTTTTCCCCTCTCTTTTACTTTTACAGTGGTGTAAACAACCCATTAGGACTTGAGTAAATATTATTTAACATACTCAATTTAAAAAGAGGGCGTGGGAAGTTCAATGTCCCTTCCAAGACGAGTTTCAAAATGTATTTTTTAACCTTATTGTTTATATTGAGGATGAACATTTACAATTGCCAAAAGTTTTCTTCCCTGTTACCCAACTGCGCTCTTCCTTTTAGTTTGTGTTTTTCTTGTTCAGATGCTGTATTAAGAAGACAATGGTTGTTGTTTTATTTTCCGCAAATAGCGAGTTCACTTTTCCACCTTGCACTTTTTATTGAATTTTAACACTCCCGTATTCCTTTCATTATCTGCCAGTTAATGACTAACCCATTTAAGTTACCCATATATATTTCTTGTTTTTTGTGTCATCATAATAATATATCTATTTTTTTTTAATAACAGTGTTTCGTGCTCACCTCAAACTTACTTAAAGGATTACGAGGTCCTCTTTGTACAGTGTTCCACCATTTGTATCCCCCTGACATAACGACACTCATAAAATCGCACCACCAGAATCCAAATTGGCCAAAGACACATTAATATTTGAAAATGGGCCTTCGAGTTACGTTTTACCACCTACACTACACTAATTTTGCTATTATATATGAAAATTCAAAATCACGATCGACTTTTAGTCCATCATAGACAATTTGAGCTCATGGAATGTGTTAATCCGTTACATTGATCCGCTTAAATATGCTATAAAATGTTTTATCTGATTAAGTTTTTTTCATTCGTCATTCAACCATTCGTCGTTTAGATCTAAATGTTGAAAATCCGCATGGTAATCCTCTACCCATAAATATTTTCCAGCTTCATTTTTCCCTATTAGTTCCAGCTCATTAGGGTTACCTCCATTCATTGCGTGGAACCCTCATTGAAGGCGAATTGAAAAAAATGAATGTAAAGCTCTTCGATAGATCCATAGATAGATACTTATTTTCCATTTCATTGCATTCGTATTTCGGTGAGTGCGTAGGTCCCAAAACTAAATAGAATAAACCTAGGGGAAAAATTTATTGCAGATTAAAGTATAACTTGCTAGAATTCTTCATTAGAGCACACTTATGTATCGACACACTAATGCCAGTATCAGTGATTGTGGTATGCTTCAACAGGACGTTCGTTCAGGCACCTCGTCATGGCCTCTTTGACATCCAGTGGCCCAAAATGGTACTCAAAGGGGTTATATTTGGGTCGTACTCAAAGACCCATGTCTCGTTACCAGTTACCGCCTATTCTAAAAAATTTGAGTCACTGTCACCGTGATCCATGAGGCCCAAGACAATAGTAAACATCTTGGCACACCTTTCTGGTGGCTACATCTTCTGTAAGAATGCAAAGATCTGTGGTTTTCTGAATATTGTAGATTTAATTTCATTCTTTGAATGTATATACTCTTTAAAAAAAGTAGGAAGATTTTGGCCTGTATGTTAATGTTGAATATTTAGCTAGTTGGCTTAACTAAGTAGCGTATAGATTCAAATTGGAATTACTCCCTGCATTATATGACAAATAATCTCAATGCATAACTTAGAAAATATTCTATAGCTATAGAGTAAAAACGAATGGCGCATTAATAATAGTGTTTTTAAAATGCATCAAATGTAATGTTTTTTTTTAAGTATAGATGATTAGAATAATTTTACGGTCGAAATTTTTATTAATTAATTAATCCCGTCATGATGAATATCATTGACTTTGATGAGATAATGAAACTAATGGATATGAAATTCCATTTCTGATTGAATAAAAATACTGAAGAAGATTGATGAGGACACGCATCTACATAATACTCCGCAAGCAGCCGCAAGAGCTGGTGGTGGGGAGTGTTGGGTTATCACACGTAAAATAGATCAGAACCACGTACAAAACCAACATACTCATGCAAATCTACAAAGGCGAATGCTCTACTCATTTACCTTTTAAACTTGCACGCATGTAAATAAAATATACTATCAAGTAACATACACATAAAAATTGAACATAAAAGCCTAGTGGCGTAACAGAAAGTACGATTAATCCCGACTAAGGCGACGATCTCTTTGTTATTTGAAATCATCTAATGGAAAAAGATTGCATATCTGGGACTGTAATAATAGAAATGCTGTCTAAATTTTAAATAGTATTGATTGTAGTTGGATTTGATACACATTGGAGGAAATTGAGTCCTGGAAAACACGACGAGAAAGTAATGCATAATTCCCTTTCGATGCTTGTCTAAGAGGTGGGAATGTTTTTCTTTTATTCAGTAACGTAGTTGTACTGTCACTGATACATTCCATACTCTTCAAACTTACGTGAAACTCAAGGGGGCATGAATTGGTTTAGTTCCTTCGGTGGTTTGATTTTTCGGATGATATCGTTTTAAAGTTAAAGAGGTTAACTGCTTCTCTCACACTTGTTCAATAATTTCCTTGAAATAGGATTGTGTTTTGTGATAATGTATTAGATCCCATCTCTCCGACTATTATCCTACAAACTGCTATTGTGTTTGCTGTTCTTCCAAGGCATAATTTTGCTAATCAATTGACGCAAAATATTCCACGGAATATGAAACATTGGATTACTTTCGAACTTTGGTTTCATGTATAAATAATTGTTTAAATACTTTAATTTGAGTTGAACTTTGCATATAACAAGGTATAAATTCGGCAATGATTTTCGGTATGATTGGTAAAGTGTTTCTTACAATTGCATACAAATTTCAGGTTAGAGTAGACGTTAATCGCCATTCTAACTCGGTGTAGAGTGATATACAGGGAACATACAGTGTAGAAGTGAACTCATATAGTATATTGCTATTTTTAGTAATAAATATTGCGATAAGCATCAAAACGGTCGATTAGAGGTTTTCTTTTTCACTCGTGGATTCTCTGTTATTTTTACGGAAAAAGAGCTAATTTCTTCACAGTCATTTTCCAGATTTTTTTACGATTTAATTAAACGATTGTAATCAATGTCAGAAAACGAAACAAAAGGATGAAATGAATTTAAATGAGTATAAAATGAAGGTTCTCCGTTTAGTAACATGAAATTTTCCAGGAATAATACAGAACGTATATATATATATATATATATATATATATATATATATATATATACACACGTAGAAAAAATACGTAGATTAATATTAATGTTTTTACTTATCTGCTATTGGCGTCTATTTCATGTCATGGTGTGACCTTGACTAGCTAGTAGGCTGAAAAGAGAAATTTTATAAAATTGTAGTTATGATATTATTATACCCTTTTGAATTCGTAGGGGCAAACTTTTTCAACCCAGTGACCTCGTTAGGCGTAATTTGGTGCAGACATAGTGACGTTTGATCCATGGGATGGGTACGTGTATCCAGTTTCCGTTCCTTAGAATCGTGAACAGATACCGAGTTACCGCTGATACAGACTATCACGGCATGATCTGCTTCCTCAATATCGGTATCCATATTTCGGCCCTTTTGTGCTGGTATCGAGGTAGCAGTATCTAAAATCTCGTATCACCCGAGGATCCAAGTATAGGCTTGTGCTTGCAGAGATCTGGGTTGTAAGTGCTCCTCAGGGGGAATGGCGCCCGTGAGAGACTGCTGCCGTCACCCAGTGCGTGAGTGGCGTCCCCTCCCCCCCACACACCTTCCGTCCCACCTTGCAAATACTGATCTCGTTGCCAGGGGGGCAGGGAGGCAGAGTGCTCGTCAAACACGTCCTCACTCGCACGTCCTACACAGTCTCTTAGTGGTGATTTTCATTATGTTTGTTAAGTGCCACGGGAGGTTGGGAGGGAAGGAGTTTAAATACATATACATATATATATATAATTAGTTAATCTACCGATTATGGTAGGTTTTTTGATGGACACAACTATCAAATAAACATTTTGTAACACAAAAAAACGCAATCCAAGAACCTAACTACCTCAGGTACCTCTTCATCTATGTGTATTTCTTTCCTCCCTCCATCCCGTCCAACATCCCTATCCTGTTCCTGTCCTTTCCATGCTTGCCCAACATCCTCCCCTCTATCTATCTATCATCTATATATATATATATATATATATATATATATATATATATATATACACACTTTTTTGGAAAACCCACAAACGTGTAATGTAAATTCACTGATAGTCATAACAAACACAGAAACCAAAACACACAAAGAGGGACTCACTGGTTCTCGAATTTTCGGTGGTCCAACCACCTTTCTCAAGAGGAATTAGGAACAGAACTCTGTTCTGTTCCTAATTCCTCTTGAGATGATGTACAGAGATGAAGAGGGACCTGATGTAGTTTAGATTGTTGGATTAGGTTTTGTTTGGAGTTACACAATATTTATTTGATAGTTGTGTCCATCTAAAAAAAAACCTACCTTAACCGGTAGATTACTTAATAATAATATACACACACATACATATACATATGTGTATATACATTCATTAATACATCCATTCACAAGGAAATAGTTGTGAGGAAAAGGGATTTGAACACAGAAAGGACAAACACAGGAGAGGTGGGAAAGACGGAATCGAGCAGATCACAAGCGCAAAAATATTTCCTTGACCAGGACTTGAACACGGGATCTTTCCACTTACCGGACCGATGCTCTTATATATATACACACACACATATATGTGTGTGTGTGTTTATATACATAGATAGAAATATATATATATATATATAGAAACTCCTTCCCTCCATATATATATATAATGTATATTCATTCTGACATAGAAATTGATATTTGAAAAGGGGATAGGAAAACACATAAAAGACGAACACAGGACAGGCGGGGAAGGCGGATTTGAGCAGATAATATATATATATATATATATATATATATATATATATATATATATATATATATATATATAGATGATTTCTTCGAAGTAACAAGGAAGTGTTGAATAAAAAACTTACACAGTAACACACAGCACGAGAACACATAAAAAGAACACTCACAATATTATCTTGATAATTTCGACGGACTTGAGCTCCGTCTTCTTCGGAAGATAAGATATGACAGTCATATCTTATCTTCCGAAGAAGACGGAGCTCAAGTCCGTCGAAATTATCAAGATAATATTGTGAGTGTTCTTTTTATGTGTTCTCGTGCTGTGTGTTACTATATATATATATATATATATATATATATATATATATATTATTAGGTAATCTACCGGTCAAGGTAGGTTTTTGGATGGACACAACTATCAAATAAACATTTTGTGACTCCCCACCTAGCAAACTAATCTATATCAGGTCCCTCTTCATCTCGGTGTACTTCTTTCCTCCCTTCATCCCGTCCAACATCCCTATCCTGTTCCAACCCTTACCTCGCTTTCCCAACATTCTCCCCTCTATTACCCTCTTCAACATTCCACTACCGCTCAATACGCCTTTCATCCATTTTTCCTGCCTCCATAGGATTTCTCTCAACAAACCCGTCTCCTCACCCACCATTTCTAGTACTTCCTCATTTGTTTTCCTTTCGGTCCATTTCACCTTCTCCATTCTTCTCCACACCCACATTTCAAAAGCCTCCAATCTACGTCTATCCTCCTGCTTCAGCGACCACGTTTCCGCGCCGTACATAGCTACGCTCCATATCAGAGTTTTTACGAGTCTTGTCTTAACATCCCTACTCAACGTCCCCGTCATCAACTCCCTCCTCCTTGAGAAAGCCTCCTTGCCTAGCGCAATTCTTCTCCTTACGTCCCTACCACTTTGACCGTATTGGTCCAAAACACTTCCGAGATATGTAGACTGTTCTATCTGCTCTATTTTTTCCCCGCCTATTTTAATATTTAGCTTAGCCTTTTTCTTTCTGGAAAATCGCATAACCTTTGTTTTACTAATATTGATTCTCATCCCATATTTATCGCACTGAACCTCCAATTCAATCAACAATGCTTGCAACCCCTTGGCTGACTGAGCAACTAATGCTTGATCATCAGCAAACCTAACCAATTTTACGAATTCCCCTCCGACTTTCATTCCTACCTCCGGTTCATCCCATGCCTCTTTAATCATTTCCTCTACATATACGTTGAATAGTACCGGTGACAATGGGCAACCCTGCCTTACACCTCTTCCTAACACTGCCCATCCGGACTCTCCGTTCCCCACTCGCACCTGAGCAGTCTGAGACATGTACAGGTTGCGGATCAGTCTCCTGTCTCTCCAATCCATTCCTATTTTCTGCAATACACGCATTAATTTTTCCCAATTCACTCTATCAAACGCTTTTACGAAATCTACACAACAGGCAAAAACGTCCTGATTGTATTCTATATTTCTCTCGACTGGTGATCTCATTACTGCAATGGCATCACGCGTACCTCTTCCTTTCCTGAACCCAAACTGATCATCCCCTAAGTAATCGTTTGCCTTACTCTCTATCCTTTTGTTGATGATCCTGAGAATAACTTTAGCTGCGTGGGATATCAAACTTTTTGTTCTGTATACCTCACATGACGAAGCCTTTGCCTTTTTTGGAATAGGAACTAACACCACCGATCTCACAAAATCTTCCGGCCAGATTCCTTCCTCATAGATACTACGAATCAGTCCATATATGGCCTTCTTCCCACCTTTCCCTAACCATTTCAACATTTCTACAGGAATATTGTCCACCCCCACAGCCTTATTTGCTTTCATCTCCTTTCATGCCCTTTCTATTTCATCGTCGAGTATGCCTGGACCTAAGCTATCTTCTTCTACGTCATGTTCCTTTTCTATGTCTAACCTTGTCGGCCTAAGTTCTTTACCATACAGTGTTTCTATATATTCCTTCCATCTCTCTTGGATTTTTCCTGGTTCAACTAATATCTTACCCCATTTATCTTTAACTGTTAGCACAGATCTTGCCTTCTTACTTCCCGATAATAACTTAACCTTGCTGTAGAGAGCACCAATTTCACCCTTCTTCTGTAAACTTTCCATATTCTCGCATTGCGTTTACCACCATTCTTCTTTTGCTTTATTTGTGGCCCTTCTCAATTTATTGTTTAACTCTTTGTACTTCATTTTGGCTAACTCTGTGTTTACATTATATATATATATATATATATATATATATATATATATATATATATATATATATATATATATATATATATATATATATATATATATATATATATATATATCGATGATGCGGAAGTACTCACGAGAGCAATATATCTTTTGGATGGCACAATAGAACACAGAATAAAACAGATAACACGTGAAAGGACACTCGCACTGTAGATGATTTAAGCTTTTGGCCTACTCCGAGGCCTTCTTCAGGTCCAATCCAAAAGTACGCTCACAGACTTGATGGAAATCAATGCCGTGCGACGTGGACATTTAAAACTTAATGCGCAGTAAGTTTTGATTTTGTACATCATCCGCAAGAAAATGCGGCATCACCTTCATCCACCGTTTCATCCGGAAAAATTTTCTGCCGTAATTTGGTCTCGCTTGCCGCTAATGCACTTTCCGCGTTCTATATCGTTTCGCGCGGTGAAACCGCTCGACCCAAACGGCCGGCTTGGTGCGTTTTTCATTTGTTTGTCACAAACGTCGTTGGCATTGTCGTCAAAACTATTATATCTGCGCGTGTTTCTTTCCTATTTTGGTAACCGCTATAAGGGGGGTGAGGGGTAGGGTGCATTGATGAAGAGAACACGGCGGAAGGCTCCATAATGGATCTCTCGAGTTGATCCCGTCGCTTTCCGCGATTTACTCGTCCCTCTGCGTTAATTTCCGATGCAAATGAAGAGCGCGATGCGGTCCTTTGATGCCTTGCACCTTCTCGCCCCCTTTCAGGCTCACTCCTCCGCGCGCGATAGAGGGCGTGCTTTTGTCAGTCGAAGGGGAACATCAACCCCCTTCCCACCTTCCTTTTCACACTTTGCACCCTCTTTCATGCCCCCCCCCTCGTCTTCTTTCGCCCACCATTAGCAGCCCCTTCTCTCTCTCTCACTCTCTATCCCTTCAATGAGGTGTCTTTTCTGTTTCCCATTCCCTCCTTCCCTCCCTTCTTTTCCCCCACCCGTCTCTGACTCTCATTAGATTACTCATGTTTCAGCTGCCACTAACTAATGCACACTCATGCCTCTTATAAATTATTCATCGTCCATAATACACAAAGAAAAACGTAAACGATTCACGTACGATGGGGTAGTCGTTAACTTTTACTTATCATTAAAAAAATAATCGCTCTAGAAACTTAATTTTTATATTCAATCGTTAAGACTTCTCTAAACAGTCACTATTCACAGTTATACATTTCTCCCAGCTTTTCTTGGCCTTTTGAATGCCGTCATTGTAGAACTTAGCAAATTGCGTAGAAAACCATTGTTCCACCTCTCTATTCATATCATTTGTGTTGTCGAATTTCCGAATCCGGGAATAAGAAAAAATTGCTTTTGGCGAGATCGGGAGAATAGGGTGGCTGTGGAAACATTTCTAATTCACATTGCTTTGGTTGCTGGTCGCACCGTTTTTACTCGTCGTCGTGGAACCCAGCGTGTTGACACCTTTGACATGTGCAGTTCTTCCTAAATATTTTTTCACCTACTGCCGCAGCCAATACCAGTCTCATTCATGATCATTTGGATGGTTTCTCTTCGGCTCAATAAAAGGATAAAGTCCTGCACTTTCTTCACTGTGGCAGCGTCGTCCGTGAGTGATAGATTTCCAGTTACGTGGATGGTTTGTAAAGGATACGCGGCCAATTTAAAAATTCATTTTCCATTTCACACAATTGTGAAAGCCATGAAGGCCTATCATTTATATAAACAACCATTTTATCATCGTCGAGCACTATAACCTTTCATATGAAGGAACTTAATCACATTGCGAACCTCTTTTTTTCTTCGCCATACTGCGAGTTACATCAACCTACAACTTCCTAGAACAAAACAAATCAACAAAGTTCTGGTTAACAAAATTATGCTCTAGAGGACAAATTAGTCTGCAGAATAAATTTTGTCAGTATCTCGGTTTTTTCCTGGTAACTCTTACCTAAAAATCCACCACGCATCTGAATGACTCGTCGTTGGCATGAGTGATCGCAATTATATTCAGATAGTGTGGGTAATACTAAAATTCATTAAACCTGAAAACTAGTTTTGATAGACTTCATTACCTTAAGAAAATATTGATTATAATTCAGAGGATACCCTCAGATTTTACTCGGTAGAATCTTGATTGAAATGGAATTCCCACAAGATTATTTATCGAAGCACAAAATAGTAAATGAAACTGGAATACTGAGTGCCATCCTTGTGTAGCGATGCTCAAGTGTCCAAGCCATATTCTTGCTCCATTAAATAATTTAGTGTCCTTGGTATTAATTTTGATAATTAGGATGACTCACTACGTATTAAGTCACTCTCGTATTTTTTCTTAATTACCAAATACAGTGAGGATAATATTGAATTAGTTTATTTGAAGGAGTGTCTCTGATCGTTTAGTTCCAAAATTAATTGCCCTCCCTTTGAATTGAAAACTTAATTAATTAATGTTTGTACCTTTATTCTAAGGGGACAAGTGAAATTCAAATTTTGCGAAGGGTCTGGATAATTTCTTCTTCAAATAAGCTCTTGGAAGTGAATAATTAACATATTTGCTCCGACTCTTTTTTTGCTACAAAATTTCAACACATTTTTATCATAAATTTCAATTAATTGTTTTACCATTGCCTCTTTTTTTATTAAATTAAAATCTAGTGGTCTATTCAGTCATATCATTAAGTGAAAGTCACCTACATCTTTGGGCCGATAGATATATCTCACATATTTCCCGTAATTAAAAGTTAAATCCGAGCGCCACTTCTGGCCTCCGTCAGCTTCACCCTTAGATGTGCAATTCCTCAACCACCCAGATAGTCCCCGGAAACCGCAGGCGGCAGCACGGCGAAATGAACTGTTTCCCGGACCCTTATCATACGGTTTTTATAAAAATTATCGGGAAAATTTTCGGAAAAATAGATTTATTGCTGATATTACTACAATGGCTCAACATCCCTTGAGTGCCGACACACTTTTGCCCTTGCGGCTTTCCCACGACTCGAAGGCTTCGAGATAGGTGGATTCCGGAAGGTCTTGAAGAATTGACGTACAAACTTCTTCGATAACACTTTAGCGTTCCATGGTGGTGACCATTGAAGGAGGATTTCACTTTTCGGAATTGGAAATGGACTGCTGGTGCCAATTCGATATTGTAAAGGGGTTAAGGAATCGTCGCAATAGCATGGCAGAAGGTCTTCGCAAGCAAGTACTCGACTCTGCTCTTGGTCACCCGTCAAAACGTTCGAGACGAGTTTTACGCAGATATTACCCATCGCTAAAATGTAAGTGATAATGTTGTTCACTGTCACCTTGTACAATACCAATACCATCTGCAATCATGCGACCACACTGAAACGACGGTCTGAATTCAGCACTTCACGCAAAAGAGGGAAAACATGTTACCAATACTTCTTGCACGAACAGCATGCGGGTGTACAGTTCCCTTGTCCTCCAATTCTCCTGTTGGTATCTCACGTCCTTCAATACTTCAGCCGAGATTCTGGTATTATGTCTCTCTTCTGTCCATTTTCGGGAACCCTTCTCCGAAGACGGATATGGTCTCGATCGCACGAAGAGGATATTTAATCTTTATTCTTTCTTTCGTTTGTTCATCCCTCCCCCCTCACAGAAGTCGGTATCACGATGCCAAAGGCATCAGGGAAGTGAGAAACCGGTTGGAATATCTTTGAATTATATGCGACTAAGATTTATTCCCTTTTTTCTAAATACCCAGTCGACAGAATTCCACACCAGGATTGTAGGAGGCATTGTTTTTTACATACAAGTGGTATTGCAATAGTTTAAATTATAGGACTCTGGTGTAAAGTTTAGACGTAAAAATACGACATTTGAGGTGAATTTTACTTTGCAGACGGTATATCGATCGGTATATCTATGTGGTCTATAGACCGCTATGGTTGTCGATAGACCACACAAACATAAAAAAAAACCATACACACAGTAATCAACCCGAAAGTATACGCCTTGAACATATATATATATATATATATATATGTGAATACATATATAATACATATATATACATATACTTGAACATATATATATATAAAACCATAAACACAGTAATCAACCCGAAAGTATACGCCTTGAACATATATATATATATATATATATATATATATATATATATATATATGAATACATATATAATACATATATATATACATATACTTGAACATATATATATATATAAAAACATAAACACAGTAATCAACCCGAAGGTCGGTTTAGTAGGTGATGGTAGAGCTCACCCGTGTACCAAGCCCGACGGCGTGTGAATATTCACACATCAGGGTAGGGGGGCCAGTTCCTTTCCCTGTGCCGGTTATGGTTTCCCAGGAAGATCTGGTACCCGAAAAATCAACTAGCTTGGGTGGAACTGCAGGTGCCCAAAGTGCCTTGCCCGGGAATCGAACCCGGGACCCTCTGGTCAGTAGTCCAACGCTCTACCCGCTAGACCACCGCGACCCGCATATATATATATATATATATATATATATATATATATATATACTATATATATATATGTACACATGACGGGATTTCGTATTTGAATACACACACACACACACACATATATATATATATTGATGATGCGGAAGTACTCACGAGAGCAATATAACTTTTGGACGGCACAATAGAACATAGAATAAAACAGATAACACGTAAAAGGACACTCACACTTTAGATGATTTAAGCTTTCGGCCCACTCCGAGGCCTTCTTTAGGTCAGACTGAGAGGTTTTGAGGGAAGAGAGCCTGGGGAGGGGAGGGGGGGCGGAAGGTTTAGGGACGGTTGGGAAAGAAATTAAAGATGGCGGTTAAGGGTGGGAATTTTAAAGGATCGGAAATATAGGATGTATGGGGATTCGCGAGTTCTCACCTCTATGTTGGTGGCTGAATCGGGTAGGGATTCTAGAACTGTTAAGGAAAAGCATTCGTCAAATGATAGGTTGTGTGAACTTGCGTGTAAAGGGATAGGAAGAGAAGAGAGTGAAGCAGAATTACATGAGTAACGGTGATTGTTCATTCGGATGGATAATGGGGTAATGCATTCACCTATGTAGAATGAGGTGCATTGTTTGCACGACAAGAGATAGATAATATTTTTTGAGAAGCAATTAGCGTGGGAACGGGGTGAAGGGACAATGAGGGGATGTGGGGAGAGGGGAGCAGATCTGATTAGGAGACATGTTTTACATCGGGGGCGATTGCAGGTAGGGGAAATATGTGGAAATTTGTCAGGGTGGTGGAGGGTTGGTGGATCTTAGAAGGTTTCTGAGGTTGGCTGGTCGTCTGTAAGCGACAGAGGGGCATTGGGGCAGTAAGGATGTGGTCGCGTCATTGTCATGTAATATAGGATAAAGTTCCTTGAGAATGGTTTTCAGTCTGTGGGATCCGGGGAAATAGGTTGTGCTACCTATGTGCAAAACTCAAAACCTCTCAGTCTGACCTGAAGAAGGCCTCGGAGTAGGCCGAAAGCTTAATTCATCTACAGTGTGAGTGTCCTTTTACGTGTTATCTGTTTTATTCTGTGTTCTATTGTGCCGTCCAAAAGTTATATATATATATATATATATATATATATATATATATATCATATTGCACGAAAAACTCTACTTTGGTCTGCGTTATTTCTTTATTGTCTCCACACATCCTTCCTGCCTCTTTGTCGTATATATGGCCTATTATCGTCCATTCTCGTCCACTCAGACCTAATATCATCCCTTCTGCATGGCACTTAACGTCCCTCCAGTGATCAATATCTCCCGTTTGTCGACCATTTGTATTTTCCTCAAATTACATCCGGAAGGAAAATAATACGGAACATACAAAAATCAGTGCCTAACTACTGCTGGCCTAACACCTCCATGTTTCATGCCTTCGTGGTGACGTTTAATGTAAAATACAATGTGTAATAAGCACTGAAACATCTCATGGATTTATTTTCACTTGAATGGAAGTGGAATTTTACCGGAAATTGAAAATGATTAATTCATTCTCGCATATAAAAATGCCTCTAAATGGATATTTCTTATTCTTTCCCCTCCTTCTTCCGCTGCTGTCGTAATACAAGGCTCCTCCCCGTACGTTCTCGAATTCCTAAATACGTCATATTAGGGAGCAACGGTGCAAGCCTAGAGGCTAGTAACGGAAAAGAACCGCATGAGAGCCTTTTCATTTCGGAAGAAGATTGTATGGTTGTCATAGAGACAAGGATCTGGAATGTACGAGGGTTTTTTTCTTCCTCTTTCCTCTAATGTCATCCATATCTCCCTCAATTAATTAATCTCTGGCCCCTTTCATCCGTTGTGGCGGCGCTGAGAGATAGAAACCGTAGTGGTTCATTAACGCCAGGGAGGAGGAGCCGTTTACATTTAGCCTATACCTATAAAGTCAGTTCCGAATATACGGACGGACGGAGATTCCTTGGCTTGGTTCGAGGGAGGGGAGTGTCAGGATAAGCTGAAGGCCAGTGGACTTTGGTTCCCAGCCTTTGCTGAGTGCGGATCGTTCGTTTGCAAAACGTGACCTCATTACGCTTCGACATGAACCTGTTATTAGAACCGCGCCATACCATCAAATTTTGCATGAATCTTTGAAAGACCGGGAGAGAGAAACTCTTGACATGCTCAAGGTGATAACGCTCTGGGCAGATCGGTTGTTTTTGAGTGGCACATATTGTTTCGGGAGGATATAAAAATGTTGAAGACGTCTAACGTTCAGAACGCTTTTCGATCTCAAACACTGACGACAATCTTGCAAACGTTAAGGCTTCGTTGGACAAGGATCGTAGGTTAAGTGTACGCATGGTTTCTGATGAACTTGGCATCCATCAAAGAGATTTGAATTGACTTGTAACCAAAAACATGGGCATGAGAAGGGTATGTGCGAAGATGGTGCTGCGATTGCTCTCGGACGAGCAAAAGTAAACTCACACGCCGAGCTGCCAAGACCATGTGATTGAGGATTTTAATTTTATAGACACTGCGAATATTCACTTCAAGCAACCTTTTTTTAATTTGCTCAGTCCTACTACTTTTGGGACAAACCCTTTATATATGAGTAATAATCCGCAACCTACACATAGGACGTCAAGTCGTAAGATAATGAGGAATAAGTTTCTTAAAGGAAATGAATATTTTGAAAATACTTTGCACGTCGATCTTTTATGAAATTATGATTTGTATAAAAAATAAAAGATTACTTTACCTGGCTTTAGTACTCTGTAGATGTCTCCAAGCTGCTAAAGTTCTTGTGATTGCTGAACATGCAAATGCATTTGCGTATGTACAGGTATGCATACATATATCAACTGCATAAAGAAAAGGGTATGCGCCAAATGATTAAGGCCTAAGGAAAATGGTATTTATGTTTCCTTACTAGGGTAATTGGTAGAGCATAGACAGGTGGAGACTCGGAAATTTGGCTGGTTTTTTATGCTTGTGTTTATGTAGCTGTATATTTATGATTTATGTAATCATTTTTTAAGCATAAGTAATGTGTTTGAGAGCGTCACGATATTCCGCTAAACCTTCACTTTTTCACAAAAATTTCTCTTCAAGGCTCCGTTCTTTAAAGTGTTATATTTTGCTAGGTGGATATATTTTCTTTTGTTGTATTTTGCCCCTAATTGACAGCAATGTAAAGGTCAATGGTTTATTTATAGCGTTTTGACCACACGGATCTCTCAAATCTGCACAAGAAGCGTGTGGTGGGTAAAGAGAGCATTGGCCATTAAGCCATGTAGGCAGGATAAGGTTAGTAAAAAAGAGGATAGCTTTTGGTATGCTCGGGTTTACATCGTTTTTTTGAGCCATTAATTGTTGCGAAAAAAAATATATTAAGGCTGAGACTATGCATTTTATAGCATATGTGATTTTTCTAATTTCTATTCATGTGATTTTTCTAATATAGGATTATTGTAGACCAGAAAATGTATTTTAACTATTTTATCTTTATCGCCACTGTAATCGCGATTTCTTCGTGATAGGTTTAGTACAAGGTTGGGATTATCCAGTCGCTGCCATTTCAGACTTTCGCATCTATTTTGTGACGCTTTGTTTCTTTTATGAGCTTTTTATGGCAAACCTGGCATTTTATTTATTTTCATGTGGATATAAAATAGCAGAAAAAAATGCTAAATAATTCCCTGGTAAAAAAATATAATGAGAAATAATATGCAATCTTTCGCGAAAAATATTTCACAATGAATTTACCATGCATAGTATAGTCAAGTGAAACACGCGACGCGGTATTTATTTACAAATATTTACACTCAAAATATTTATTTGAGGTAAAAAAGCTTGTAGTATCCATGTGTTCATTTTTTTACGATGTCATCATCGTTTTTCGCAACGATGGTCAGAGAGCACACCCGCTCAGTTGGTCCAGTTTTCTGTTATCACACGTTCAAAACGAAACGTATCAAACGTAAACTGCGAGTTAAAAATACCACCTCTGATCTTGTTCGCTGGTGCATCCATTGATAAGGATTATTCTATGTAGTGCGACGTGACCTGAGCCTTCGAATTCATACCGCTTATCCGATTTGCCAATGATGCGTCAAAAGATAGTGCTAAACGTAAACGATGGTGCCAGAGTTACCGCTGACCTGATGCGTCATAATGCTCTAATATTTCAATTGAAGATCTCCCTGCAGGAAAATGGCGATTCATAAGCAAATACCTTAAAGAGATGGTTTTTAAGCATGAAAACATTTCAGCGATGACATTCGTGTTTTTGTTGGACTTATATAAGTAAACCCTTATAATTCACATTCTCTACATATTTATAAATTAATGTTGCGAAAGCAGTGTTTAGAATTTTATTTACAAATGGATGAAAAATTATTTTCCTTCGTGTGTGTGTATACGTAATGTACGTATATGTATATACGTATTTACATTTATGTTTATATACATATACATATATATATATATATATATATATATATATATATATATATATATATATATATATATATATATATATATATATATATATATATATATATATCGATGATGCGGAAATACTCACGACAGCAATATAACTTTTGGATGGCACAATAGAACATAGAATAAAACAGATAACACGTAAAAGAACACTCACATGGTAGATTATTTGAGCTTTTGGCCTACTCCGAGGCCTTCTTCAGGTCAGACTGAGAGGTCTTGAGGGGAGAGTGTCTGGGGAGGGAAGAAAGGGGCGGAAGGTTTAGGGACTGCTGGAAAGGGAATTAAAGATGGCGGTTAAGGGTGGGAATTTTAAAGGATCGGAAATATTTGATGTTTGCGGATTCGCGAGTTCTCACCTCTATGTTGGTGGCTTAATCGGGTAGGGATTCTTGAATTATTAGGGAAAAGCATTCGTCGAATGATAGGTTGTGTTTGCGTGTGAAGAAGAAGAAATTGCGTGTGAAGGGGTAGGAAGAGACGAGAGTGAGGCAGAATTACAGGAGTAGCGGTGATTGTTCATTCGAATGGATAAGGGGGTAATGCATTCGCCTATGTAGAATGAAGTGCATTGTTGTCACGACATAAACAATATTCTTCTAGAGGCAATTAGCGTGGGAACGGGGTGAAGGGACAATGAGGGGATTGGGGGAGAGGGGAGCAGATCTGATCAGCAGACACTGAATTGGTGAACTTGTTATTGTGAAGTGAGATGTCTGTGTCAAGAAAGGTAATGATGGAGTCTGAAATGGAAGAAGTGAATTTAACAGTGAAAGAAGAATTTAAGGCCGATAAGAAATTTTCAAGAGACTCAGAGCCGTGTGTCCAGAGAATAAAAATGTCGTCAATGTAGCGGACCCAGAAAAGAGGTTGGAAGGGTTGCTGTGATAGGAAATTCTCTTCAAGGTGGCCCATGAAGAGATTGGCGTACGATGGCGCCATCCTCGTTCCCATCGCTGTGCCTTTCGTTTGGAGATACGTAAAAACAGTTTTGGAAAGAGAATGCATTTTTGGTCAGGACGAAAGTGGCTAGATTGAGGAGAAATTCGGTTGAGGAGCACTCGGGTGGGGGGCGTAGAGAAAGATAATGTCGGAGGGAGGATAGGCCTTCTGAATGGGGAATAGAAGTATAGAGGAAGGTGACGTAGATGGTGACCATAAGCAGGTTGGAGTTGGAGGGAATGAAGACAGTTTAAACGGTGGAGGAAGTGATGCGTGTATTTTGTGAAGGAGGGCAAGAAGAGTACGATAGGTGGTCAAGAAATGCGGAGATTCTTTCGGTGGGAGAGTTGAAACTAGAAACTATAGGGCGACAGGGGATGTTGGGTTTGTGTATTTTTGGGAGGAGATAAAACTGGGGTGTTCTGGAGTTTGGGCTTGGAACTGGGGTTTATCTTGTATTTATTAATTTGAATTTTGAAAGTTAGCGTGTATAAGGAGGTAAAAATCTTTTTGTTGACTTCTTGACCTAAATCTGTACATTAATATTGTATTTGGCATAGAAAACGCAAAGTTGTTAGTGATATAGTGAGATGCGTCCGCCCGTTACGCAGATATGAATCAGAAGAGGCTGAATGAGAAGTTAGATTGACCTATGTGTGCAGACTCCATTCCTCTGAGGAAGGCGTGGGAAGGAAATTGATTAGTACATACAGTTAATTAGCCTCGAACCAAAAATATGTACTCTTGCTGTGCGAATGAATGTAAGTGAATATTAATTTATTTATATTGAATGAAGAATAAATGAATATTCATCATATTTATATTGAATAAAGTCATTTAAGGAATCGCTATCTCTTTTCTCATGTGAATTATTTCTACCCATCACGTTTAAAATAACATCATTAGAAATATGAAAAAAGGGACTTAAGAATATTTAAGCGAAGCTTTGTAATGGTCTGTGATAGAATAGGTTATACTTTTTTATGGCATAATTACATTTAAGACAAAATGGTATATCAAAATAACAACTAGCAAAAAATAAAAAGAAAATATTTCAATCAAAGCGGTTGAAAGATTGAAGGTTCCTCTACAAAAATGGGGCTAATTAATTATGGAAATATTTAATCCACTTTCTGTGAAATGCCATAATGTAAATTATGCCCTCAGTGAATGAATTTTTAGTATAAAAGTGTGAATTTATGTTTCTTACAATGACGTGTTACACAGAATTGAGAAAATAGCGTTAAAATGAAAAGTATGTGTGAAAAAAATAATCATAAACCGCCAAAACTAAATTCTTACGCAATGAAAATGAAATATTTCCGTTATATCCGCCCCGATAACGATTACAATAAACATTAGAAATCTTACGTCGCTAACATATTTGTCACATGTCATGTAATATTTCCACTCTGCGATTTCCTCACTTGTCGTTAATCCTAGCCAATTAAAGCGTCATTATTCCATCACTCTATGTACAACAGTCTTAGGGATCGATTGAAAATATTGAATATTAGACAAAACTGACTTTTAATTCATTTTCTCTAAATCAGTGATAATTGACACCATGCGATTCATACTCATTTGGCATACGTTACTAATTTAGGGGTAGTTTTCCTGCCACCGTTTTCCTTCCGAAGGGTTGGTTTATTCCAGAATCGAAGTTTATACTCATCATAACCATTTGGTTGACAAAAGTCATGCAATAAAATACCATGTCGACGTAAAACCCATGAAAAAGGAAAGTAAATTTAATTTTTCATGGGTCGATACTACGTTCAACTTGGAACTAGTATTATTATTCCAGAATTCTAGATTTACTACAAACATTTTGAATATGATGGGAAACATAGTATTCTAAAAATTTCTTACCTTCATCACCTGAAAGACTTGCAGGAAAAAATGTATGTCTTTTGAAAAATATGTAAAGAGAAGTCTACGGACTATTATGCATTCAAAAAAACTTCTAACCAACGAATATTTTTCGTCGCATCACCAGGAAAAGGGATGTGTAAGCCTTTCGGCGACTAAATTGTATCGCCCTACACTGAATAATCCATGTACATTGATGAGCGCATAGTCAATGGGAATATTTTAAGCCCGCGAAAAGTCCGAAGGCTGGAAAAACTGGATCGTTTTTATTATGACAACTGCCTTTGCAAAGAATGTAATTGAGATATGGAAATATCGAATATCGTAAATTCTCTCGACTGTGAAAATGATTTTTTGTAGGAAATAGCTAACTTACACACATCAATATACGATTTATCGTATTATACCTGAGTGGTCAAATCCGTCGATATAGTTTGGAGCCCTAGCATACACTGAGATAAAAGTAAGCTTTCAGGTACAGTTATAAGTTTTCATTTACTTTGCACTCTTTCTATCTGGAAAGAGTACAAGCGAAATCCTAGTTTCCTAGAACCAAGCAGCGTTAAATGTTCTTCTCGTAAAAAAAATCCAAATCAATCACACCTCAGAACTTCATATTATCCGAAAACAACACTTTCTACCATAGGGTTTAGGCATTTTTTTTAAACATTTCAACGTTGGCCTAAGAAATGCGTAGCGGTTGATTTGCTTAGTTTCATTGAATCTCTATGCACCTTGTTCTACAAATGTTTCTTAGAGGTATAGAATCTTGTAGATCATCACATTAATTAATTATACGCACCGTCATATGAACGACGCATGTGGAATTTTATTGCTGTACATTTTTATTCCGCTCATCGTTTTCATATATTTAAAATTATTTGGAATTTGCTCACAGACGTATACGACTATTTGAGCTAATTTATATACGAGAACAGGGCAGATAAAGTATCCAGCAGCGTTGCAGATTGGTGTTCGATTCTCCTCCCAAAGAAATTTTTTAAATCCATAAAAATTAACCTAAAACCTTCAAAAATAATGATCGAAAAATATCTTTCACGCTAATTTTACTATGATCATTTACTCACAGTATATTAATTTTTTATGTTTTGATACGAATGCAGTGTTGGATCCACAGCAATTTAGCTCATATTATTTTGATATGTAACTCGCAAACTAGGATTTTTTTATGGGCCACACAAACAATTTTACCGAATAAATTGTAGAAAGAGTGATATATATTTCGTATTTCGATATATCCGAACATTTCGACTTATATATGTCAACCTTTTTGGTAACACAGCGATGTAGCAGATGCTATTTTCAGCTAAAGGCGTTCCTCCGTAGGAGTTGCATGCGTATTTTTTGCAACAGAGTAAATGCCATTGTGAAGACGTCGCACCGGATTCCAAGTGTGGAAGTGTCATATTCTGAAAATAGAAGAATTTAAATCTGGAGTTGTAAGAAGTATCTACTTAAAAATAATAGCATCGTAAAAACTCGTAAACTCTGGTCTAAACCGTGAAAGCGTAGAATCCTTAGAGGTTAATATTGCTAGAAATGCAGCTCTATGTGAGGAGCTCTGTGAAAAAGGCTAGGTGGGATCCCCAACCCACCCAATTCCCCTCACGGACTCCCCTTGAGGTGATATCTGATGTCTGACTCACCCTCATTACGAGTGTGTGGTGCGGTATCATCCCTCTTTCCCCTCGCCCTCTCCTCACCGCTTTCTTTCAGCACCCTCTGCAGCCACTCTTGGCAGCAACCTCTTTGCTGTCGAAGATGCAATGATTTGGCACGTAAGCGTGCCATTTCGGGAAAGAACCCTCTTCCCTCCTCACGGACCACAAAATGCGTGAAACAACGGTGTTATGAGACGAGGATGAAAATCCGTAATATTCGCAAAAGGGAGAGAAAAGCATTCTATGACAAGGAAATTAAATAAATATCTTCGGAAATAGGGGACAATGAACATGTTTACGTGAAGATGAAAGAAAACATTAAAGAAACTTGGAAACACAAAATGAATGCAAACATTTTTTTACATCACCTCTTAAATTTATTTATATCACCTTTGATGAATGTCCAAACTGTAGGTACTCATCATTATGCTAATGTTTTAGTAAATGTCCGCAGAACAAATGCATTACAGACCGATTGATGTACGAGATAATAAACTTCACACGAATAGTCCTTTTTGATAAAGGCGAATCATGCGCAACCGCTTTAGTCACCTTTATAATTGCAAATTTGGTACTTTTTAAATTTTCTCATTATTTATCTGATTTTATTGTCACTCAAAAAACTTCAATTAAAATAATAGGCCAAATATTGAACCTTCTTTTAATATTGGTTCATCGTGTTCTGATGGCTAACGACCAACTCTTCCTCCTTTTTTTACTTTCCATTCCCTTCTTTTTTATAATCTGTAAGTAAATCGGTGATATACCTTGTTGAACATTTCTTCAAAAGATGAACTAGGACTATATTTTTAGTCCCTAATTACCTTGTCATAAATTCAATAAATCATTTTTATGGTTTCTAATCAAAATTTTTAACGGATAGTATCAGACTCCATGCTGCTTCCCTGTTCGTTTCGTTCATTTTGTAATTTATGATTAGTTTATCGAGAGTTACAGGATGCGTTCCAAAAGTAATTGAATTATTTTTCAAAATAATTTATCGAGCAGATGCACAAACACTTAAAATCCTTCAAAGTGCTGTTTTTGGCTCTCTACACATTTTTTACGAGTAGTTCGATCCTACTCCAACCAATAGGAGCAGCGCGGGAAATTTAAATGCATTACTTTTGGAACGGACCCTACACCTTTAATTTATGTCTCCTACTCCATCTGTTTAATGCCTACCAACTTTTCTACTCACTAAGCAATTTTTATTTCCATCTGCCCATCGATGTTAATCAGTTGTATAGTATATTGATATTCTTTAAAAAATTAAAGGTTCTCTGCTCTTTTCACCTTTTATGTCAATGCTGTTCTGCTGCCATTTTCCTTCAAGTAAGCTCTTATTAAATATTATTCCAATGTGATATCTGTCCAGTATTTTAGTTAATTATGCCTTTTCTTTTTAATCTATCTAATTTGATAAACTCACTGATACCCTAACCTCCTCTATATTTCTAGTATTAATTTAATCCTCGGCTAGTAGATTGAGATCATATTTTTAATAAACTTTAATTTTTTTACTTTTAAGTTCTCTCTATCTTCTGTCTGTATCAAACCTGTTTTAGAAATAACGGATCATGATTTTACTATCTATTTTTTTAATTTCTATGCATTTTTGACCATACCATGATTTTGGATATTACAGGCTTAATATCCTATTTGGCAATGATGACTTCTTGAGAAGACTCAATTCTTTTTTTAAAGCACTGGTCAAAACCTTTTCAATTACTTGGCCAAAACGCTCCAATCTTTTTTGAGAACACATAATCCCATGATATACAAGTTTCCCAAATATTTTTTTAATAGATCATATGACCACCTATATATCTATGACTGGATGAACATAAGTTATAACAAAATATTTATTTGTTCATATTTTCTTTGCTTACCCTCAATGACTTCCTATTAAAAACTACCTCTGTTCTTTCGAGTTCTCTTCGATCTTCCTGTTTGGATGATGCCTTGGCTACTTTTCCAAGACTTTCTCCCGTTTATTTTCTTCTACTTTTGTTTTTAATGCTCCCAAGTTCTCTTACTTTAATCGTCATCACCTCGTCTCACTTTTATTGGGGAAAAGTTTCTCGTGTGCCGCCACAAAAACTACATTTTTCAGTTCGCACCCCAATATCGCCGCCCCCCCCTCCCCACTCGGGGGCGCCACATTTCCGATTGCTAGTTTTCCCTCATTCTCGAACTTGCTTCATTCTGTCATTTCCTCGTGTCGAGGGCAACGAACAGAAACAAAAGAAGTCACGACGGAGGCTTTCCATCGTCACGAGGGAGAGGAAACTCTCCCTCATATCATCCCACCGTCGCCGTGGAAACGGAGGAGCGCGGAGGAGATCTCTGACATGTCTTCGGCCGTCCCTCCCCTCGGCTCCCCGTCAAAAATATAGCACACACATTGAAGTGAGCTGGACCCTTAAGGGTTCGCTCGCTTGATCGTCTCCCACAAGTATTTCCCACCACTTCCACCCAACTCAGGCCCTCTCATCCTCTCACCTCCTTTAGACTTGCATCATGAGTGAACCGAGTCACCGTGAATTCGACTCTGTCCTTCCTCCTCGGCTCTCAACACTTCCGTGTGCCCCACGACTAAATATGCACCCCGGCAACGAATGCAAAGAGTGTAGGTAGTAGGTCAGGAGCCACAAAGCATTCTGGAAGAAGCAAAATGTGGGATGGTAAAACGGATCCATGATCCTTGGTAGGCTGTATTCGTATTTGTCACCGTTGCGTTCCTTTTGGAGATGAGAGAAGAGGAATTATTGAAAGTGAAAAATGTTAGCAGATTGAAAACTATTTGGGAGAATGTCTGTTTTCCGTCGCATTAATATCATTAAAAGATTATGAGAAAAGCAAAATTTGCACTTTTCCACAGATTTATTTGTAATGTGCAATGCGTTTCAATTCATCGAACCATCTTCAGGTACAAGACCTGTGATACATCATACTTATACCCGTTTGAGGAACGCGTTATACGTTACAAATAAATCCGTGGAAAAGTTCAAATTTTGTTTTTCTCATAATAACGAACTTCCCGTACATCTTCCCTAAATCTGTTAAATATAATTGTTAAAAGAAGATGGAGCTGTAAAACTTGCGGCATACAATTGATTATTTTTCGGTGCGCTGGCAAAACACATAATAATATGTGAGTCAAGCGAAAAAACCTTCAAGAATCAATGATAATGCTGAAATATTATTGCTCATACGAATACTACACGACCCACATCCTTTGAGGCAAAATTTCAGTGCGAGCATTTGCTATTTGAATACATAATAATAATAAACAAGTCAAGCACACGACCCTTACTTTTAGGCGAGCTAGGAAAACAGACAAAATTTCAACCTTAATCAAATCCAAACAATATCAAGGCGATAGAATAATGAATGGACCTGAACTTTCTCAAAGAATGGTAAATCTAAGAAGTCAAATTTATTTTGCAGAAAGTTGTAGGCGCGTGCTCAGTTCTTCCTTATTCTGAAGTTGTTTGGTAAAAATTAAGCTTGGTTAACCGAAAGTGGTAGTAAAACTAGGTGAGATCATGCCTTAAAAATACAAAATACACGCTTTTTCAAAAAACAATTTCTCGAATATGTTCAGAATAGGTTAATAGATATTTGAATATTTTCAGTAAGTTCAAATTAAGTTGAATATAATTTGTTAATCCAAGTTAATATGTATCATAACTCACTGGTTTCAAATTTTGATATTTTAAAATATAAAAGCTTCAACGTATTCAAGCATTTTTCTAAAGTTTCCCTAAATGACCGTCAATACTTTCATATGCTAGCTATGAACATGGAATTTAGGATGAGATTACCGAATTTACTGTAGCCTTTAAATAATTAGAAGTGATGAAGATAATTACCTCATCCGTAAAACAATGTCATTGATATCCCAATCGTTGTATTCCCAAAACGATTCATTTCGATGGTATAAAACAATTTTCATTTTACTCCATCTTTCACACCATGTGGCGAATGGAATGCCATGTGGGGGGCGTTGATTACATTTTCGCCCATGCTCCCATATATTTTATCCCCGATCACCCCCGCTACATTTCCTGCGTACACTCAACATAAAAAAGCGCGCGGGTGTGTCCTTTAATCCCCAGAAAGCCTTATTTCCCTCTTCCGTGATTCTCACCTCGAAGGGAGTCCATTCCGCCGACGGGCTCCTCCCGTCCCGGTCCCGACCATCACCACCCTCCTCCCAAGGCAATCCCGCCATACCGTCACGTTATTAAACCGTGGGCGTTCTTTATCTTAGTCACATTCCCTTCTCGCTTCCCTAAACCTCTCCCCTATATTTCTTTTCTCTTTCGTTTAATCTGACTGCATACTTCATCGGGCGACGAGTCGGGTCCAAAAGTTTGAGTCAAAAGAACTGGTGGCAGTGAATAAGATGTTTTTTTCATCAATGTTACATAATTATTTTTTTAATTTGGAGAAGTATTTCCTTGGGTTTTTTAAAGAAAATCTTAATGAATGGGTCTAAAGGAATGAAGAAAAGAGGGTGTTGCAAGAACCTCTTTGTTCTACCTTTTGGTGACAGGATAGCTGCGTCCAATGCTGGATAAAAGAAAGTATATTACATTGAGTAAGGGCGTGGTGACCGAAGGATAGAGCGATTCCCGGAAGGCCCAGAGAAAATTTCGGAAGGTCTGTCCGGTCACTAATCCGGGTGACTCTGAACACTATCGGCTTTAATTAAGCTGTTTGCTTTTTCAGCGACTCACGGTGCCACAAATCGTATGGGGCTTAATGCGAGGTGCGAACTATTCCCTCAGATCAGAGTCACCCTTCGAGTTGACTGCTGTGGTTTATTATTAGATTGTGTGTTTCTATTAAAAAATTATTACCTAATAAACTTGGAGTAAAAATCAGTTGAAATTTTCTTCCTTCGATGAACAAATGGCAAGTACATACTTCATTGTTGACTACAATTACAAATTCTGCCCAAGAAATATTTGCGAAATCTCCTAAAACAACCTTAAAACTGCACCTTTCTTTATTTTTATTATTAGGTAACCTACCGGTTAAGTTATGTTTCGGATGGACTTAACTACCAAATAAATATTTTGTAACTCCTAAAAAAACACAATCCAGCTACCTACTCTACATCAAGTCCCTCTTCATCTCTGTGTACTTCCTTCCTCCCTTCATCCCGTCCAAAATCCCTATCTTGTTCCTGCCCTTTCCTTGCTTGCCCAACATTCTCCCCTCTATTACCTTCTTCAACATTCCACTACCGCTCAATACGCCTTTCATCCATTTTTCCTGCCTCCATAGGATTTCTCTCAACAAACCCCTCTCCTCACCCACCATCTCCAGTACTTCTTGTTTTCCTTTCGGTCCATTTCACCTTCTCCATTCTTCTCCACGCCCACATTTCCAAAGCCTCCAAACCACGTCTATCCTCCTGCTTCAATTTTCCGTGCCTTACTTAAGTAGGCTCCATATAAAAGTTTTAACGAGTCTTTTCTTGACATTCTTATTCAATGTCCCTTTGATCAACTCCCTTCTCTTGTTAAAAGCTTCTATGCATAACACAGTTATTTTCCTGACGTCCTTACTACTTAGACTACTTTGGTTCAAAATACTTCCGAGATAAGTAAGCTGTTCTGCTTGCTTTAGTGTTTGTCCTCCTATTTTAATTTTTACTATGGCCTCTTTCTTTCTTACAAACTTACAAAAAAATTGCATAACTTTTATTAATATTATTTCTCATCCCATATCTATCGCACTGAACCACCAATTCACTTAGCATTGCTTGCAACCCCTTGGCTGACTGAGCAAATAATGCTTGGTCATTAGCAAACCTAACTGATCTTACGAATTCCTCTCCAACTTTCATTCCTCCCTCCAGTTCTTCCCATGCCTCTTTAATCATTTCCTCTACATATACGTTGAACAGTACCGGTGGAAATGGGCAACCCTGCCTTACACCTCTTCCTAACACTGCCCATCCGAACTCTCCGTTCCCCACTAGCACCTGAGCAGTCTAAGATGTAAAGGTTGCAGGACTCCTGTCCCTCAAATTTATTTATATTTTCCGCAATATAATCATTTGTTTTACCCAATTCACACTGTCAAACGCTTTTTTGAAATCTACGACAAAGGCTAATACAGGGTTCGTCCGGAAAATAAGTGTACTGAGGTCAGGAAAAAAAAATTATTACACTTTTACTTATCTTAAGCTAATATTCCTCAAAATAGGACCCTTGTGAGTCGATACACTTGTTCCAGCGGCGTTCCCATTCCTGGAACGCTCCCGCGAAGGCATCATCGGGAACCTCTCGAAGACACGTCGTCACGGCCTCTTTGACGGCGTCCAAAGTCCCGTATCGCGTTCCTTTCAAACTCCTCTTTATCTTCGGGAAGAGAAAGAAGTCCGGTGGTGCCAAGTCCGACCCGACAAGCGCGGTGTGAGACGGTGCATTGTCGTGATGCAGCCGCCAGATGTTTTTGATCGCTGGCCGGACGCGGGCGACTCGTTTTCGAAGACTGTCGAGCACTTGGACGTAAAATGCAGCATTTACAGTTTGTCGTTCAGGTACAAATTCGTAGTGGACGACTCCCCTTTTGTCAAAAAAGACAATGAGCTTATTACACTTATTTTCCGGACGAACCCTGTACCTCCTGATTGTATTCTTATAGCATATTCCTCTCGATTAGTGATCTCAATAATGCAATGGCATCACCCGTACCTCTCCCATTCCTAAACCCAAGCTGGTCATCCCCTTAGTAATCATTTTCCCTACTCTCTATCCTTTTTTGATGATCCTGAGAACAACTTTTGCTGGGTGGGAAATCAAACATTGTTCTGTAGCCCTCACATGATTTAGCCTTTACCTTTTTCTGAATAGGACCTAACACTGATCACAGAAAGCCTTCCGGCCAGATTCCTGCCTCAGAGATCCTAGGAATCAGTCCATAGAGAGACTTTCTACCACATTTTCCTAAACCCTTTACTCGTTTCTCAGGAATGTTGTCTACCCACATGGCCTTATCTGGTTCCATCTCCCTTAATGCCCTTTCTATTATACCATCGAGTATGTCTGGACCTAAGCTGTCTTTATCTACATGTTGTTTATTTTCTATGTCTAACCTTGTTGCAATAAGTTCTTCACCTTACAGTACTTCTATATATTCCTTACATCTCTCTTGGATCTTTTCTGTGTCAACTATTACCTTACCCGACTCTTATCTCTAACTGTTAGCACAGATCTTTTACCTTCCTATTAGTGATTTAACCTTGCTCTATAGCGCACCAATTCCATCTTTCTTCCGCAAACTTTCTATATCCTCGCACTGCTTCTTCCACCATTCTTCTTTTGCTTTATTTTTGGCCCGACTCAATTTATTATTTAACTCTTTGTACTTCATTTTGCCTCTGTGTTTAAATTCTTCCATTTTCTAATCTCTTCTATCTTTCTAATCATCCCATCCATGATCCATGGTTTCCTTATCCTTTCCTATTAACGGTTCCTATAGTTTCTTTGGGGCCTTCGATATCCCTTTCTTCATACATTCTCAATTCTCTTTGATAATACTTTGCCCTTTAACGCCATTTATAATTTTCTCTACAGTCTGCTGATACTCCTTTCTTTTCAATCCATTTAATGCTTCCATATCCCATTTCCTAAACCGCCGCCCCTGCCTTTTCTTTTTGAAACGGATGCTACACAATATAACAATTGTGTTGCATACACAGTATAAAATTTTGGTCAGAGTTCGTGTCCGCTCCCGGGAAGCTGTGCCAATTCATCACACTGTTCCTGAATCTGTGCCCAACCATAACATATTCTTCCTAATACCTTTCTACATCCACATAATACCCCGCAAGCCGCCGCAAGGGCGTGGGGTCTTAGGTCACATCGGTAAAAGGGGAAAATAAAACCGCATTCAAAACCAAAATGTACATGCAAAGCCATACCCACAGTGGAGCATACATTCATGCTAAAATTCTATCATTTTACACGCATACAAATACATATCAACCTTCTTTCATTATACAGGCATGCAATAGCATATGCTATCATCTAACAAATAATTGCACCTTAGGATGCATTGAGAAACTTATCCAATATCGTGCAAGCTAGAATTTGGCAAGTAGCAAGGCGAACTTCCACTAAATGGCTTTCTGAATTATCTGGCATTTTCCATGTATACCTACCCCTTTTGTGGTGTCTACACTAAGTGTTGGTGATGACTAGCTCCTGTCTCCTGCAGAGCTCACTTGCTTTCTCTCCGCGATCATTCCTCGAACCTAAACCGTAGTCCCCCACCTCATCACCATCTCTTCCTTCGCTTACTGTTCCATTCCAATGCTATCAAATGTTACCCAGCAGGAAGGCACGCAATTATGTCCTCTTAGCTGATCGTTCATCCTATCGATTTCTTCCTCTTTATGATTGCTTAGCGGCACTTATGTCTGAACAATGATCAAGTTCGTTTTATCTCTACTAGCACTTAGTATTCTATCTGTTGCTTGCTCTATGTTGACTACGCTGCTTCCTACCTCTCTTTTCAATATTACGGCAACCCCTCTTTGGATCTAGTCCCCGCCGCTGTATATTATTCTATTATTATCACTCCAGTAATCCCCGCTATCCTTCCATCTCACCTCGCATAGATCTAAAATATCTACATTACCTCTTTCCATCTCTCACTTAATATTCTCTAATTTGCCTGTCCTCAACATTGTCTTGACATTCCATGTTCCTATTCTAACTAATTCGGTCTTCTTCTCCTGCATCTTCTATCCTGGTGCTGTGGGTTGTCTTTTGAAGGGGTTTCGTGAGATGATGACCACGGAAGCCTTGCCTCTCCCGCTACCTGGCAAGACACGCGGCCGCTTGGGCCGAGTCCAGCAATTGCCAGGATTCATATCTCTATATTGTCCATCATAATATATTTGGGAAATAGGTGGTTCCCCGATGCCTTCCTCAATAGATTGTTTAATGTGACACCATCACTCAATGGCCGCCCTACTTTGGTCTGGCACCTTTACAGCCGCCTTATTGAGGAACAGACGCTGCGTGCACTATCTTTCGTCTGGTTCCTAACCTTCGACCTATCTGGTGTAGGTAACCCTACCTGTAGCAGTTTTCATTGCTCCCGCCAGAGCAACTCTATGGGGTTTAGCGGAACGCACAAGCCCTTCCATCATGTCAAGGTTGTAGTCACGGAAGGAGCACGTTTCATATTGAAAAGATATAACTTAAAAGATAACACCGCAGAAATACATGTTAAATGCAAAATATCTCGATGCGTTTGTTCCGAAAATGTATTTATATATAATACACTTGTTAATATAAAATATATGTTTAAGTATAATAACCACCAGAGGCAGAGTTAACACTCACTCACTGGTTAAGTAAAGCTTGACTGTCCGCAAACCTAACTGTTTTTATGAATTCTGCGTCCCTCGCTTTGTTTCCTACATGCTTACTCCAACGCAGCTCTAGTCAATAGCCATCAATCAGAACACACAAAGGTTTTTACTTACGTCAAGGTTGTCACTGAGGATGAAAATATATATTTTTGAAATTAAGGGAATCAGCGAAGCATATTTAAATCAAACAATTTCTCTCTGACAGGATCATTTTGTTTTACGCGTCATAATTCCACTTCGAGAATTTCAAACACTTGACACTACGTTCATTTCCGATTTCTCTGTAATTAGATGGAAGAAGAGTCCCTTCTGTAATTGAAACTTGTCTCACAATTCCACAATGACCATTCATATTTTCTGAGAATTTTGTAAGGGAAAAGGCACCATGGAATCAAAATTCAAAGTCGCCTGCAAGCAAATTATGTGAAAATTTAATCTTCAAGAGAATCCGTCATCAGCACCATTCTCTATCTTAGCTCGCGAGAAAGGTACTCATAAAAGTAGTACAGCAATAAAATATAAAATGATTACACTCAATGTGATCGTAACATTCAAGCAGTCATGAATATTTTATTTCATTCCCACTTGATACATTCAACATTATTTTTGACAGCATTATTTCCCGTTTTTTGGAGAGGTCGAGCGTTATCGTAATTGAAATTATTTTAAGACTATTTCTCTCCAAAACCTTAATTTGAGTTATATTTGCAGTGTGAATAAATTATGATTTTATTTTAAAACTGTTTATTCAACGTAATTTATTATTTTTAAACGTTTCTAGCTGTCCGAATTTGAGTTTATTTAACCTTTTTTTAATAATTACGTTAGGAGAAGTAAGTAGCACCTGATCTCATATGGAACATCACTAATGCCTGCTTTTAAAAGTTTACCAAAAGTGACTGTGATGCGTCCCCGTAACATTTTATAACTACTTCAAATAAAATAATTGATTAAAAGACTTAGAAGAGATGGGTGAGCCGAGCTTGGCAACCATCGGATAAAATTTCATTCTTGACGACGATAGGGTTTTGGCGTCTATTTCCGAGCATAAAAAGGCGATTTGAATTGAGAATACACTGCGTGTGTATAATTATTGGACGAGGGAATTGTGCTAAGATTATGAATTTCTCTGCCGAGAATGAGAAAGGAATTCTTTATAACTCCACATAAAGTTCTTAATCTGCCCTCGTAATGGACACCTACTTAGAATGCACATTATCGCGCGGAACAGGGTCTCCGTCCCCCCGCCCTCTCTTCCAACGCGGAAAGAGGCGCCCGCGCTGCATGGAAAGCAAGCGGGGCGCCATTGCCTTCCTCCTCTCCCAAATCCCGCTTCCCCACCACATCCGCCCCGGGACGTAAAAAGTTTTCATAATGCTAAAAGCGCCGAAAGGCGTGTTGGTGTGTGAGTGTACGGAGCGGCGGTCATATTTTCGGGACCGGAGCGCCCTTAATGTCCTCCATGTCAGGTTGAAGCGCACATCCCCGCGGTTGTTGCCACCGCCGCCTCCTTCGGCGGGGCGTTGGCGGAATGGGATGGGAGGAACTAAGAAGAAGAAAAGGGAAACAAATTTAGTCTAATTCCCTCGCTACAAGCTCTTTTTTTAATGCAGAAACATATTAAAATCCTTTTCCTCTCGCACGTAAATAGCAAAACTAAAATATCTAATGCTGGGAGGAATAATGAAAAAAATATGAATGCACACGCCGTTACGCCTAAATTTATCCACAAATGTAAACCTTTCAATTTACCACGTATACATGTACTTACGGGTATATTAGACACTCTATTTTCTACCTCAAAATTATGTGGCTACGTGGTTTTGAGTAGTGGTCCGCTGTAATTGCGAAACGATAGGTAAACTACATGTAAAACTAATGGCAGGACACAATAATATTTGTCGAGGACTATGACGCATTTATCATGGCTCGAAATATAATATGGTCTCTTTCAAAGTGTGAAAAGAGGGAAAGAATTATATTAATATATCCTTGCCATGGTCAATGTCTCTTCTTTAGTCAACCACCTCCTATGATATAGCATGGTGCGAACTTAGTAATGATCTTGGTACTAGCGGTCAATTCGAAGGTTCTGTAAATTTATATGTCGTCTTAGATTTTCGTCCCTGAAAGATGATCTAGTATCAGCTTCTCGAATATTCATATGCTTTGCCTCCCGCTAGATTTTTTCATTTAAAAGTGTGTATCTATTTTAATCGATAAACATCATGGAGATCAAAAATAAAAAATACACCTATAAATAGTTTTTGAAGTTCTTCAAAAACTACTAATTATGCACTACGTATCGCGGGAAACTCCTCCCGTTTGGCCAACTTTATTTAATTCTTCAGTTATCTAAATTTTCGCTTGCCTTAATGCCTTCAGAAAAGCTTATGCCCTTCATTCATTTACCCATCTTGTGACCACCTGTCCCCAAAACTTCCACTTCTTAATATTTTTGCTAGGTGCCATTTGATTTGGCATCATCAAACTTTACCTAGCAGCTTCTTTTCTACTTCGATATTATTTTTCAATTACTTTTTTAGTCTTCCTTACTATCCAGTTATTTTTATCAATACTATTCCATGCCTATATCTTATATTCAATGAATCTATTTTTTTTATTCCTTTTGAACAAAATGACAGATTCCATATTCACACGGCACCACACACCATTTAAAAGGCTATACTAAGTCTAAAAACATTAGTATCTGAGTGTGTTTTATAAGTTACTATGACGGTAAAGCATTCAGTGTCGTCCGCTTCTATTAAATTTATAACGTTGGAGGACAAGGAAGCACAGAAATTCCAAACACGAAATTCTTTGCCCTCCATTATGAAAATTTTTCATTTAATAAAGCCTGAAACCGTTTCTTTCACATACTTTTATTGCAATGGATGTGCATTCCAGCTCAATAAAGAATCTCTGGCGGATTTATTGAAGTATTTATTTCACCGAGAGAGGCAATAGACTGGAAGTATGCCTTCATAAAAAGGATGAAGGGTTACATTCAGCTTATATAGAAGATGGAGGATCATACGTTTTCAACCAAAGATTTGTCTTCACATAATTGAGACGGGTGCGTATTCAGGTAGGTATCAGTATATTTTCATTGAAAAATTGCAAGTTGGTCATGAACAAAAATATGTTGATGGCCACGACTCCTTTTGTTCACGTACGGCTAGTTGGAGCCGATGCAGTTTTTTTCTTCCACTTCCTTACCCGAACGCTAAAACCTGAGAGTAATAACATCCGAGAAGGGAAAGACTTCGTGACGGAGGGAGAAGAAGATGGGGACGACGGCATAGTAACTGCATGTGTGGTGCTCGTTCGTGACTGTGTAATCATGAGGATGGAACGTGTTAGAAAGGAGCGGATGTTCTGCATCTACTGTATTCCAGCACTCGTGGATGTGTATTAGGCATTTCAACCCTCGTAATCGTAATGACATTAGACTTAATTTAGAGTGTTTATAAAATCCTGACGATGTAGTTAACCAAGTTTTCAGAAACGCATTACATAGTCTAATGTATGTATGTTGTAAATAGCAAACTTTAAGTGCGAAACAAGTTACTATCAACAGTTTTAACATAATTTTTCTCTGAAAATACGAGAGTCGCTATTTATATTTTCAGCCTTATAATAAAAATACAGTAATTTATTGTGGAAATGGCTTAATTTCTTTTTGAAGCATTCTCCATGATAATCAATACACTATTGCATGCACTCGAACCAATTTTCGTAGCACTTTTCCCACTCCGACTGAGGTACCTCTAAAACATTGTTTTTAAATGCATCAACGGCTTCTTCGGGCGCCAAAAACCTTGACCTCGCAATTTTTTTGATAAACGGGAATAAAAAGAAGTGATTTAGTGTTAAATCAGAGCTTAAGGTGGATGACCCATCAATATGACGTTTTGGCTAATCAAATAGGTAGTTATTGCAGCCGCTCTGTGAGAGATTCCCTTGTCATGATGAAGAATGATCCCTTCTTTTTTCTTTTACCTTCTTCTTTTAGCTTCTTTTACCCCATTTCACCAAGCCCTTCAGGCAAGCAAAGGCTCATTTACCTTCCAGAATTCGCAATTCTACGTTTATCTAATGGTACGATTGTCACATGTCCAGTTATTCTGAAGAAAAAGGCGATCATTTGCTTCGATGTGCTTCGTGCACTAATCACCTTTTTCGGATTTGGCTCGTCACCCATACAGAGGATTGCAGCCTTGTTTCGGGCTCATACGCATAGATCCAACAGCCGTCATCTGTATAGATGCTATACATAGATTTTGATGCACCGTAACCTGTGTAAATGCTATACAAAGCTTTTCATGCACCGTGATTGTATTTGTTGAATATATCTTTGCACCAATTGAACCAGCATATTTTTGAGGGTTTGTCAAATTATGCGGGATACAACGCGACCACTTTTTTTTACAGCTAAATGTTCACGCAATATCTTATTGACGCTCGTCATACTAATCCCCAAGGTTGCTTCAATCTCACGATAAGTCACATGACAATCTTCTTTTACTAGTTCCTGCACAGCATGAACCCTTTCTGGCACAACAACTGATTATAGACGACCTTCACGACTTTCGTCGCTGAGCGAATGGCGGTCATGATGGAATTCGTTTTACCAACGTTTCACAGTGGCAAAAGATGGGGCTTCATCGCCTAAAGTGGAAGTAAGTTGATCGATGTACTCCTGTCTTGAAAATTCACATCGAAAGTCGTAAAAAAATCATCGCACGAAAGTGTTCACGAGTTGACTCAATTTTTTTGCTGAGACAAAATTTTCGAGCCACTGTAAACACCACAAATTATGATCAAACGACAAAATTTTTTGTAGAAGGTTAGCTTTAAAAGGGTTAAACTTTCTGATGGAAACGTCAAATGGCGCCTAAACCACTTTTTGTTTTTTAAGGCTCAAAATATAAAAAGCAACCCTCGTACTAGAAAAAACCTTGTTATACTTAAAGAGTTATCTTGTGCGGGACGATTACAAGTTTTCTGCTCCGGTTTCTCACAGGAAGAAAATGTTGAGCGAGAAGAAATTTGAGCGATAATGTTTCGTTATTAAATCCAGCTCACGTTTTAAATCCATCCTCCCTGAGTTCGATGATGTTGTAGCAATTCCTCAATGTCGACGTTTCTAACTTAACACGAGAGAGAGAAATTCCGCCCACATTTCAACCTTCCCGCGTTGATGAGTGATTCTCGTTCTAGTTTACGCAATGCATCGTGCGTGGGAGAGAAGTTTAGTTTGAATTTCGGAAGTTGAAGAGCGGGGGAGACGTTGCGGTATGGGATGGGGTGGGAATAGTTGAGAACAAGAAAAAAAGGGGTCGCGTGGGTGGAGGAGGCGGTGACATGGCTCCCAGGCGCCATCTCTTGCAAAATGAAACGAGCGGGAAGTAAAGGGAGAGTTCGGAGGTGGGAGGAGAGGTTAGGCGGAGAAAGGGATACAAGGGCGCGTGGAGGTCCCGCCTGAGAAAGACCTCTCTCTCCCGGAATGAACGAAGGAACGCGAAGAGAGTAGGATGTCCTCAGAATATACCCTCAGCGTCTAGGGAATAACTATCGTAGTTGTACTCAATTGTACGTACTTTCACAAACCTCATGTGTTTTGTTTTCAAAACCCTTTCTTTCCGCACGACCGCATTAGAACGCCATTAAATAATGTAGTGCTCTTTACAGTATTGCTTGCTCTGCTTTGTTTGTTTTTAAGTTTCCCTTCCATTCCTTGTCTCTCTCTCTCTCTTGGGGGACTCTCTCGCCACCTGCAGCGTTGGGTCACATTCCCTACCTCTGTCCTTGGGGGAGGAGACCATTGTATGTAGCATGTCCATGCGATAGTGGAATTTGGTCTTCCTACTTTTCAAATTCTAGCTAGGATGTTGTAAGATAAATTTTGTACTGCATCCTGAGGTACAATTATTTCATAGACGATAGTATATGTATTTGCATGCGTGTAAGTTGAATGATTTCTGTATGAATGTATACGCCACTGTTGATATAGGTTTGCATGGATGTGTTGATTTTGCATGTGGTTTTGTTCCCTTTTACAGGTTTGTGGCATAACACCCCCCGCCACACGCCCTCGGGGCGGCTTGCGGGGTATTATGTAGATGTAGATGAAGAGGGAGAAGGAAAAGAGTGCGAGTCAAGCAGGGACAGTTTTGGGAAGGGAGCGGGGGGAGGAGTAAAGGGAAATGGAAAAATAAGCTTAACCTTTGGAATAATAAGGAGCGCGTAGGGAGAAGGGGAGTAGGCGAAAGGAGTCGCGGGAGAGAGGAAAGAGGCGGGAGGTTGGTCCTCTCCACGCCGACTCCAACTCGTCCGCGCGTGAATGTAGTCCGCTATAAGCTGACCGGGTCTCAGTGGCCGGCTACCAAGGTGGGTCAAATCGACCTTGGACGATGGGGGAGGTAGTAGTCACTAGAAGGTGGGTCAGCAATCCTGGAGAGATTTCCTCTCTTCATGCCGAGTAGGAGAGCTTGTTTACACCTGTTCTCGAGTGCCCATGGAAATGCACTCCCCTTGAATGGCGGAATCCTAACCCTTGCCCGAGTCAAAAATCAGAGGGTTTCCACAGCTCACGCATGCCCCCGTCAACTCACCTTCCCTCTTTATCTTCTCCCCCTTCTCCTCTTGCGTGACGTAATCGCCCACGTTGACGAGAAGGGACCAGATGTGGCCAAAATTCCTTTCATCTTCTATCTGCATTGATTTACTGCTTTCACTTTCACCTAAGACTGAATTATACCTTGGCGAACTAATTAATCCCACGAACCTCTGGAGTGGCTCCAATGAATTGAGATTCAACGTAAAATACTGGATTTTTTTTAAATCTCGTTATTCCTTTATTGCTAAACGATTTACGCATAGTCGTTCGACAATCGTACAAGTTTAAGGTGTGTATGCTTAAAGGGAAAATAAGGAAAAAATTAATGGGAATGGTGTAAATGTGGTTTATGTAGAAGAAATGTTTGTAATGGATTGTTGGGGGAAATTTTTCCTGAGTTTGTTCTGGAACTGACACAAAAAAAGGAACAATTGTTGATGTAAATGCATGCATGCCTGTAAAATCAAAAGATTTTTGCATGAATTTATGCGACACTGTGGGTATGGGTTTGCATATGTGTGTTGGTTTTGAATGTGGTTTTATTCCCTTTTACGGGTGGTGACCTAACACCCCCTGCCACACTCCCTTGCAGGGTGTGATATAGAAGTAGAGGTAGTGCTTAGAACGGACCATTTAGTAGAGCAGGCCACTCTTAAAACTTGTAATTGCCGTAGACGACGATAGCTATTATTTCGATTTTTTTGCTGTATTTTGGCCGTTATTTTTCCATTATCCTTATTAATAAGAGAGAACCTCCGCCACGAGAGGTAATTCCCTTTTCGCCTTTTTCTTCGGAGTTTTAGTTTCGGCACCTCCAAGGTGGAGTTGGATCTAATGTTTCCTTTGCTTCTCTGCTTAGATGTCTTTCCCAACTCTGGAGGTAATTAATGAAAGGTTACACAAACTAAAAAGCAATTACAACGTAAACGCGGTCCAATTGAAATGGAACTTAAATCAACAGAGCTTTCCGAGAAGACATTACAAACACTAAAACTCGTAAAATTGAGGAAAAAATATATAAATAGAAAAGGCGACAAATTATCGAAAATCCAAATATTTTTTTTAATTGATGGTGCCTGTCGCTACTCCAATGGATATTTTCATGGAGAGCAAAAGCTGGCCAGATATTATGGACATGGTTTTTGAAGTAATTATTATTTAGTATTTGCCGAAAATTTCTTTCAACATTTTCAGAAACTTGGGTGCTCCAGCGAGGAATTCCGGTGAATTCATTATGTAAACAGGAGTAGTTAATGCCAACAGGGAAGGACAAAAAGCAAGAGAATGGGGAGAGGTTCGTGAAGTGAAAGTAAATGGTTAAATCCCTAGCCCTTAAGGGGGCGATAGGGATGGAGTGTTGAAAGATAGGAACGGTGAACGGGAGGATATAAGGTAGCTTTGTATAGAATATGAGAGGGCCGTTTATTTGTCTTAATCGGAGAAGCAAAAAGTTATTTGTTGGTTGTGAATATTTCCACAACAGCGATGTAGTGGACGTATTTACGCACGGAACTTTACTTAGTCATTAAACAAAGGAGTATCAGAAATCATATATACTTAGGATGATCAAAGTAAAATGCTTAAAAACCTGCTTCATTCGCGATGCCATTTAGTTAATCTTTGGCTGCCAATTAATGAACACCTAAAGTACAATTCTTAGGGTATGTTAATTAATTAGTGTAATATGTAAATATGAATAATGATGGTTTCACTAGTTGAAGCAGTAACTTCTCGTGTAGGATAAAAAGGACCCTATATTATTGATGGACACAACAATCAAATAAATATTTTGTTACTCCTAAAAAAACGCAATCCAGCGGCCTACTCTGCATCAAGTCCTTCTTCGTCTCTGTGTAATTCTTTCCTCTATTCATCCCGACAAACATCCCTATCCTGTTCCTGCCCTTTCCTCACTTGCCCAACATTCTCCCATATATTACCTTTTTAAACATTCCACTCCCGCTCAATACGCCTTTCATCCATTTTTCCTGCCTCCATAGGATTTCTCTCAACAAACCCCTCTCCTCACCCACCATCTCTAGTACTTCCTCATTTGTTTTCCTTTCGGTCCATTTCACCTTCTTCATTCTTCTCCACACCCACATTTCAAATGCCACCAATCTACGTCTATCCTCCTGCTTTAATGGCCACGTTTCCGCGCCGTACTCGCTCAATATCAAAGTTTTGACGAGTATTTTCTTAACATCCTTACTCAACGTCCCTGTCATCAACTCCCGCCTCCTTGTGATAGTCTCTTTATCTAGCGCAATTTTTCTCCTTACGCCCCTACTACTTTGACCAATTTGCTCCAAAACACTTCCGAGATACGTAAACTGTTTCACCTGCTCATATAATTTTATATTAGATATAGTATTATTTTCATTAAAAGCTGAGTATTTCTAGAAAAGGTATCGAATAAAATCTATTTGAGAGGTTTAGTCTATATTTTAACCGTCGTTCTGTGAATGATCCCCATTCAATTTCTTGTAGAAATTAGTCACTGTGCATACATTTTATCGCAAAAATTATTTAAAAATTCCGCTCCTCCATTGCTGCACTCGATCCAATTCATAAATCAGCCAACCTCGTAAGGATCCCATAAACTAGCAACATATTGTGGAGCCTGGAGAATGAAAAACAACATATCTCTTTCATCCATACTTGAATCATGTGGTCTTGGGGAGGGAAAGGAGGGAATATAAGGGCGTGCGCCTTGCCCGTGGATCCGGTGGAGGGGGAAATGGGAGGAAGAGGAATGGGGGGAGGGGAGGAGGGGTATTGACCCATCCCCTCTAACATGCCTCCGAGCCCCACTCAACCCTTAATAGGCGTGCGTGGAGTCGCATGAAAAACTCTTTTTAAGTTGCTTCGGTTGCGACTGCTTGAGATTGTGTGGACATAAACTCTCCTTTTATATCTTTTAAGCATGCCGATTTAAATTTATTTATAATTTAAAAAGGGCTATTTTGTTCATGATTAATGTTATTAATCGTATTAATGAATAAATAACAACTTATGAAATACTATCATAATGATGGTCTTTTATGAAACGTGTCACACTGTTGCTACGTAAGTTGTAATGTCGTAATGAAGTAAATGTGAAAGACGAAATTGTATTTTTTGTCATAAAATGGTAAAACAGGTGGGCATTCATTAACTCGTTCATTTTTAAGGTGCACGCAATTGTTTTTTTGGAAAAACTTATTGGCAGATATTAATTAGGTAATAAATTGGACCACTTATTAACAAAGACATGAGTATTTATGTCTCACCGCTATTTTTTAAACATAGTGTCGAGATATTTTAAAAAAATTAAGGACATTAGAATTAACATCTCCCACGGAGAGACAGTAGAAATATTTCATCGTGAAAATGGGCAATTTAAGCCATTAGCTTAAAAAAACTGCGGCTTGTATTCAGATTTTAAATAATGATTCTGGATGTGAGTGATATCATTGTATATATTGCATATGAGTTGGAAGTATATCAACTGACCTGCAAATCCTGGCCCGCTAAATACACTGGCCAAACAGGAAGATACTCGTTAATCAATGGAAGAGCAAACGAGCACCGAAGGTGTCTACAGAAAAGAGATGAATCTTTAATGGTCTCGAAACACATAATTGACCCTGATCACAAATACAACTACTATATCTCATCTACATCAGCATAATACCCCGAAAACTGCTGCAAGAATGTGTGAGGGAGGGTTTTAGGTCAACACCCGTAAAAAGGAACAAAACCAAATGCAAAAATATACCCACAGTAGCGTATTCATTCATACAAAAATCCTTTCATTCTACACGCATATAAATACATACTTGTATACTATCATCTAGGAAATAATTACACATCTCATCGCAACGAATTAGAGTCTTCTTATTCCTTTGTCTTTCCCTCTTCCTCTACAAACCCTCAGCCTCCGCCCACACTTTTACTCGATTTTTTCTCCCGCCCCCATAGCATCGGTTTTTTCCACTCGCCTAACCTATCCCAGCACGTGGAGACACCCTGGTTCCCACGCCTCCTAATTTAATATATAAATATATATGTGTGTATGTGCGATTTTTCGGGTAGCATATCTTTACGGGAAACTATAAAAGGGGGAAGGAAAGGCACTGGCCCCCTAACCCTGATGTGTGAATTTCAGTCGCCGTCGGCCTTAGCACTCTACCATCACCTACCAAACCGACATTTGGGTTGATTACTGTGTGTATGGTTATACATTGGACCTGTACATTGAGAGTTTTACCTGAAAATCATGTAGTGTATCGAATGCAAATTGGTCGAGAATAAATTTTTAATGAGTGGAAAATTATAGTAGTCTTCGTCTCTGTTATAATTTCAATTGCTCATAAACGTTTTATAGTATATATGTGCGGTAGAACATCCGCATGTTGCGCCTCCATGCTGCGAAAACTTTTTAAAACGTGAGTGTTCATCAATTAAGTTGCCGTTCTTTCTATGCCTCCTCCGTATTTTTTGTGGAACTGATAGATTTAAGATGCCATTTTTTCCACGAACGATAAAGGATCATAATAGCATTGTCCGACCGAGGTAGGGGGTCATATTCGGGTCAAAATTAGTATCGTATTTATTCACCCACCCTGCCACAGACCCTAGCGGTGGTTTCACGGATACTAAAGCATGTAAAATATTTAAATCGCCACAATCTGAAGTTTTTTTTAACGCCTACGCATGTGTATATAATTTAATTACGTCAAGAGTAATATATGTATTTTAGTGGACAAGTAGAAAGGTACGTGATGGTGCAACACCCACGAAATAACGTTCCGAATGTATATCTCGCACATTAGATTCCAGCCAGGTAAGTTGATTACGATACGTACAAGGGTCTGACTTTTAAGACACTAGAAACAAAGATGAATGTGCGCACACACAAACGCACACTGAATGATTCGGGATTTTCGGCCTCATGAAATGCCTCTGTGAAGGTGAACGCAGTGATCGGCCTAGTCTACCGACAGATAGATTCAAATACTCATTCTTTCCCAGAACAATCAGAAATCATAATAGTAAGAAACCGAAGTTCCTTAAGAAATATTAAAAACATTTAAGTTTCAAATTGGAACAAAATTAAAAATTCAAAGATATTAGATTTAAATGTAGGTGCATGTGTATGTTAGTTGGTAGTTTGTGTGGTTGCATATGTGCTGGGTGAAAGGGTTCTTGCATGAATGTATACCATGTTTGGTTTATGGACTGTAAATTTGTGGCTTCTGCATGCGGTTTTTTTTCTTTCTAAATAACGGGTGGTGCCCTAACACGCCCTTGCGGCGGCTTGCGGCGTATTGAATAGATGTAAATGCAGACAGATAAAGTGACGGATGGCCATGTCTTGGATATCATGGAAATTTGCCCGTTCACTCTTTAACTAACAAAACCACAGACTTAGAACACTGTCTCTCATCACTTATAGTCGGTGAACGGCAAGATGAATGTTAGCAGCTTTGATGTTAATTGCCAGTAAAAATTTTAATGTTAAACGGATTTTGTATTTTGCTGGATTTGCAATTCTATTGTTCATTTTGACTCGCTACGGTAAATAAACGACAAGTGGCGGACCTTCCAAACGCTGTATGCGTAAGGACTTAGTGTGTGTGCGTGTGTATACACAGCAAACATTCGACTACCCCCACTACTTCGCTGGATATACGCAAACGTAAGTTACTTTCTGGACATTTGCCATACATCTGTGAATGAATTACTTACTCTCTTGGGACTTTATGACAATTGCATATGTTTTTATGCCTATCCTCAATTCTGCTAACAATACGTACTCATCTATGCCTTTCTCAGGCATTCCCCAGGCGTACGTGAACGCACCAAAGAATCCCATCGCACCTCCATCCCTTCTCGCCGACTTCCCATCGCATTCATCCCTTCTCTCTCACTCTCCCCCATCGGCCATGTCACGCGCGGCCAACTTCAGTGTATCGTTATGTGCATCATGGTTATGTCATGGCGTAGCGATGCGCATTGTTCCCTTCATGTGAGCAAAGCATTATTGCATAATAATGCTTTGCTCAGATGCTCTTTTTCAATCACAAAATCCTTTTTTCCATATTTTTATGCTTATTTATTTGCATAACCTAAACTAATTTTATTCTGAGTCATCAAAATATATGCGTGCACTATGGTAAGCATAAGAGTATTTATTTATGCTTTGATGGGATACAACTCTGAACTTGGTAAAGGTATTGGTTATTTCCTGGATTAATCAAAGGGTCGATAACATATTCACCAGGATATTGGTTGGGAGATGCTCCTATTTAAATTCATAAAAAAAATTCTTCGCCGTGTAAATACATCAGTGATGAAATTTTCTCGCCGAGCAACGTAATAATCAATAGCTTAAAGGTATGTTTCCTATTGTGCCTTTAAGAGTGGGGCTTAAGAGGATTTTGGTCCCTCTTCCTCACGTCAGTTACCACGCCCGGATTTGCATCTCGACCCTCTATTCCGCCTCATCCCTCCCCGGTTTCCAAAGGAGCGGATTATCCGACGTCCTCCCCCTTCCCGTCACCCCCTCCTTCCTTCCCCTCCCATCCCCACCGCCCTCCCCCACGTCGCTTCTTTCCTTCCCGGTTATCAAAACATTGCCCCCTCCCTCCGCGGAGACCTCTCCTTCGACCCACCCCGCGTAACGGCCGGGGCCAGGGATGATACCGTCCCCTAAAAGACGTACCCCGGGTTGAAAACAGTAGAAAGCAATGCCGCCGTCGTATCACGATGTAATTAGCAATGTCAACTCTTGCGACGGATCACAGAAAGAAAGAAAACTTCACTGAGTAAAGTGTTTCGGCAGTGCTTACATAAGGAAGGTTTAGTTTAAATATTGTCATGCCATGGGATTACTCTTTGTAAAGGTCGAATGATTTTTCCCAATGGGCTGCACTCAAAAGATATTTTTTTCACTTGCCAATGATTTCTCCAATGCCATTACATAAGCGTTCATTATTATTTAATGTCCCAGGAGACGGAGAATTTATTTCGGTAAACTTTTAATTAATTACACATCAAATGAATGTTTTGATATTGAAGAATACGACAATAGGGTTCCTTTTTTCCAGAATTTATATTGGGAAAATGTTATCTTATTTTTTATTCAAATAGGTAGAAGATGATGTCAGAACAACATTTTCATCGTTTTTCCATTTCTTTTGAAGATATTGTCTACTTCTAATTAATTTCTTAGCGTTCTTTTTAAGTGAGTTGCGGCTGGAACAACAAAGGAATTCATTATTATATTTCTCATTATCATCATGAGTACCATAATATTTATATTATTCCAGTGAAATGATTCTTTTATAATGGATATTATAATTTTGAGCTTTGCTTCCAAGGCATATTAATTATTGGCATATTAAATTGTAGAATTTTCAGAAGAAACACACAAACACACCCAGAAGGTTTTTCATTACTCCTTTTAGATATTTCTTGTTCAAACTTAATCATATATCTATTTGTCTCTGCAGTAGAAAAATGGGAAAAACGTGAAAAAGTGAAAATGAAGTTCTTAAATTGTAAAATAACCGACCAGAATTACTCAAATTTTATAGAATTTCAAGGGTACCTTTTTTTCCTCTAGAAGTTCATTCCTTATTCCTGCGTTTTATCGTGCTGAAAAGTTAGCGTCATTACTAAACTTAACGAACCATAAAAAATCTACTTTTAAGAAATAAAAAATTCGGGAAAATTCGAAATTCGAAAAAAGATGTTAATTTGAGGTTTCTCGCGGGCTCTTTTCAAACGAAGGCGGTTTTCTCACTCAAAATTCGCACGTTATAACATCCTTATAAAATTCCTATGAATTTATATCATCTCCTCTCATTTGTATGTAACTTGTCTTTTATTTAGCCTAACGGGCGCAATAGATTTAACTCCACGTGAACTAGTCTAAAAAATTAATTAAAGAGAAAATATTGTTTTTCTCTGCCCGATTACTCATGTTAAACTTTACTATAAAAGTTGAGTGTTGTTATATACTATGTTATATAGAGTGTTACTATAAAAGTTGAGGGTTATTCACCATATATGTTATTCACGAGTTGATTCAATACATCGGCCTCCTAAGACATTAAAATGTGACACTTTGGCAAGGCGCGGCATTTTTTTGCTTCGTCCGGAAGCCAAAAATGGCTTTCGATGTCAAGCTTCTTCACTTCTTTTTAATCTTCCCGACTCCACCCAGGCGCCCTTTCCTGCTGGCCAAACTGAAGCACGCCCTCCTCCCTATGTACGCCGCTACAGCCCTCATCCCTCTCCCGCCCCCCTCATCTATCTCTCTGCCGCCCGCCCTCTCCGATATTTTCCTCCGCCCCACTTCTATGCAGGATTCTTCCTCGCGACAAATTCCGAAGTCAGGAGGGAGTAAACCTTTTGCCTAGTCACGCCTATTGCTCATCCACAGCGATCTAGGAGGACCAACCTTGACGGATGACGACGATATGATGTTCGAGTAACGGAATATTTTCACGGGGAATATCACAGCGGATTTTAGAGAGCGAAAAGACGATGACGAAATGCGTTACGGACGCAAATCCTCTCAACAGATTGTTTGCGCAGCTGTCGCAAAAAGCACGAGGATAGCTGAACCTACCTGCATGCGATATTGGACTCAAATATATTGATTCTATTGATTTTTACCAAAATTATTCCCTAATATTGTTCATCTGCTCATCGGGAGTAAATTTACTTTTTCATTACATAGTTGTTCTCAGAGAGGGTTTTATAGAAAATTATATCTTTCGGAATCAAGGTATGGTATTTTTTTCCCAGCCTTAAAGTTAATTAATGTTTTTGATAATATAATAACTACAAAAGTCATGTTCACCCCGTAAGATCTGAACCTGACTAAAGAGCAATATTTAGATCATTTATAATCAGACTTTATACCAGATGAAAGTTGACTTCTAACGTTTTTTCAATGGCATGGCGGCGAGCTGGTATGACCTGGGCTTATAAAAACGACTACAATGTCCATACAAATGAATTAAACTTAAATATAAAATACATAGAAAAATAAGGAATTTTGAAACTTCAACATGATGCATAAGTTGTTGAAAATAGATGTATCTTTTTATATATATAAAAAAAATTAAGGCCTATATTTTTATATTGCAATCGTACAATGATTGATTGAAGTCTTTAAGCACTTTTAAAATATTTTTAGTTCTTTTTTAGAGCCCCGATATAGCATTTTCCCGATGTTCCCGATTATCTTTCTGATTTCAAAGTATAAGAAAGCCTTCTTAATATTTTATCTCTAAACATTCCTTGAGGGAGCATGTTTCGCGGAGAAGTTATCCATTAGACTTAGGTGACCGTACGCAAGCTGGAAAAATCTGTTGCTGTGATCCTCCCGTTCCTTCTCTCGTCTCTCGTCCACCAAAGAAATTTGTTCTTCGCCTGCGTTAACTGTAGTCGACGTCAAGCCTGTGCGTGTCCACTGCCGAATTAGGTACTCAATTTCGTTCGATTTTCGGAATTATATCCAGCCTTTTTATCATAATTTTTCGAATAAAAGTGGATGAATTTTTTCGGAACTGGTGCGAAATCTTGTTAGACGCATTCTACTTGAACATATTTCTAGTGATTTACCTGTAAAAAGCGATACTAAATGTGCTAGCGTTATTTGGAATATTTAACTTGGCAATAAGACACCTATACTGTCAATTGGTACCCTGTTACCAGAATATTTAGAGGCTTTATTTTTTATTGATGATTAGCCAATAAATATGAACAGGTTCCATATGGCTATTTTGGAAAATGTTCTCTTTCAAAATTAAAATCCAGGAATGGGAGGTAAATAGTGACACGGGCCTGGATCAATAATCTAGGTTTGCTACTCTTTCGGTATTTTTTTATTATTGAGGATTCTCTGCAAGTAGTGAAATTTAGCTTGCGCAGCAGTACAACATCCGATCGACTATTTTTATAGTTAAGTTGAAATGCAGGTCAGGCTGAAGGGTTTCCTTCAATTGAGTCTCAACCAGTCTGTTTATTTTTATTTTGGATGACAAACAGGGAATGAAACTCGATGCAGTTTCAAAATAAACCCAGGAGCATTTAAATTCCAAGGAATTCCAAAGATAGAAAATTCCGCGAGGGTAACTGTAGCGCAGTCGTTCGTACATTTGCATACAAATGAGTGAAACAAAAGGCGATTCGTTTCCCAGTGAAACGGCAATTCCCCATGACCGTCGTTCAAATCCGAATGTCGGAACTTCCGACCGCATACTTGAGTCACCAAGCACTTTTTTAGTGGTCATAGGCAATTACGAATGTCAGGAGTAATCGTAACGCTCAAGTACCGGCGCGGTTCTAGAGTTTCAAACCGATTTTTAACGTAGAATACAGTAATTTCACTTGTTCGTCAACATTTTTATACATTTAATGTGATCGGGTTCACCCACTATGTTAGGACAAATATTTTTTTAACCGTATCTCTATCTCTCAATGTCAAGAAATATTTTGAGGTAACTATGCAAACACCAACATGCTGTTAAATTGAAAATCGGAAAACCACTCTAGTAGTATTGAATCCTTGACCAAAATAGTGTTATGTATTTAATTGCCATGTTTATTAATTAAAAATGTTCAAGGTTCACTTTGGTGACTAAATATTAAAGATCAAAATTCACATGGTTTGCGGTATTTCACCGATGAGTGCCTTTCCGTATATTATATTGCTAGGAAATATCAGGCCGATTCATTAAAAATTCATTCGATTATTCAAGTGTTGGCTAAAAAACTGCATACAAACCTATCAAATTCAAACTTTTTGAAAACTCTTCCATCTTGAAACCATATTTCCTTTGTCCACGTTTCATACCGGACGATCATCTTGTAGGATTTTTCATTTGATAGCAAACTTTTTTTCTGTTCTTAAAATCTGCTCTTCGCAAGGTGTACCAAATCCATCTTTATTTTTCTTTCCTTGCTGTGCGCATTGTTTCCACGACCTCTTCTACTATTTCATATGTCTCTTCATTCCTCATTATATATATATATATATATATATATATATATATATATATATTTGTTTATTTATGTATTTATATTTATATAAAACTAAGACAGTAACACAGAGCACGAGAGCACATAAAAAGAACACTCACAATAAGGTCTTGACAATTTCGACGGACTAGAACTCGAAGTTCGAAATTCCGTCTTCTTCGGAAGATAAGATATGACAGTCATATCTTATCTTCCGAAGAAGACGGAGTTCGAGTCCGTCGAAATTATCAAGATATTATTGTGAGTGTTCTTTTTATGTGTTCTCGTGCTGTGTGTTACTGTCTAAGTTTTTCATTCAACACTTCCGTGTTACTTCGAAGAAATCATCATCTATACTATATATATATATATATATATATATATATATATATATATATAATATATATATACACAGGCCACGCTAGGCCGAAACCTAAGCTATTTTCATGTCAGCTCTCGTATTTGATGTTATGCCATTATTAGAATGTTACTCTGCTTAAATGGTAGCCTTTCCGAAGGTCCAGCCGACCACATATCATACTCCTCAAGAACACCTTATTTCTCTTTATCATTCCATGTCTCCGTTGACCGCTTCTGATAACATTATATTTCCACTCCCAACTTTTGCTTTCCTTCCCTCTCCGATTGTCCACCCAACCAATGAAGGGCAAAGAACCCCACTTTTGTTGGAGTGGGTCTCGCATGGATTATTACTGCCGTGAATCAGGCAGACATCCAAGCTCCACGAGTGAATTGCATATTGGAATTAATGGTTTACAGAGGAGTTACAGAGTCAGGCCGTCCAAACTTTGAATAAGATATAAATCCCTCTCGACATTTATATGCACGTAATTCAATGAAAATGCCGTTGAAGAGACGGAAAGAGCATATTGCGTTTCAATTAGTAATGTTTTAGCATGAGCAATGCATTATATGTCCACACTCACTCACTCTGAAGATATTTTTGCCGCGCTCTCATGATCCACTAAAAAGACTGCCATTTCCCAAGAGCTAGAGGCAAATGGCTTAGATAAAGATACTCAGGGTTGTATTTAAGACTTTTTGAATAGTCGGGTTCAAAGAGTAGTAATATATGGAGTTAGCTCAAATGCAGCAGAAGTTACTTCAGGTAAAGACCTTCAGGTAAAACCCCGGGAAGTGTCATTTGAACTCTTTTATTCCTACCTTACGATGACATTGGCTCCGTAGTCACTAGTAAGATACGTTTATTTGCCCATGATGCAATGGTTTACCGTGATATTCGTGATTCTATGAACACAGCAGCTTTATTAAATGATGACCTTAATGCTATACAACGCTGATTTGACACTTGGTAATTAGAATTAAACTTAAAAAAGTGCGTAGCCATATATGTTTCGAAAAAGAGCAATTCCCATCCGAACACCTACTGCATTGGGAACACCGATATGGAATGTGTAGACTCAATTAAATACCTAGGCGTTACCCTCACTCAAGACCTCTCCTGGGTGAAATACATACGGGGAAGATGTGGACAAGCTAACAGAAAATTAGGATTTATTGGAAGAGTCTTTGGACAGGTTTAAAATGCATTTCTTTTTTAGAACTATAAGAGACCAGAATGCTTGTAATCAAAATCCTCCAGGAGTCAGTTCAACATAATAAGTATTAACGTACAGGTTAGGGACTGCGCAAGGATATATATATATACATTATATATATATATATATATATATATATATATATACATTATATATATATATAATTCAAACACGAAAATCCCGCCATACGGCGAAAAAATATTATTTTCACACATAGAAATAGATATATAAGGAAAGGGGATAGGAAAACACATAAAAGACAAACACACAAGTGTTTGTCTTTTATGTGTTTTCCTATCCCCTTTTCTTATATATCTATTTATATATGCGGGTCGCGGTTCATCTCTGTGTAATTCTTTCCTCCCTTCACTCCGTCCAGCATCCCTATCCTGTTCCTGCCCTTTCCTCGCTTGCCCAACATTCCACTGCCAATCAATACGTCTTTCATCCATTTTTTCTGCCTCCATAGGATTTCTCTCAACAAACCTCTATCCGCACCCACCATCTCCTACACCTCCTGCCATACACGTTTTTTAATGGCTCGCAGGGTATTTATTTAGATGTACATTTAATGAAAGAGTCAACGAGAATTGTTATCTGTCATTGGTTATGCCTCATTTAGAATATGCTGCCAGTAAATGGGATCCTCACGAAGTTGGATTAATTGCCGAATTGGATCGAGCGCAGCGTAGAGGAGCTAGATTTGTAAAACGTTGCTAAGATAAACTTAGTAGTGCATCCAAAATATTAAGAGGAACTAGGCTGGGAACCACTCAGAGGAGCGGAGGTTAAAATGTAGGTTGAAGCTTTTGCATAATTTGGAAGGGCGTCTCTTTAGCAGTGATTTTGAAAATATCTAATTGCCCCCATCGTACTACGGTAGGAGAGATCATAATAGTAAAAATAGAGAGACTTAGTGTAGCACAGATTTAAGATGTAATGTTTTGGTCGAACTACAGGGGATAATAATAACTTTGTTCGACCGCGGTAGGGTCATGCTCGGGTAAAATTATTCTGGTGTGTATTTACCCCTGCCACACACCCTAGCTTGCAGGGAATATAAGTAAAAATTTGAAAAAAATGAAAGAAAATACCTCAGAATGCTATACATTGCAGTATTTACTCACTTAAAAGGATAATTCGCAATGGTGAACGTAGGAAGGGGGTGAGAGGATATTTCGAAAACGTGACTGCTCTACCAGCATGGAGGTATGGAGGCTATTTTCTGAAGCGACACATGATCGAAATTTAAATTTCACTTGGCAGTTTAGCGATGGTGAGCCCAAGTGACTGTGAATGTTCCTTTATATTAATTCGTCGAAGTTGATATTGTGTATGTTGAATGCAAAAGATTACAAAAAGCACAGGTTTCAGATCTTAGGATTTTCATGGTAAGAGATTGTAGTGTGGAGTTCGCACTCCAACATACATGCATTGGTCGCTTGGATCATGTATATAAAATTCGGACAACAGACGCCAGAACTAGCAGACCTACGGACTATTTCTTCCCACGGACACTACAGGACAGCAACTATAGGGTTAAAGATAGTAAAAATTCCTCTTCCACCCGCAGCCTTTAGGGGATAATTAGGTCTACTCAATTGCATGTATTTTCACTAACCTTGTGTTTTGTTGTCAAAACCTTTTCTTTCCGCATGAGCTTATAAAAATGCCATTAAATAATGTAGTGCTCATTACAAAATTCCTTACTCTGCCTTTTCTGTTTTTAAGTTTCCCCTTCCGTCCCTTGTCTCTCTCTGTTGAAGGACTCTCTCGCTACCTGCAGCGTTGGGTCACATTCCCTACCTCTGTTCTTGGGAGAGGACACCGTTGTATGTAGCATGTCTATGCGTTAGTAGAATTTCGGCTTCTTACTTTTCAAATTCTATCTTGGACGTTACTGGATAATTTTTTACTACATCCTAAAGTGCAATTATTTGTTAGACGATAGTATATGTGTTAGCATGCGTGTAAGTTGAAAGGATTTTCCCATGAATATATACGCCACTGTTGGTATAGGTTTGCATGTATGTGTTGATTTTGCATGTGGTTTTGTTTCCGTTTACCTAACCTAACCGTTTGACCTAACTCCCCCCGCCACATGCCCTCGCGGCGGCTTGTGGGGTATTATGTATGTGTAGTGTTCACCTATTTGAGCCTCAAATCATGTGAAATTCGGTCATAAAATGGGTACTAAATCAGGATCATTAATTATTTACTCCCCCAAGGATTTTTTTCGTCCAAATAATCGTAATATTTGGGTTTTCAGGGGTGGGGGTATGAGTACAATCATCCCGCGTATTCGAACCCATGATCCTCGAGTCTCCACCCCACCCAAAGCTCTTCAACGGGGAGACTGTGACCAAATTGTTGTCGTCAACCGCCTGTCACAATTCCTTCTCTTCCCTCACACCGCCGCGCCATGTGTCAACGTCCGCCACTACAATGCGCCCGGCGAGCCCGATGTGCTTCATGGGGAATTAAATTATTGCACTGCCGAGGACGAATCATTTCTAAGACGAAGTGGGAGAGGATGAAGCACGTAGCGTTCATAATTGGCCTCGTTAAGGAACTCGCGCGAGACGAAAGCTACCGCAGCGAAGAAATCCTTGGAGAGATCCTCTTCGTCTGCTTCCATCAAAAGAATGGATGACTCTCCTTCGTACTCTAACGCCCCATTCCCCTTCGGCACGCCTCTTTCCGTCTGTGAACACCGCCCCCTTCCCCACGCCCCTGTTTTTAAATAAAGTCCCTGTCCATCCACTACCCTCTCCCTCTCTCTTCCCCCCACACCAAACTTCTTCCCGTTGCCGAGTGCTTTAATGCCTTATATTCCCACCCACCCTTCCTCGCATCACTCCCTCCACGCCCTGCCCCTCCTCCCTCCCCCACGGCCCTTGCAGCCCTTTTTTACGCCAATTCTGAACCCCCCTCCAATCATGCCCCACAACCCCTTGCTTCCGATTTCGTCCCGAGTCGTAATTACCCTCTTTTCTCCATCTTTTCCTCCCTCCATTCCTCTCTTCTTTCCCTCTCCACGCACGCACACATCCCTTCACCGTGTTTTTCGACCCCTTTCCATTCCTCAACCCTCAAATCTCCCTCACCGCCCCTGTTAATGGTCCTTCTTTTTCCATTTAAACGGAGTCCGCTTTCAACTTTCTCCCTCTCTCTCTCCGTTTGTCCTCTCTCTCGGAACCGTTCGGCTGGAGGGTGGGTTTGGAAGGGGGTTTGGGGTGCGGACATCTCCTTCTTTTCATTCTTAGTGAAAAAAAGAAAGGAGCGGGTGACCGTCGCACGCCCACGCTCGGAAGTGGGGGCAGGAGGGTGGGAGGAAGTAAGGCTTTGCGGAGTGGGCAGGGTTGAGGGAGGCGAACATCCTTTCAACTCCGCCCGACTTGACCGGTTATAAAAAAAATTGAAGAATAAAGTTCGCCGTCTGCCCCCTTCGCCCCTACTGCCCCACCAATCCCCTTTCTCCCTCCTTTCTCTCTCTCCCACCCCACTCCCTTTTCCTTTAAAGCCCACGCCTCGTAACAAAAAACCCTTGGCCCCACCTCCCCCCATTTAACCCCCCGCAATCTCACCCCTCCCTCCCACCACCGTCCTTCGCGACCGGGTTCAAACTCTCTCCCCCTTGTTAATCGAGTGATTGATCGCCCTACGACAACAATGGGGATTCTTCGGTCCCTTTCCCTTTCCCACGATGAAGTGTCGTGAGTCCGCAGTTCTTTCGACACCGACCGATCGCGGGGGTTGTGAGGAGATTGTGGAAGGGTGGTGTGGCGCGACGTGTTTGCCCCCTGGCGCCGTCCTCCTCCCACACCCACTCCCCCTCTGTCCTTCTCTAACCCTTGAGGAGTGCATCACCTCCCCACGCTCACCTCTCCTCCCCTCCTTTCCCGCAAACCCCAGCCCCTCACCTGCTATTAGCATTTATCGAATGCATTCAATTAGGTCCCTTTTTGTATTCAGCCCTTCTTCTTCTTCTTCTTTCGTCCCCTTCCGCCCATTCAATCTCTCCAGACGAACGCCATTCTCCATCCCAAGCGGACTCCAGGAACCCCCGACCATGCGTCTTTCGTCATTCCGATACTATGCTCTCCCTTTATTCTCCTGAGCCCATTTTTTCGCGAATATTTGGTGTGACGCATAAGTTATATGTTTATTTTTTAGAGCTCCCCGAAGTGGAAATTATAGGGGAAACGGTATAGTCAATGGTATGACGATAAGGAGCCGAAACAAAACGGCATCTCTTGCTCGTTTTTGTATGCGTCAGCAGTATGAGTACCATTTTCGGCAGAAACATGGAACTAAGCTGGGAAAGTATTAAAAAAATGAAAATAAAAAAAGAGAACAGTTTCATCTTTCCTCTAAAAAAATCGCTGTTAGATGGAAGTTGATCCGTAGAGATCTTCATCTGGTGAGTTATAAATATTTGAAAATTGTGGGAAGCGAAGAGGAAAGCGGACATTGCATGGCTACTTGCTTTTAACGCGGCGGTTACCGAGTATTGATTCTCTTAATATTTTTGTCCGTTTTTATCCATGAGCGTAACACCTGCATTTATATTTTTTTACAATTTTTAAAATATTTTTTCTGACAAAGCTTTTCAGAGAAGTTAAGCAAGGCAGCGTTTTTTACAACCTGTATTTTCTTGAACTTTTTACTAAAAGTATCTAAAACTATGCTGTAGCGAAAGTGGAACCTAACGAGATTGAAAAAAATTATTATTACTCTCTGTTGTTTCACAAATACGGCATTTCCAACTCTTGATTTAAAAAAGGTGCGATATGAAAAATAATTTCAATGAATACTCCATTATTTTCTTTAAACAATACTGGAAAGCGATGAAACTTCAAGGTGAAGTTGTTGAATTTCTATGATAACATAGTAAATACGTCAAAGTGGTCACCTGAAAAAATATTTACAATTATAAACAACTATACGGGTGGTCATACCGCCTTCATCAGTTATAAAGACATTGTCCACTAGCCTAGGCTAGTGGACAATTTTTCAAATTCTCAAGTGGTGAATGACCATTCAAAAGTATGATTGTTGGGGCCTATCTTAAGTGTTTTCTATGTTAAATAAGTTTATTCTTGTAGGTATTGAGTGCGTCTTCATAGTATGATATTTCGTATTTAATCGTAACTACGGTTTCATTGGAATGCAACATCATGTTATTATTTTTATCAATATTTTTTCGGTTCTTTCAAACTATCAAGATGAAAAATATTTCTACCAAGGACTCCTGAGACTGTTTCCTAAATACCCGGGAGTTCTTTTTTATACGTTTGAAATGAAAGAATAGGTTAAGCATGAAAGGACGAGTATAGGGTTGGTGTGGAAGATAAACGGATGCAAACCCCAGACCGGATCGCCGGAACAAGAATAAAATCCTGGATTGCCGGTCCAGGCGATTATTTTTTTTATATTTGGGGTCTACATCGTTCCAGCCTCCCCAGCAACTTCGCTTTTGTCCTTTTATGTGCTACCTTTCCTTATCTTCCTATAGAAACCCATATAAGTATGTTGTCGTCCTTTGGCGTTCTTTGATACGCACATTTATAGGCCTTTCCTGAGAGATTTGCTACATCTTAGCATAGGTACCTGTCTGTCTTAAAATTTCATTCAACCTTAACCATCAGGTTACTCTTTTTCTTTTACTCTACACATATGCATCTATCCTACTTGCTCCCTCTCCCCGCATTAAGAATTTCTTGCACGCGACGCGTCGTGATGGCGGTGCTTTCCGGTGTCTACGTATGTACTCGGATGCGACGTACACCAGAGAGCTCCTCCGGAAAAAATCAATTTGCTGTTTTCTATTCCACGCGGCATTTCATTTACAGAATTCGCGGATGCATATTACGTAATCCTGAAATCGCTTTGTGTTGAAATAAAATTCTGTAAAGCATGAATTATAACAAACGACTGAACGGTTAACGTTAAATGCACGTTGTTTGGCTGGAGAGGGATAAAATGATAAGACGGCGAGAAGGAGTCATAGAAAAATGAATTTGGATACTAAAAAGATTTTAGTTTGTAATTTTAATTTCTTTGAATTTTTAAAATTAAATCTGCAAATTTTTATTTCTTAATTGAAATGTTGTCACGTTGTTGTCACGGAAGAACTAGCTGATGCGTTCAAAAAGTAATTCAATCATTTTTTGAAAAGTAATATATTGAACAGGTCTGCACAAACACTTAAAATTCTTCAAAGTGCTGTCATTGGGGCTCTACATGTTTTTTCCAGCCACTCAGCCATGAACGGTACGCGCCCTGGAAAGCGTGTGTAGGAACCTCTCGAAAGGCCTTCGTCACGGCTGATTGGATCTCTTCTATGGACGAAAAACGGGTTATTTTCAGGGCTGCCTTAATCTGAGGGAACAAAAGGAAGTCTGTCGGGGTGACAGGGGGTGACGGGGTCGGGGACTATAGGGAGGTGGGGCAGCGTTGGCAGCTGGTGTTTGGCCAGGAACTCGAGGAATCGTAGCGCGTTGTGGCAAACACCTTGGGCACGAACTTGGCGCACACTTTCTCATCGCTAAGTCTTAAGTAAAAATGCAAAACACAACAGTTCAAGTTCAACTTCAGTTCATTGATTACCATCTTGATACTCAATCGACAGCCAGAGTCCAACAACTGTCGAACACGAGACATATTGTTGTCGGTATTGCTGGTTGACAGAGTTGACAGTTCGTCGTGTAGGTCTTCCCGGCCATCCTTAAAAGCCTTTAACCACCTCAAAACTTGTGAGTACGACAGAGCAGAGTCCTTGTAAGCCTCACGAATCATTTTTTTAGTCTCCTAAAGAAATTTTTTCAGTTAAGCACAAAACTTAGTAATCGCGTAACATTGCTCTGTCATCGATTCCGCTATTTTCGTGACGAAGTCGACGACGCACAGAGGATCACAATAACTAACGACCTGCTGCATACACCACTTGAAGAGGTTTGAGACCGGTTTGGCGTCAAATTTTTGCGTCCCTTCACCTACTCCAAGTGGTTTCATCCCACTCCGATCAATAGGAGCGGCGCGGGAAATTCAATTGCATTGCTTTTGGGACGCTCCCTCTATGTATTTATTTAGAATTCTCTAGGACTGCATCATCATAAGTTTTCCGTTAAAATGACGTGATGTGAGGATATTTACTAATTCTTATCATTTCTCAAAATTTAAGTGGCTAGCTATGCCTTTTTTCGTTTCAAATTATTGTACGTTATTCGTAAATTAAGTACGAAACGTTATATGTAGTTGGACACAAGTAATAACTTTTTAAAAGTCAAATACTTTGTTGAAATCAGCGTACATAATTCCTGTTTTTCTGACACTGCTTATTTTCAATTGATCAGTTCATAATTACTCATTCCTCGAAAATGTACTCAATGCACGTATTTTGCATTTGTTACCTGGGGCTTATGTCGTCGATTAAGGTACAGTAAAAAATATGGAAAAATATCAGATAAAGGGGAAAAAGACAAGCTCCATGGGCAGGCAAGGAAATTGTCGGAATATAAACTGGAAAATATGTATTCTGGCCATAGGAGATAAGTTAGGAAATTTATGTATTAAACTGTAAGAGTTTCAGCGAAGGTGAAAACAGTCTTAGCAATGGTGTTGTAAATGTACCAATACCCAGTGATGTTGTAAATGTATTATTACCTTAATTTAATTATGCAATTAAATAGTACTACGGTATCTCCTACCGTAGTACTCATACTACTTACTACCGTAGATCATGTCAATAAAATTAGAGAGATTAAATGTGGAACAGATAGATTTAAGATGTAATTTTTTTACACGATAGGGGATCATAATAACATTTTTCGATCGCGGTAGAGTCATTTTCGGATAAAATTAATCTAGTGTGTATTCACCCCCTGCCACACACCCTGGGTGGCTTGCAGTGTATATATAAATAATTTTTTTTAAATTTTACATTGAAGATTAGGTGTATAGTTTATTTTAACAATAGAAATACGACGCATAAGAGAAAAAGCTTAGCTATGAAATTCTATAGGAACAAGGGAGAAAAGGAATTACGTGATATATAGGCAAACAATGAAGTAGTAACTGAAGGATAGGTTTACTTACACTTGTAGTGTAAGTAAACGTTGTAGAAAGAGATTTTTTGAAAATTTATTTTTAAAATATATGAGGAAGTAATTTTACTGAGTTCATGGTTCAATCAATTTTAGCCTTCATTCCGATAAAGCCTGAAGTACTTCAAGGAAGTTCATGAAGATTCTACGATAATTGATGATGTAGTAATACGAATCATTAATGAAAATTCGCACAATGGCACAACCTGCCTGCCGAGGCGAATATCAATTTGGATTTAGAAATGGAATGGAAACACGCTTCAGCGCGTCAACAAAGAAGAAGGTAAACGATTAAATCCGGGTTGCTACGGTGTGACTCCTGGATTTCGACAAGATGTTCATCGGAGTAGAGAAGGCAAAGATAGTGTAATATTCAGGATATGCAAATAGGCTGGATACTATCGGTGGCTTATCCCAAATCTGTGAATGAATCAGACGTACCAAGTAAGGTTAGCAGAGAGACAATTGGGAGGGGCTGTGATGAGGTGGGATGTGATGAGTCGCGTCGAAGTCTGCCGAGAGTGGGATGAAAGTAAACGACAGATAATTAAGTCATCTAAGTAAGTACATAGGTGGTAGTATTACTAATCAATAGGGTCAAAAATCATTGTTATTGTTGGGTGCGTTTAGAGACAATTTTGAGAAGAGTGAGTTGAAAATTAATCAAATGGAAACAATTTCTGAAGCAGTTTTACTGTCAGTAGTAAAAGATCCTTTCCTGTAAATTTAATTAAACGATATCGTCACAAGAGAGATCTTTTGGGAGCAGATGACGGAGCCTCTCTGACATCAAATAATTGCAGAATATAGCCTAATTATTTGGTAGTGACTTCCCTCGGGACGAAACATATATGGTATGTACAAAAATCGGGGAAAAAATTTTTTTCAGGTATTGCTGCAATGCCTCAAAATTTTTCAAAAAGCATCTCTGAGCGTCGACTCATTTTTGCCAGCTTTTCCACGACTCGAAAGTTCCCGGGTAGGTGGATTCCGGAAGGTCCTTAAGGGTACGCGTGCAACCTTCTTTGACGACGTGTACGAGTAGGGTCGCATGGTGGTGTCCGATGAGGGAGGATTTCTTTTTTGGATATAGCAAATAGTCTGCTGGTGCCAAGTCGGGAGTGTAAGAGGGTTGGGGAATCGTCGCAATGCCGTTGCAGAAAGTCTTCGCAAGCAGACAATCGACTTTGCCCTTGGTCGTCCGTCCAAAGACCTTCGAGAAGAGTTTTGCGCAGACTTTCTGCATCGCCAAATTTTCAGTGATAATGATGTACACTCTGAATGGTGTATATCTAATGAACACCAATACGATGTGCGATCATGCGCACACTTAACCGATGGTCCGAATTCAGCATTTCATATACACGTTTGCAACCCTTCTATTCACCCCACCTCTTCTCCTTTTGTTGTGTGGGTCACCCAAAACCCTCTCGTCCTCCAACGGGAAAATTAAACCTTCTCCACGGGCGACTTCCTGAGGTTTGCCTTCTAAGGGCGACAATGACCGTGAAAAACGGGAGAGTTGATGCGGGCGCCCTGGGAGTCGACCGCCGCCGTGGATATGTGCTCAGTACGACTAAGTGGAAATGTGACGAGTCATTTCGCATAGATGAGTTTATGTCCTCACCTACCTTTCTCCCCTCCGCCATGTGACGGGGCTCCATTATAAACCCTTTTGTTGTAAGCGTTCGTGGCTGGTGAGCAAGGAACGCCATGAGGTTGGCCTTTGATTTAAATGCTTCGGAGGCCAAACAGGCTTCATGCAAATTCATTAACGCTCTTTCAAAAGTATCTCGCGATACGGGTCGCGCTCACCGCCGAACAAATCTGTCTCGTTAGGAGTGACGGGCGTCCATGCCTCGGAGCCGGACCCCATCCAATTCCTTTATATTCCCTAACGATGCCTCTCGAGTTGAAGATCCTGGATAGGTTTTCGAATGTCAGCTCTCGTGAGCCTGTATATTCATTCGTTGGGGAAATCAGCGAGCATGTCAGATGTTTGACTGCTAGGTTTCGCTTTCCAATTTGAACGAAAGAGAATAGAATTCATGCGCCAACTGGTTCCATTTCATGACGAAACTGGATATTCCATTGGATTAGTGGAATAGGGTAGTATTGATGGAAACGACAACCATTCAAATTTTAATATGGCATCGGTGGGAAAACTTTAGAGGTGCACCGTGTGTGTGCGCATACATAAAATGGACAGGAACATATATTATAAACAAACACAGGAAAGTGGTGAATGAATCTAGTAGATTGCAAGTGGAATATTTCCTTGAATATTCAAATTTCATATACAAAATCACAATTATATCATACGCATACACACACACACACACACACACACACATATATATATATATTCAAACAGAAATAGGTATAAGGAAAGGGGATGGGAAAACACATAAAAGGCGAACACAGGACATGTGGGGAAGGCGATTTTTGAGCAGATCACGAAAGTAAAAATATTTCCTTATCTGGGATTCCTTATCCGGGAAATATTTTTAAAAGTAAAAATAAAAAAAAATAAAAAGTTTGAATATATATATATATATATATATATATATATATATATATATATATATATATATATATATATATATATATATGTAAACGTAAATGTATATATATATATGTATATATATATATATATATATATGTAAACATATACATATATATATATATATATATATATATGTAAACCATAAACACAGTAATCAACCCGAAGGTCGGTTTAGTAGGTGATGGTAGAGCTCACCCATGCACCAAGCGTGTGAATATTCACACATCAGGGTAGGGGGGCCAGTTCCTTTCCCTGTGCCGGTTATGGTTTCCCAGGAAGATCTGGTACCCGAAAAATCAACTAGCTTGGGTGGAGCTGCAGATGACCAAAGTGCCTTGCCCGGGAATCGAACCCGGGACCCTCTGGTCAGCAGTCCAACGCTCTACCCGCTAGACCACCGCGACCCGCATATATATATATATATATATATATATATATATATATATATATATATATATATATATATATATATATATATGATGATTCTGATGACGACGGCCGTGCCGTCGAAACGTAAATATCCAATATAAGTGTCCTTCTTTTATGTTTCTATGTGTGTGGTGTTTGTTGTCTTAGTGTTTGTGTGTTTATATATATATATATATATATATATATATATATATATATATATATATATTTATTTATTTATTTATATTTTTTTTACTCATTCAATTGAAAAAAGTAAATCTCTAATAAATACGCGAACTGAGGCCATACAAACTTTATTTTACAAAATTTATTTTTTTTTGCAAAGTTTAGATTTTGTACCCTTCAGAGTCTCTCCATTCGTTGCTCAGAACTTATTCCATCTTCTTTTCCACTACTTAAAGCACCCTTGGAAGTCCTCCGCAGTTAGGATTTTTAAATTTCACGTCGTTTCTTGCTTTATTGTGTCTATATCTTCCTAATGATGTCCCTTCATCACATTTTTGAATTTCGGGAATAGGAAAAAGTGGCTGGAGACGAAACCTGGCGAATGAGGAGGATGATCAGTAATGATGATTGAAACTTTTGTCAGAAACAGGCGAAAAATGTTGAATGTGTACGATTTTTGCAAACATTTTTTTAATCCAACCATGGATCTGTCGACTTGCCGGGCGGATGCTGTAATCACTTGAGCTATTGCGGAAACCTAAAATGCACAGCACTTGGTTCATAACCTCCCCACAATTTTCAGTCTATATCACGTATCCTCGAAAGCTCGTGTTTAGAGCATCGACCCGGCTAATCGAAAGATCCGTGGTTCAAGTCCCGGTCACGGAAATATATGTATTTTCACTTATGATCTCCTCGAATGTGCCTTCCCCACCTCTCCTCTATACGTCTTTTAAATTTGTTCCTACGAGGGTCATCCGGAAAGTAGTACCCGTTCGTGCCGCATGAAGTGCTGACGACGCGAGTAGTCGCTGGACGAGGTCAGATAGCTTCAGTGGCTTGTCTGCCTTCTCTGAGCCAAGTTGCGTGACGCTAGCATTGCCTGTGTTGTTTCTGTGATTGTTTACAATGTTTAAAAAAATTGAGAACGCCGCCAGTTGTGAAGTGAGGGCAGTGATTAAATTCCTCAATGCAAGAAACGTTCGCCCATGTGATATTCATCGCCAATTAAAGGAGGTGTATGGAGACAATGTAATGGACGAGTCGTCTGTTCGGCGATGGTGTCGCAACTTCAACATGGGGAGGGGGAACACACACGACGATGAGCGTTCGGGGAGACCGTCTGTCATTACAGACCAACTGGTGAGCTCAGTTGACGAATTCGTGAGGAACGATCGGCGCGTCACAATTGATGACATCTGTGAGCATTTTCCCAATGTTTCTCGAACAATTGTTCATGAAATTGTTAAACACCATCTGCATTATGCAAAAATTTGTGCAAGATGGGTCCCTCGCATGCTTACAGATGAGCACAAAACCAAGCGTATGGCTGCAGCACTGACGTTTTTGGGACGTTATTCTGATGAAGGAGACTCTTTCTTGACCCGCATAATTACTGGTGACGAAACATGGGTTTGTTATGCATCACCTGAGAGTAAACGACAGTCAATGGAGTGGCATCATGCTCATTCACCAAACAAACCAAAATAATTCAAGACAGTTCTGTCCACCAGGAAACTCATGGCAACCATTTTCTGGGATCGACGAGGTGTATTGCTTATTGATTTTATGGCCCGTGGAGACACTATTAATGCCAATGCGTATTGTGAAACATTAAAGAAATTACGGCGGGCAATACAAAATCGGCGGCGAGGTCTATTGTCTACTGGTGTCATTCTTGTTCATGACAATGCCAGGCCTCATGCAGCTGGGATAACACAAAAACTTTTGCAGCAATTCAAATGGGAAACTTTCGACCATCCACCGTATAGCCCGGACTTGGCCCCTTCAGATTTTCATCTCTTTACAAAACTTAAAGACTTTTTGGCAGGAAAAAGATTTGACAGCGATGAAGAACTTAAAGAAGGAGTGACCCTGTATCTCAATGAGCTGGCGGCGAAGGACTATGCAGCAGGAATACAGAAACTTGTCACACGTTGTGACAAATGCCTTAATTTGCTTGGAGATTATGTTGAGAAGTAGTTTAAAGTATCCTCTTTCAAATAAAATTTTTTATGTTTGTTAATATTTACTTTTGTGTCTTTATTTCACAAACGGGTACTACTTTCCGGATGACCCTCGTATTACTTTTCCTTATATCTATTTCCATGTGAATGAATGTATGTCGTCCATATAGCTGGTTTTCTTGTTCGAATGAGTGTGTGTATACAGGTATATGACGTTTAGAAAAGACTAGTTAAATATTTGATTCGAAGCGTTGTTATGTACGACGCGGAAACGTGGTCACTGAAGCAGGAGTATAGATATCGAATGGAGGCTTTTGAAATGTGGGTGTGAAGAAAGGGAAATGGGTCGAAAGGAAAATAAATGAGGAAGTACTGGAGATGGTGGGTGAGGAGAGAGGTTTGTTGGGAGATATCCTATGGAGGCAGGAATAATGGATGACCGGCGTATTGATCGGCAGTGGGATATTGAGGACTGTAATGGAGGGGAGAATGTTAGGCAAACGAGGAAAGGGCAGGAACATGATAGGGATTTTGGACGGGATGAAGGGAGGAAGGGAGTACACTAAGATGAAGGGAGATCTGATGTAGATTGCTGGATTGTGTTTTTTAGGAATCACAAAATATATATTTGTCAGTTTTGTCCATCCAAAAACCTACCTTAACCGATAGAATACTTAATAATAATAAATAGCCCACAGACACAGTAATCAATTTTCCCGTGGGACCCGGGAGACGAACTTAGTCCTCTGGAAATAAAGTCCTCTCAACCCGAGAGGATTTAATGCACGCAACACGTAGGTGAAACACCAGGCCATCGTAATCACCATCTTACAGAATGCAAAGATTTGTACAGGAAATTATTTAGCAAAAACTACACATTTCAGCTTTTCCTATATTTCTGATCTGGGAATCGATTAATTTTTTTGCCTTTTTCATGTTTTAAATTGAAAACAAATTACTGCGAGGAAAAAAGGCAACAATTTCACGCGAAGTGTGATTAAAATGTTGATTATAAGCCATGACAGCGTTAATATGTTTAAAACTGGAGCTTTCTCTTGCCTGCATACATGGCATCACTAGGACTACTTCAAGTGCGTTGAGAACGGAATGCTTCTCAGATTAAACAAAATTTTTTGCGTGAACATTGATTGGCCTGCGGTTTTTTTTTCTTTGTCGTCATTATTAACGGAAACCTAATGCCCATTTCGATAGGGGATTTCATGAACTCCCGGTATTTATAATTGAGTTTTTTCAGGTGGTTAAATAATTTTAAAGATTTTTCAAACAAGAAATCGGCTATTGGCTCAGCGACCTTCCTTTGCTCATATTTCAGAAATTATCCATTCCCATGACTTCTTAAATTATCTGATGGTGCCGTAATTTTTTTAAATCTCACGTATGGCATATATATTTATGTATGTGTGTACTGTTTCTCTCCCCCGTGCTTAGTTAGCGTTCCCATACTTTCCACGTACTTTCGTATTTTTTTCGAGCTACTTTCTGCTGTGGTGGTTCATCCCAATGGAAAGAGTAAAATAAAAAGCTATTTTTAACGTTGAAAGCGATCTTAGGATCTCGGATTTAACCAGCAGGGGAGGAATGGACCACGGATCTGTGTGTGTGCGATATAAGTTTGAGGAATGGAATGAAAATGGGATACGAGGGAAAGCGAGGATCGGTTTGTAATCGTCTCTTGTTTCCGCGGATATGATTTTTTTTCGTTTCCCTAAATAAGGCAAACGATCCTCCTACCCGTGACCCCTCCTCCCAATACGCCTCCCCCCCTCCCCCATCGAAACCCTTCCACCCCCGCCGACCGCCCGTCTCTCAAACCCGTCCCGAAGTCGACCCTTTTATTTTCTCCATCATTTCATCCAATTCTCCCCTTCCCACCTTTCCGTCAGCGGAACGGTGTCCCTCCCTATCCCCCCCCTAGTCCCTCGAGGGAGATTCACCCACCCCCCTTTTCATCCCCTTACATCCCCTTTCAATTCCTCCCGTACCTAAAACCCGATGCCACCCCCCTTCCGTGCGCCAATCAATCCCCCCACCTCCGCCCCATGCCCTGCAACTATCACGTTCCAAAAGAGCGTAGGAGCTCGGGCTCGCGAGCGGGGCCTGGCCGGGCAGGGTTAGCGCCCCTTCCCCCTCCCGAATACGCACGGATCGCCCCCACGGGTGGATTCGCTCCACCTCCCCCGGTTAGTGAGAGGAGGGGTGGGGAGGAATACCGACATAAATCCCTTGAATTGATGCTCGATACTATTTTCATTTGCAGGCCTAGAGAATGGCATGTTTAGCTGGATGGTCGAAATCTCACGGTCTCAAATCAGAGGCCTTAATTATAGAAATGTACCGTAACTGAGGAAATCACCTCAGCAAAAACAATAATACCTGGTACTAAAACAGTCCTGACAAAAAGGAAATAGCAATGCGTCTAATACTTGTACACTTGCCAAGAAAAATTGATATCAAAGCGTATGCAATTTCGCCTTCTTGCTTTTCAAATTCTAGCCTGCGCGTTATTGGATAAATGTCTTGTTGCATCCTAAGGTGCAATTGCTTGTTAGATGTTATATGATGTACTTGAATGTGTGTAAAATGAAAGAATTTTTCAATTAATGTATGCTCCACTGTGGGTATGGGTTTGCATGTATGTATTGGTTTTGAATGTGGTTTTTTTCCCTTTGACGGCTGGTGATGAAACACCCCCCACCACACGCTCTTACAGCGATTTTTGGGGTAATACGTAGATGTAGGGTGGTTTCCTTCCTACGCATAATATCAAAGAAGCGGATATATTAGGGAAATTCATGAATAATAATTAAACGAATGCTATCCCAAACTACAAAGTTAGTAATAGTTGTACTAATTCTAATCTTTAAGATACTGGTATAATATCGGAATCAACATATGTGAATTTTAGAGAAACTGTAACAGTAACTTTAACGGAGTCACCCGCTATGTATGCATTATAATGCAACCATTTCAGAGAGTAAAAATCATTCGCCTTGACCGGGATTCGAACCCGGATCCCTCGATATCTGGCCGAGTGCTTTAACCAATTAAGCTACCGAGACGTCCTCTTACACTCTGAAATTATGGGGGCTTTAAAGGAACAAGATGTTATGACGAAATACCGTACATACAATGTCACAGGCATTAAAGCACTCGGCCGGATATCGAGGGATCCGGGTTCGAATCCCGGTCAAGGCGAATGATTTTTACTCTCTGAAATGGTTGCATTATATGTGAAATTTGCGAACTCCCTGACGATCCTGACCCAAATTTCCCCATCCCCAACCTGATATTCCTTCACTTTGTTAATATTTCTTGTACTTTTGCGCCATTGTCTTTGTCGAGTTTTTCATGCTTTCATTCTCCAAGCTCGTCTTCCGAAATTCATACCTATTACGTGAAAGGAAGATATTTGATGATTTCTTGGGATTGGTTCTGAAATGTGAACTCAATATTTCCCAATAATTTCCATCAAAATTAAATACATCCATATACTGTCATTTCCACGAAATCGCCTCTCGCCACTCATCAGACCTCAATCTGTGTCCAGCGTAACATTTCCCGAGAAATATTTCCCCTCCCCCGGTATTTGCACTTCAGTCAACCTCACTAAATGCCTCCTTTCAACTTGGCTGATAATCAAGGGAATAATGGGGCCCTTTGCTAAAAGTGTTCAGCAATTCCTGTATTTTCATAACTTAATTTGCAGTAATTTGTGAAACATAACGAGAAATAAAATTTCTTAATAATGCAGTATATGAAAAGAAAAATGTGTGATCATTCTATATCAACAATCATTCGTTTGATTATAAAAAATGTTAAAATTAATTAACTTGACCCGGAAAGAAAATGTCCCAGGGGGTGCCACAATTATTATGACGAAAACAAGAAAATACAAGAAGGGAGGAATTCCACACGAAGTGCATCAACCACTACAAATTGTAATTATATCACAAATCTATTCGATTCTCGTTAATAAATGATTTGTACCTCAGATTTAATAAACGTAATACCATTAAATAAAAAGTATGTATCAATGTGTATTAGACAAATTGCCAGTCTTGCCTAATGACATGTTGCCAGAAGAGCAGTTATAATTATACCACTGTGATATTCTACAAACAATACAGTTTCTTTATAATAGCAACGAGTGGTCGTAATTTGCTCTCATTGATGATAAATAAATGTGCCATACTGACAATGATAGGGAAAAATAAAATTGTATGAGAATAAATTAAACCATTTATTCCCCTTTTACATGCGATTAAGAATTAAAGTCATCTTAAAAAATCTCATGAAAGAGGTTTTGTCTAAAAATTCTCCGCCTTAACCCATATTGCCTCATGGGCAAAGTTATTGATTCATCAAAACTTTTCGCTTCATTTTTTCTTCCAGTTCGCTTAAACCAACCCCACCTCATCTTTCGCTTGAACAAATTAATGCTGCCGAATCAAGGCGAGAATCATCGTCATTAACAAGCTAAACGTTTCCTACTCTATTTGCCGGATGAAGTTCGCCCCTACTACAGCGCGGCCCTCCCCTCTACGCCCCCCTCACCCCGCAGCGACAGCACTGCAAGTTTCCGCCTCGCCGGTTTTAAGATCACGTAACGCTTTTAATTTAATTAACTTTCTCCTTCACTCCTTTGCCAGCTCCCCTCCTTAGCCCCCCTCGGGCCCTTCTAGGAACCACCTCACCTCTCCTCCTTCCTTCGCCTCCTCCTGCCTCTCTATCCTCTGCCATTTTGGCGCAGCTCTTACCTCGATCTCCCACCCTTTCCCCCCTCACCCTCGGGGGAGCCTCCGCGCCGTCTACGAAGTTCAAAGCGTACCTCACTTTCACGGAGCGCTCGCCTTTTTTATCCCGCCACCGCCGCGCGCGTTCGCCGCGATTCTGTCTCCCCGCTCTGTTCCCTCTTCGCTCCAATAGCCGTGTTCCCTAATTATGCCCATTACGTCGGTTCCTTCTCAGCGAAGGAAGCGGCACCGGTGAGAGAAAGGGAGAGGGAGTGGTGTGGGGGCCCGGGCCACCAAAGGATTAGGGGTTGCAGGTCTCGGGAGAACTTCAATCCAGATGCCGATGATCTCTCCCCGTGAGTTGAATGCTGCGAGCAGGGTCGGATTTGTCTCCCATCCTCAACGGGAGTAAAAAGGAGGAAGAAATGTATTCAGCCGCTAGACAAATGGTACGGTTCTGTTCGTCTTGGAAAAAGATCAAAAGTGAGGGACTGATTAAGGGATCAGATCACTGGATGGGATTGTCATTCGTGTAAGTAAGTAAAGGAAGAACGTGTACTTTCAGTTCATATCAATTGCAGGCGCTGTGAATTCGCGAAAATTAGTTCATGGAGATGGAAATATACTTGGTAATATTCCAAAACTATTTGTTATAGTAACATAATCGGAGTCGACTTTTTCTTATCGTTGCCAAGTACAGAATTAGCAAAAATTGAAGTCTTGCTTTAATGTCGAGTGATGTTCGGGTAAAATTATTCTGCTGTGTACTCACCCCCTGACCCAGACCATGGCGGTGGCTTGCAGTATATATGTAAATAAATAAATGCCCTCAAGGTGAGAGAAGGAAGGAGCTGGTGGGAGTAATAAGCGGAGAGGGGTTAAGGGGTGTAAGGATACTTTACATAGATGAAGCATTTGGTGAAATGAAAGTTCAGCACACCGAACTCATTATGGGTGAGACAAAGGGGATGGAATTAGAATTGTTGTAAGACATCCTAAGAAGAAAGGATGGAGAGCATTATGATTTACGATGAAATGTTGGAGACTGTAATAGAAGGGAGAACGTTCGGTAGGCAAGGAAGGAGGAGGAAGAGAATAAGAGGCAAGATGTGTGAAATGAAGATAGGCCGAATGTGTGAGGCCGGAATTGAAGAAGAAATTGTTGTCGTATTGGGTCAGGCTGTGTCTTGGTCCAAGCTAGAAGATATTGGAGTAATTTTCATCCAACCAATACCTGCCTGAAATAGTAAACTATCATATAAGAATAAAGTATCCCATGTAATTACATAGAAACTGTTTTTCTTTATCTGAGAAAAATTATTTTATTTTGGGAATTACTTAATAGATAATAATGATAATGATGCTTCTGTATGGCCTGCTTTTCACACACTTTCTAGATATACAACCTTTGACAAAAATGGTTATAAAGTTGCTTCATCATGTTTGAAATATAGATTGATTTTTAATCATATACGCGGCTGCCTTAGGTCTCACTTCTTCGAGTTTTTGAATATTCATATAAAACACCTAAACCATAAACACAGTAATTAATCTGGAGGTCGGTTTGGTAGATGAGGGTAGATTTCACCCAGTGCTAAGCCTGACGGCGTGTGAAATTCACACATCAGGGTAGGGGGGCCAGTCCTTTTCCCTGATAAAAACACATATGTATTGACATTTTGCTAATGGTACGATGACGTTCACGGCGTGAAACGTATCTTACCAATAAAAATCGATGAAAAAGTATTATCGTTGTAGTAATATGTTTACTTATGAATATTGACTGATGATGAAGAGTTGCATGATATACAATGATTTCATCCACAAATTTTGAGGGGCAGGAAAATTTCAAAGACGGTACAAACCACTAAATATAAGCTATATTTCACAATAAATAGGAAATAAATCCATGATAAATGATCCATGATCCATGAATACATGATATTGACAAATACAGAAAATTCAAAGCAAAATTAACATAACGGATAAAAGGTTGCTAGGTGGGGAGCTACAAAATGTTTATTTGATAGTTGTGTCCATCAAAAAACCTACCTTAACCGGTAGACTGCCTAATATTAATAATAAGGTATTAAAGTAGTAAGCAACTAATAAATCATAAACCGGTTTAAATTGGTAAAATTAGTATATACATCGCCTGACATTATGGACAAAATTACTTAAAAATATTTTACTCAATTCAATGATAAATGTGAATGTTTGTATTACCGGAAAATTTTTCAGTAATAAAAAGGTCATTGCCATATGAACAGTCCTTGATATTAAATCGCACGCACTAAATTGCAATTTGTTCGAAGAAATTTACTGCTTCAGTCCAGCCTTGAGTCGTAGTTGGCATAGTATGCTGCGCGCTTCGAAATACATAGATATCCTTAAACAGCCAGACTTAATATATTGACAGACGACATACTATACATTAAAGAAATTGACCAGATACATTTGCTAATTTATTCTGAGCAAAGTCGGTAGCGAGGTGAGCAATAAAGGGGTTGGTGCATTCTGGTCCCTTTAAAAAGATAAAAAAGTGAATTTGCCAAACTGTAGCTACTTCCTCGAACCTCTAATTTCTATAACCATACCCCGAAAATCCCGGATTCTCTCGGTGGGATTAATGGATTTTCCGGGACAGTTATTTTAAGGACAAATTTCAAGGTTTGCTCTCCTTCCTCACATTAATCCAGTCCATCAAATTGCTCTCTGCCCTGCATTTCGCTTTCGGCATCTCATAACGGAACCTCATCGGCAGTAGGTTTCACGTGGCTGTTCCATTCGCTCGGATTGAGAATGCAAGATGTTTCCCTCGCCCACCCTACTAATGCGTGTATATATACATACATATATATATATATATATATATATATATATATATATATATATATATATATATATATATATATATATATATATATATATATATATCTCCCCGACCTCACCTGCCCACCCCAGACCCTCAACGCACAACTCTCACTTTCCCACCCTCCCTCCCTTCTTGCCCTCCGCCCTCCCATCGGTCTGCTTTGAGGAGGATCGGGATGGAAATTGCCCGAGGAAACGACGCTAGGGAGAGGTCGCTTGGGAGAGGGAGGGATTTAAATCAAAATCGTTCTCTGTGGACGAGGGGGATATTATCGATGGCTCGCGATGAAACGAGGATTCCGATTCCAAACATCTAGATCCAAAAGAGAGGATGGGGCTCAGAGGGAGGGAGTTTGTGTGCGTGTGTGTGTTTTTGTGCGCAAGTAAGAGAGAGAGAGAGAGAGATTGCGTGAAAGTTGAGATGTGCTGCTGCTTTTATTCTGTGAAAAAATTATTCGGGCTCTGGGAGCGGGATTGAACTACTCAGCTCAGAAAGAAGTGAATCTATCTGGGCGTGGTTTCATTCGCGCTGGCTTTCTCAACCCGTTGTACAGCGATAGGTGAAAGCCGTATTATAAAGATTAGCAATTCCTATAACAGGTATTTTAAGAATTGATCTTCATCTATTGGAGAAATTACGATAGATCCTCAATGGATATGGATCTCTCTTCATATTTTATTCCTTTTATAACTGCCTTTTAAAATTATTTATGGATTTATTTGATTACTGCTGATTTCATAGAAAAACATGTAAAATATTCCGTTTCCCGAAATGCTCCATTATTCATTCTTTTCCTTTATCCAATGTCCATGGTCTTCGATTAACGATGAATTCAGCAGGTATTCTACTAGGGACTTAATCATCAGTATTTCAATCCTAGAATGGGTTTATTGCAGCCCTCCATTCTCCTCTATTTTATGTCAATTCCCTCGATCCCTGATACATTTTCTGTTTTACGTCTTTCTTAATGTGTTCTGTGTACATGTCTCTTGGTTTTCCTCGTGGAATCTTTCCTTCAATTATATCATTAATCAATCCATTGTGCCTCAATGTGTGCCCAATCCATCTATTTCTTCTTTACCGTAGAGTTCTCCATATGGTTCTATCCTCTTCCATTCTTCTACATACTTCCTCGTTCCTAACTTTGTCTTTCCATTTAATCTTCAGCATTCTCCTCCAGCACCATGTTTCAAAGGCTTCTATTCTTCGCTGGTTCACTTTTCCAATGTTGTACATCTACGCAAATACCCTGCGAGCGACCAAAAAAGGTGTGTTGCAGGGGGTGCGGCACCAGGAGGAAAGGGAAAGGGATGAGAGGGATGGGGTTTATTCAAATAGGTGGGGGAAGGTAGGGGGAACTTGTAAGAAAGTTTCTGGATTTAATATCTGCATATATATGACAATAACTGATAGGAAAGAGAAACGTTTTGCAGCATGCAAAATTATGTCAAATAATAGTATATTTTACAAACTGTTTTATAAATAATATTTAATATAAAAAGTTCCCTGGATTAATAATGCGATCTTTTAAGTTTTTTAATGGTTTTACATTCATATTCCAAGTCTCGGAATCATAGAGTGCCATGCTCTACACGAAAGTCTTGACGAATTGTTTCCTTGTTTCCAGCCTTAGGTTCTTTGAGCATATTAATTGCCTCTTCTTCATGAATGCGTCCTTATCTTGGGCTATTCTTTGCTTGATGACGGTCGAACTTCTTCCACCCTATTTTATGCTGCTGAACAGGTAGATGAAGGATTCCTCTTGTTCTAGGTTCACACCTCGAATTGTGATATCTGCATTCAGCTTCTCTCAGAAAATGTATCTCTCTTTGCACTTAATGGACATCTTTGCTATTATTTCAGTTGTAATTCAAGTAATTTTCTATTGCAAAATAAAATTTTATTTTACAATCATTTTGGGACATGGAGAGAGAAAACTCAGTTCGTGTGTAAGACTGCGGAATGAAACTTACAAAAGATTAAAAAATGGAAGTAAACTCCCACTTATCTTTAAATTGTTGTGCAAGAAACGAAGTTCAATATGTGCTTATTTTTATAAGAATGTACATAGTTACAACATTATTAGCTAGCATTTTTGCACAAAGTTGAAGAAGAAAGTAATTTCACTCTTTATCCAATAATTCCTTATAAAATCCTAGACATGTGGATAGTATAGCTATATCCATCGCGTGGTTTTCATTTTCTTAGTCTATTGAATTAACAAACACAAACCTTTGTTTAGTTATAACATTTTTTAAAACTGAGTTTCTTGCGTTTATTAAACTTCTGTTTGAAAGAAATATCATCTAAAGATATCAAAGTGCAAATGACATCGTTTTTGAAAATGTTGGATCTTTTCTTCCATTAAATGGACATATGTGGTGTCATTTCAGTTGCAATCCTAGCTATTTTCTACAGGAAGATAACATTTTATTTATTTCTCGGATTTCGAAAATTATCAATAATTTTGTATGTCTACTTTTTTGCTTTTTGGTTCTCATGTTCAAGTGCAGCTGTTTTCGTTACGCCAGAGTAAAAAAATGGACTTCAATCCCAAAAATAGAATGGAATAACCGGGACCGGTACTTTCGTCGTAGTTGTTTATATCCTGATGATTTGTTTTCAAGCAAACTGCTCGACCGTTCGCCCGCCTCCTGCGCGAAGGCAATGAGAAAGCGCTGCGTGGGTTGCCGTGAGTTGCTGCTTGCGCAGCGTCGATTCGAAAGTGACAAGAGTCTTATAAGAAAGAGGCCCTTCGCCCGTCGCCGGGCGTTCCATCCATTCAATTCTGATAGGTTTTTCGGAAGCCCCTTGGAGATGGTCAACACGCTTCCCTTTCCACAAACCACCCCTCCACCCCCAATCGCTTTCGCCGACTAGAAAATCAATGGCTCACCGGCTGGCTTCGCGAACAGGAGATTCAAATCCGTTGTTTGAAGATCTGTGCGAGGTTTGTCAGAATCTTGACAGTTTTCTGGCTCTCTCATCTTATTCCAAGCATCAAAGATTTGGCAGTACGGTACATAATTCAGTAAGTTTCAAAAACGATGTGCACCCCTCGCAGGTTCATTTTTCAATTTCCTCGTAACAGGGTATATGTGAGTTGTCCAATAAATACGCGAACTGAGGCCATAAAAACTTTATTTTGCCAAAGCTACATTGACTTTGTCCCCTTCAAAATACTCTCCATTCTTTGGTATTCACTTATTCCATCTTCTGTTCCACTGTTTAAAGCACCCTTGGAAGTCCTCGGCAGTTAGGATTTTTATTTTTCTTGTAGTTTCTGGCTTTATTGAATACACATCTTCTCAGTGAAGTCCTATCATCACATTTTTGCATTTTGAGAATAAGAAATAGTCGCAGGGGACAAGAGCTAGCAAATAAGGAGGATGATCTAGGATGGTGATTGAAAGTTTTGCCAGACACTGGTGAACAATCAATGCTGAATGTGCAAGATTTTTGCACACATTTTTTTTAAACCCAAATGATCGGTTAAAATGGTGTGCACTGTTAATTTTCCTAAATTCAGTTCCTCGCCTATCATTCTGACAGTTTTTCGAGGATCGGTAAGGACAAGAGACCGCACACGATCAATGCTGTCGTCAACACAAGTGGTTGAAGGTCGTCCCGGCCTTGCATCACCAATGGTGATTTGTCGTTCATCTTTAAAACGCTTAATCCACTTGAAAACGTAAGTTTACTTCAGAGCATTATCACCGTAAATATCTGTCAACATTTCAGTAACTTCTTGATAAACCAAAACACTTGTTGTTGATTCGTTGCTCCGTGATTTCGACAATTTCCAATTTCAACAAACAGCAAAAACAAGGACAACAGAAACTAACATAAATAGCACAATAAGCACAGCTCGACGTTTCGCCAAGCTCAGACGGCAAATTGGGTCTCAGGCAACTAGCGCCTCTAGTGGGTGGGGCTATAGTCCACGTAATGGCCGTCAGATTGCACCAGTTCGCGTATCAACGGTTAATAACGGTAGTATTTGGAGGCACCGATGGGTTTTGTCTTCCTCGTAGTCATCGCAACACAAACCCATCTACGTTTGGAAAAATGTCGTTTAAATGGTACCAGAAAATCAATTGCCACAGAGGGGACAACTACGAATATACGGTTTTCCGATTAGTAATTAAGTATATTACCTCGGCTTAATTCAATGTATTAATTATCGTTGATTAATTCGTGATTATGCTTTTTGCGTCGGGCGGCATTTATAGATCAAAGGGAATCCATTAACCCCTTACAATCGCTGTTGTATTCGTTCGGTCATGAGTCAAAATTTTGAGGCTGGGAGCCTTCCCGAAGTTATTTATTAATTTTTCTCCCATACAATCCTCATTTAAAACGTGTATTTTAATTTCAGATAATTAGGTACCCTTTTATTGGTTTTAGCGTTACATTAAGCTGCATTTTTGTGGCAATTGGAAAATTTCGTTTATTTATGGGAGCTCCATCACTACTCAATTTTAATTACTCCCGTCATCAGCATTTAGTAACTAATATCAGTATTTGATGTAAAATATTTATGAAAAGAATCCAATTTTTTTAGCGAGAGTATCGCGTGTGGAAAGCGCTCGGAATTCGCTAATTAACACTTCTGTAATCGATGTTTTCGTTGGCGCTATTCAAAAAAGTACTCATCGCAAAACAGTGCGTAATGCTGAGTTGTGGCAGTTTTCATCAAAATGAAGGATGAGTTTTCCTTTATATTACGGGAATCCAGAGTCTTCAAACACCACTCGGTGTTTTTGCGGTGCATGTGTAATTTATTTGCATTCATTAACGCTTGATTTTTCTTCAGCCACAAATTAAAATCTCTTTGATGCCATGTTCTGTTGATCTTTAAAATGCATGATCCTCGTTTTATATCCGTACTTCTGCCTTTACTTCTTACTTCACGAATCAAAGTATTCATCAATTACATATTTTTAAATTATCTGGTCATGCAGTATTATTTCTAAATTTGTTTTGTTCCGGGAAATCTCTCCTCTCCATTATTATTTCAATGCGTTGCTAATGTAATGCCAAACAAAATGTATCTGTTGAAAAATTTTATCAATATACAATGTACTTACGACCATTTTTGTGTTTAATGTATTAAGTAAACTTATTTTGAATGGTAACCTATGCATCCCTCTATATTTATATAAATTCTATTGATTTTCTTCTTTTTATTTTTTGGCTCAATTAATTCCTTGCTTCATGATTTAGGAGCAAACATTGATAAAATTTTCGTGTTGTAGTATGAATGAGGATGCTTATTCAATTCTTTTCGTAAACCAGACGCGAGATTTTTTAGTTTTTACAAACATTTTGATTTTCGGCTATACTAATATAACTAGAATCAAATGCTCTTAAATGTTGGTGTGGTGTAACTATAATTCATAATCATTGATCACTTTATGTGATCAATTGGGAATTGTTTATATATTCAGTAGAATAGATATTATATAATTAAGACTAGGCGAAATCCAGTGCGAGGGATCCTCCGTCAATAAGTTTATTCTCTCTCCTGCCGAATAATTTTTAAGTGTATTTTTTCTGCAATGGGACACATCTTCAAGTGACTTGTCATTTCTAATCATTTTGAAAATGATTAGAACGCGAGAGAGAGGTTAAATTCATGCTAACCACAGTATAATTTTCTTCTCTCACCAAAATGTGTTTTATATTCGAAATTAGAGGAGTGAGCGGATATTAATTACTTCTAAATCACCTGCTTTAAGTCCTTAACAAGAGCATCTCGTCAATTGATCTGGATCGCGTCGTTAGACTCACCTATTGGATGTACATTCTCGCCAGATCCCGCTGTAATTTCTTCTCTCCGCCACCAATGTGTAAAACTCCACCTTTGCTCTCCGATCAACCTATTTCTTCCAATATTTTCTGCACCCACAGCTCACATGACTGAAGCTTGCTTCTGTTTAAAAATTGTCAACCATGAGCTCTTAAGTAGAGAGTCTTTTTTATTGATTTATATAGATGATTGAGAAAATCAACAAGCAAACTAAACGAAATTATCTCTGGACTCACTCAGCTTCTGCCAAACTTTGATTTCTCGAGTATTAGGTCTCCCTGGGAAACCGCAGGGAATATGGAACTGGCCCCCAACACAACATTGTATGTGATTTCACCATTGCCGTAGAGGACTTTGTAGAAGGTAAACCATCCAATCAGCCTCCGGGGTGACAACTTTGTTTTTAATACCCTAACGCCCTCTGCTGAGCGCTCTTATCGGAGTGCGTGGGTGCAGGTTCAGCGTGAACGCATTTTCGTCAGTGCCCTTTCTCACGAGCGATGCGGATTTTGCAACCAAGCCCCTCCACATCCTTCCGCCAAACCTTTCCCTTTCCCCCCCTTTCCCTTACCCACGTGAGCCACCCCTACTTCATCCCCTCCCTCCCTCCGACCGGCGAGATCCCGTCGACCCGAAATATTCCCGTTTTCATGGTTTATGCATTTTTTTCTTCGGTACCGGGATAGGTATTTATTCCCCCTTTCGCTCCTTCGGCGGCCCCCCATCCAACCCCTTTGCCTCTCGCGTTCGTGTGCGTCCCATCTCTTCTCCACCCGGTACCCCCTCTCCTGTTGTCTAATGGAGGCAGGGTTGTCAACTCCCAGCCCCCTTCTTTCCGCCCCCCTCCCTGGACAACCCCCCGGTCTCACCATCCTTCAGACGTTCGAAGAAATCGAAAGGCTGAAAGTAAGAAAAGGATTTACTGTCGCACTTTGCGTGCGTGCATCTTATGGGGCGTTCATCACCGCTTAAAGATATCTTGAAGTGAGCCCCGCATAGTATTTGACGCACGCATGAGCGTCTTAAGTTGAATGTACATCAAGATCGTACTGTGATCGAAGTGCTGCTCAAATGGATGTCCCCTCCAATTCTCTCTAACCTTTCAATGCAAGTTTCCCAATCGTCTCTGGTTAGGTCGATTCAATTCTTTTGCCGTGATTCATTGTCTGTCCCGGGTGTTCTCCACGTAAATGTACGAGTATGGGTCAAATGAAAACTTTTAAACTTAATATTTTTTTTTAATTTTAGAACTTCTTAGATACTAAATGTTATCAGTCATACAATTTTCACTTGTAGTCCCCTTGGCATAAGATATAAACATTTCCACGCTTCGAAGGCTCACCGATATCTCTAGAAAAATCATAGTTTTCTCGAGATACCGGGAGATACGCTCTTCTACTCCAGGCGTCATTGCTAAATTGAAACAGGTGAATCCTCATTCTGAACTTCCATTCTTCAATTAAATTAGATATGTTTCACCCCCCTTACTACTGAATAAACACAAGAGATATCGTTGTTTCTCTGTGGTGAATAGTGAAAGTGGAGCAGCCATGTTTTCACTATTATTGCACCGTAACGAAACGAAAATGAGCATTGGCACGATGTTTCGAAATTGCAGCGCAGTTTTAAGGCATTCACTTGACACACCCTCATACCTCAATGAATGCCTTCTTCGTAAACTCCATGTTTATTTGCGCCTCATCTCTCGTATTAGACAGCTTGGTCAACTGAGTGAGTGAATTTCGCAGTGTTCGGAGTTTGAATTGAATTGATGTCAGCAGACATAATCAGCTCAATTAAGTCCAATTCCAAGGATATCAAGGAAACCTGGAAAATCGCCGTCGGTCCTGAAAGAACGAATTGCGTCCCCAATTCTCTAAACATGTAATTACAACGCGCAGATGCATTACCTTGAAAACTATAACTTCTGCATAATTGGTTTTCGAGTTGATGGTCATCATATTGCTGTTACATATCTTGTTGCATAGTTGCTAGACCAGTTTTCGAGAGATTATTTCTTCTAAGATTGTAAGACTGGGAGACTATTCCTTTCTTTGGTAAGTGTTTGCTGGGAGAATGAGCAAGACTTCTCGAGTTCCCCCTTGGGCAAACTTTCCTCGCCGAGGTCAGTCTTACACTCGTTGTCAAGTAGCATAAGGTGCTCCGGCGAGGTGCTAGTCACGTGACTCATCGATATGTTCATGGTACCCTGCAACCAACGCAAGGGTGTGGGGAATGGTTCACTAGGCGTGAATAATAAAAAATCAAGTTTCCTTAGCTTGGAGTTGCCAAAAGTTTTAAAATATTGAAGAATGTATTTCAAATAATACACCTCTAAATATTATTTTAGGATACTTTAATATTGTTCTCAAATTTGTGACAGTACTTAGTTTTCATGCTAAAAAAATATCCACAGGGCACTGTTCACTCCAAGTAAACCAAAGGAACATAGCTCACGCCGACGGTCACACAGGACCATATAAACGTTTATCGAATGATATCCGAAGACTGAAAACAAAATAAATAACCAATTTTAGCCCACTGTAAAAGCAACTTTCCACGCAGGATAAATGAACAACCCCATTTTATTTCTTTATTGTGCGAGAACTACGAAAAAGAGTCATTTGCACACTCGTGTTCCTGTCGCGCTTTTTATGGGCCGTCGTGAATCCTTTTAGCCATCAATTTTGCTTTGGATTACTTCGAATCAATTCTGCACTCGATATTCTACTACTCTCCCTCCTTTTCTTGCTTTCATATATTTTCGCCTTTACGCCTGCCAATATTTGTTTCATTTATCTCATCCAGTGTCTTCCTCCAAATTTCTTCTCCGTTCAATTTACCTTCCATAATTTTCTCCAGTCGACTATTACGCCCCTGAACCTGTCCGATCCGTTTATCCCGTCCCCTTTTTCACAATTTTCCATTGACTCCTTTTTTTCTCTTCTCGCTCTTCGTATTTTTCCGTCCTTTGTTATTCGATCTGTCATTTTGATCTTCATCAATCTCCTATCCCACCCCATTTCCGTTGCGTCCAATCTTCTTTTCTCCTCTGGGTGGAGACGTTTACCACAGCATCACCTACATCAACGTAATCCTTCATTCAGGGCAGAAAATTATTGGTGCGTGCCTTCGGAAAACATTCGCAATGTTTATCACGAAATGCAGAATGTAATATAATTCTTTACTTTGAAATAGGTTCTAATCCCTTTTTCTATTACAGAAACCAAGAATTTTACAAAAAATAAAGGGATCTATCATATCACTCTTATCCACCGGCTTGCTTTATATTTAACTTTCCATTTTTATTCGGCCCAATTTGATTCATTAGATTCATGTACTATCGGTATCCCTTCCTATGGAGCACTAGAGGTGCTGAGGCAACCGTAAAGTATCTGTTTAGAAATCCCAATTCAATTTACCATTATGTGTGTAAATGAACTATTCACGATCCACAACTATAAATTAATTGTTCCAATAATTATATACTACATGGCATTAGTTAATTTACCACTACCTTACTGAAGGTTTGGTCTGTAATATATACGGAAATCATATCATTTAGAAGTATATTGCATGTAAAAACCGTAAGGTTTCTCTAACGGCCATTAGTGTAATCATGCCTGTTCTTTGGAAGAAAATACGTATTTGACAATATAAAATTAATTTTTTGATTAATACTAATACTCACCTCTTTTTTCTTTTCAGGTAAATATTCCTCATATGATTCATGCTTCTCTAATCACGTAGAAAATAGGTAAGAGGATTTTTCTAACGTATTCCTAAATATACTGGTTGTTACTCTTATAAAAAAATATTTTATCGTATTGCATTGCTTTACTTAAAATAGAATTCAGGTTTTGGTATCGCACGTCTATAATTTAATCCTCTGATGAAATTAGTCTATCTTCTAGTCAGTGTTCGCATTTTGAATGTACCTCAAAACTCATTATTCACTAGTAACGTTGTTCAATAACTCATTCCATTCACGTCTTCAATCAAATTTCTCAATACCGAATAAAAATGGAAACTTACGAAGAGGCACATAGAGTCTCAAGGAAATCATAGACATTCTGGTGGAATCCTCGCATTGTTTGGAAACGTTGATCCTTAAATTTTGGTGGCACAGTGTGAACATTAATGAATGAAGTTTGGCGAAGAAAGTGCTCGAAATAATACAAGAAACGGTAACCATTAACCAGAATAATATTTGGCGAGATCCCCTAATTCGTATTCATGGATTCTTTTGAATAACAATTTTATTAATATCAGTTAAACTCCATTATCCCTCCTGTTAGGAGTGAACAGGAGATAAAATTGCCACCGTTACATTTGATTTATAGGACATACAAACATTATTTGCAATTGAATCCTTCGTCCAAGTGAAAGGTAGCAGGAAAAGAATAAAGAGAAGGTTGGGAAGGCAAAATGGACACATTTCTTTCGGAGGGGATGAACGCACTCGCTGTTTACGTAGAATCATTTAGTACTCCATAATGCGGAGGCGATTTTGGTAGTTTAAACGTTATGTATGTAGCCAACAAAAAAATACATGTGAAAGGGAGATTTTGCGCGACAATCGCATTGAATTAGAACGATTATTTGGTGCGATTACGTTTATCTCATGCATTGCAGTCTCGCAAATCCCCGCATTATTCGACGGGCGAATACGGGAGTGCTTTGTGGTTTTCGTTTGGTGCATGGATAACTTTCATCGATCACCTGCCGTTGATAATAATCTTATTTTTTTGTAGCAATCTCTCATGAAAAATGAAGACTTTGTTTTCTTTTCCATAGTCAAAGAATAAACGGTTGGTTTCAACTCTTCTCCAAGCTTTCCATGCGTCAAGCTGGGAATTTTTCGATTCTTGAATTCAAAATTCTCCTCTTAATGCTTTTGCCTAAATGGGACTTCATAGAGTAACAGCGGCGCGAATCAGTAAGTCCATCCATGTATTTCTAGCGATTGCCTTTCTGCATCCGTCCTACAGAGTGGTCACGCCGCGTCGGATAGTTGGACCACGGAGGAATCCTGCGGACTGGGCGGAGGGCTTGGTGGGAGGGGATATTGGAGGTCGTGGGCCTGCTTCCCTGCGTAGACTATGCGTAGAGAAGGGAAGGGAGTTAGTTTCCAGGGCCCCACGTCTCCACTCGTGGCCTACGGGGAAGTTTTCTCGCGAGCCTATACAGTGTATGCGGCGGGGGAGAAGATTGACGGAGGGTTGAAGGGGGCTTTCCTGGGAGACTCCTCAAGGAGACAGACGTGTGGGAGTTGAGGGATGGAAAGGATGCCAAAGGGAAAAGCGAGGGAATGGAGAGGGAGGATCGAGGGAATGAATGGGGAAGGGGGAAGCGGGTTGGAAGGATGTTATCGAAAGGGGACCAGGGAATGCCTCAGAGGGGATGATGTGACGGTGAGAGATATAGCGGCCGGAAGTGACGCAGCAGGACGCCTCCCCTCTGGATGATGCGTCGAGGGGGAGGTGAGAGGTTGGAATGCTTCCGAGGGCTCCTGTGTGAGAATATGGGGCCCCGAGGAATTCCATTTCCAAATCCGTGGGACCGCGTTCGACTCCCAAATTCATCTCGAATGACTAGACGTTTTTTCCCTCTCATTTTTTTTAAACTCACATTCCGGGAACTATCCCGGCTTGCTGTCGCATTTGAGATGGGTTTCGCGGAGGTTAGTAGCTGTCCCGCTTTCGGAATGCGACGTTTAAAATTTAATTTTTGACTTCTACCGCTGCAGCATTTTTGCTCCGTTTTTTTCACCACATCCTGCGGGAGTCTAAATTGATCGTTATGCTCAGAAAGGCCTCTCGCGGAACACCTGGCACTTAATTATTATTTTCTTTCTTTAAGGTGAATTTCTTTAAATGTTTATTTGTCACTTCCTAATTTTCAGATCATTGAAAAAAAGTCGCTCTATACGATAAAAGCGTATATAGATGTTTGCCTTGAAGAATTTCCCTTCAAGCAAAATAAAATTACCCATTTCTCAACAAATTACATTAAGTTAACGGTACAGTTTAGATTATTAAATGTATTTGAAACTCAATCTTAAAAATAGCCTTACAAAAGCAAATTATATTGTCAGTAAAAAAAATTATTTTATCGAATTCGGAAGTGAGCCAATCTCAGTTCTAATTACGCCAAATTCAACTTAATCGCTACTTGAGAAAGGTATCATTCTGTTTTTAAATCCATATTCCTATCTTGTGGGTCGCGGTAGTCCAGGGATTAGAGCGTTGGACTACTGACCGGAGAATCCCGGGTTCGATTCTCGTGATTTTTCGGGTACTAAATCGTCCTGGGAAACCATAACCGGCACAGGAAAAGGAACTGGCCCCCCTACCCTGACGTGTGAATATTCTCGCGCCGTATAGGGCTTAGTACTGGGTGAACTCTACCATCACTTACTAAACGGACCTTCGGGTTGATTACTGTGTTTATGGTTTTTTCCTATCTTAACCTTCACCATAGCTCTTTCTCTCTTTAGTATTAATTTCTACTCAATGACAGGAAGAAATAGGAACCGGTTTCTGAATTATGATAACAATTTCTCTTTATCATTAGCCCTAGAATAGTTTATGAAAAAAAATAAGGCAAAATATGACGATTTTGAGTTTTAAAATTCTGCGTGTTTATAAATCAGCTTTGAACGAAGTCTTAAAATGATTAACGAAAGCTATTCTGTTTATTTTAAATTATTTTGGTCTACCAAATTTTCGTTCCTATTGTACCCTCTCTTACACTCCGAAAGTCCACTCTTGTAAAATCACATACTTTTAAAGTTTAGCGAGTAAACGGGAGTCGAGAAACCCAGCTGATTTATTAAGTGATGAAATACTTGAAAGAAAGGCTTAAACCAAGAGTTTCATGGATATATATGGCACAAGAGAATCTCATTAAGAGGCGAAATGAGTGGAATACAAGATGTAGAAGAAATTCAGTGGAACATAATGACAAAACGTATTTATTGTAAAGGTTTTGGAATTGAGTGGTCAATTTCTCCGATTTAACCTATGAAGATAGCAGGTTCCTTAAATTAATTTTATTCCAGAATCAGTCATTTTAGTTTGTCGAACCCAAAAGGAGACGTCGCGAAGACTACGCCTGTATGTACGCGTGAGATTCTTTCATTTGATCACGCTGCATCAATGTTGGACTTTGAGGTTGGTACCCTTGGTGAGCATGCCAACGGCGTCGGGGGTGGAGGGGAGATGCGACCCAGAGTACGGGAGTGGGATGCGGGAGGCAGGAATAATGTACTGCACCTCTGCCGTGAACAATAGAAACTTTTTCATAGCCGTGTTTCCTCTTGAAGCAATATAGAAACGTGTTATTCATATTTTTCGGACCGAGCCACAGAGTGGTTCATGGGAATATCGTGCAGAGTAGACCCCAAAACCCCTCCCACGTCATCGGCGGCATATCCTGCAACGCTCCACGAAATTACGCGCCGTGCGAGGACGACGGTGGGTAAGCTTGATGGGTCCAAAAAATCAATGGAAGATCTTAATTATACATTTCAATTGAAGTTGCCGGGATGCTTTAATTTGTTTTTGTTTCTATCGAGGATAGTTCAAGGAATAAAAGGTATTTACATATATTCACTGCGCCATCTTTTAATGCTTTTTGACCATCCTTCTATGATATTTCTAAATCGATGCACAATTAAATTTCTCGTCTCCAGAAGTTAATTTCACGATTTTGTAGATAATTAAATTCTACTCACGGGATCTCTTTGTGAGTGAAGCAGTCTATATTTCCATCAATAATCCCATCATGCTTAATTTTCTTAATTGATAATTGTTCTCAGCTTTAGCGGAACTCCTAAATTTAATTCCTTGATTTAATGCACCCATTCATTTATTCCAAAGCTTGATTAATATCACAAATAGGTTTAGCCGTTACAAAAGGGAACCCCTCAAACTCTGATGAGCCACAGGATATGTTAATGGAGCGCGAGGAGAATGCATTTACATCCAAGCAACACACCGCAAGCCACCGAAAGGGCGTGTGGCGGCGGGTGTTAAGTGGGATACGTGTCACTCGACTCGAAATAAAATCATGTCATTAAATATTGATTTTCGAAGTATCCCCCTACAAAATAATAGTAGTTTAATAAACAAAGAAATAAATATTTGAGGTAGTTACACATGCAGCAATATTTCCAATCTCAAATTTGGAGTTAAAAAAGGACATAATATGTAAGATACGATACTCGTATACTCTTTAATCAGCCTTTACTTTACTGCAATCTGAGAATTTCCGTTTCTTTCTTTCCGCCGACTTTTCGCCTTCTTGACCTGACATACAATGCACGGTCGGAGAGACAATCTCAGCGCATGTCAGTACAAGAGAGAGGGAGGGAGTATCGGTTCTGTCTAGGCGTCTAGCCTGATCTTGCAAGTTCATTTCATTCACCTCGCAAACCTAGGTTGGAGTTCCGTTCTTGCCCATCTCCTCCCGGGGCCAATTACATGGCCCTTGGGCGATGCTTCGCCTCAGATACGTGTCCTTCACTCCTTTTCCTTTCGTTCTTTGCTTTTCTTCCTCCTTCCCCTCGCTCTTCTCCACTCGGACTCAGGGCTGGTCAAACATACGTGCGTACGTGCCCGCAATTTGGGAATGTAATCCGGTTGAAATGACTGATTGTGGAGATTCTGCACATGTAATGTGAAGAATACTGTCGGCTCTGATCGATTTCTCGAATATTCTACTTGAATTTTTCTTACCGTTTTGTACAATTTTATAACCTCTTCCGTAGCGTTTTTTTTCTGCAAAAGTCATGGAGCACAAGTTTGGAAGCCTTTTCAAAAAAAATGATGCTTCTCTCAGTCATTGCCTTGAGAAAAAATCCTTGTTTACAAAGGAGTGCATAAACTATTGTTTCTCGATCAAAATTATCTCAATTCCCAATTTTGGAGAATTATTTTACCCCTGGAGATATTTTTACCAAGAGTAAGGGGATCGGGATGTTGCGGTGGCAGATGTAGTGGCTTCCCACCCAGAGGGCCCGAATTCGAATCCCGGCGGCGAAGTATATTTTTCAGTGCCCCGATTCCTACCTAAATTGGTTTGTGGAGGGCATTTTGAGTTAGTACGCTGTCCGCTGGATGGGACATTAAGCTGCGGACCACTTGGTGCCTTTCGTTAAGAGTAGACTAATGCCAACGCCGGGTTTCTCTCCTTCCATTCATCCTTTCCTATCCATCTCCTACGCCACAAATGACCTCAGCTGCCGGTCACCTCCACTAAAACCACTAATACTACCAAGAATAATACCATTATATAACGGTAGGTTAAGAGAATCAGTTTTTTTAATTTGTCTGCGGAAGGAACTTTGAAGAGATTGAATGGATTGGAAAAAGATAGGACTTGCCTACTATCTGAGCGTTTACTTTCTTTTGCAAAATATTTTGGCTACCCCATCTAGCACGCGATAAAATATCATAAATTTCTTCTCCGATCTTTCATGTAAAAACTTTACATCTCCTTCCCATCCCTTCTACTGTGCATTTCTCTGCGCGAAGGTATGACACGTTGATTGCGAACAACCCCATCCCTCTCAATCGCTTACCATCAGTAAATTATCTTAGAATGTTGGCAGATTCTAAACTTAATTTCATTGGGAATATTCATTCTCGGTGTATTCGCTCTCAGGCCTCATCTATCACTTCATGGAAATAAGTGACCGGCGATCATTGCATTTTTAATTTTCCAAGATTGTCCTTCCGTTTCTAACTTATTGCTATCTCCCTCGGGAGATCCATCGAGAAGGAAAGTGGAGGCCTGTGGCACAAAGCAAGAGGGTGCGGAGGGCTAAGGAATAAAAGGAATCGCAGATATATGGGCGATGAGGGATAAAAATGGAGAAGAAGACACGGGTGGGAGGAGTAGGGAGTGCGTTGTGGGAGGGGTAAGGGAGGCTATAAAGGGGAAGGGAATTTTTATTTATTTACCTCCGACTTAAGGGGGCGAGAGTGTTGAAAGTTTCCACTGAGACTGCCGGAGCCCACTTGGAAGAAGGGGCGTGTCCCTCTTGGGCCGAATAAGGCAGTTGGAAGGACCCCCCGGGAACGATCACAAAGCGTTTTAGACGCCTACTTGGGTACAGGAAGCATTCTTCGTGGATAAGTCCGTTTTTTTACAATTCTTGAGATAATCGTGAATGGCGAGGGTAGATCAGAAGTAGCGTGTCGAGCCGAAGGTCGCAGGTTCGATTACCGTGAACAGGGAGAAAATTTTAGCTCATAAATAATTTTAATGGTTTTTTGGAACGAGGCACCCACACATTAACAGAAAAAAAACACAGAAATGGTATTTCGGTACGAGAAAAATAGATCCCATGGTAAAAGGAAGCAGTTTCACCATTAGGTCGGCCCGGCATCAGTTGCCAGAGCTGCGTATGAGAGTGAAGTTCACGATATCAGCCGCAGTGCTGCAATGTGGAAGGCAACGCGAAACCACATTATTCACCCTAAAATATGCAGCCTTGCCTTACATTTTTAATAAGAGTAGAATGGAGCAGCTGCAGTAAACCAATCCTAGGACTGAATTGATGAAGATGATGAAGGTAATCGTGGGTCATTGAGTGTTCTTACCCCAAGAGAGTCTTCATTAGGTGAGGTTCATGCTACATAAGGTTCAATTTTTAATAAATAAATACAACTTTAGACTCGAAAGGTTTTGCAGCCAGATTATGTAAAGACTGTAGCAATATTTCATATGGCCAAGAAGTTTGTCTATTTTTTAAATCGTTTGGGGTACTGAGATTAATTGTATTCCTATAGACAAATGGATTTAACAGATAACAGAAGCTACAAAAATTACGAAAGTATTAACAGCATTTCAATTGTATTAAACTAATCTCTAGGTGAATAAGTGGAGATTTATGTGACTGTTTTGGAGACTTAAAGATGTTACCGTGGCCAGTGACTGTCTGATTAACTTTTTAAGTCTAGAAATTATGAATTTATTATTTTATGGCAGTTTTACCTAATGCATTGAACATGAATACATTAGTGAATATTAAATGCCCGGATAATTGCTAGGCCGAATGAATTATATTTGAAGCAGTATGTTTCCATTAAATTATGCTTACTTCATTTAAGAAGTACCAATTGAAAATGAAAGCAGTACTTTATTTTAAACGATTTTCATTGAAAATTTAGTTGGGCTGTGGACGATTAATCATCAGAAAATTGATCTTTAAAATTAGTATCTTTTCTCCTAATGCATGCATTATTTTCATATCTATTTTTTCAATAAATTTTCAAGATGCAAAAATGGGATTGGAATCCATTATTGTAACGTCGCACTATGTCGGTCAAGGATTTTGCAATTTGGTAATTATATAAATAACTAACGGGGTTTTTGGGATTTTTTCTCACCCATGCGTTTTAAAGACATTAAGATATTGCATTACTATATTTTAGTGTTCTGTAAGAGTAACAACCTACAATGAACTGAAAATAACGGCAATGGAGAGATACCATTGGTTGCAACGACAAGGCTACTGCCTTAAGAATATGATGACAATACTTTTGTATGGATAGCATGTATTATATTCAACTTACTTCTTCTATATAATTCATAAATTTTCACTATGTCCATAAGCACCACTACTAATTTCATTTTAAGAATTAAGATGCCATTTTTTCCCTCAAGGCATTTTATAAAATATATATATGATAAATATATGTATATATACATAAATATGATTTTTTCGAAGTAACATGGAAGTATTAAGTAAAAAACTTAGCAACACACGAAATGAGAACACTTAAAAGGAACACTCACACGTTATTTCTTGATAATTTCGACGGAATTGAGATCCGTTTTCCTCGGAAGATTAGTTAGTGAATATTCACACATCAGGGTAGGGGGGCCAGTTCCTTTCCCTGTGCCGGTTATGGTTTCCCAGGAAGATCTAGTACCCAAAAAATCAACTAGCTTGGGTGGAGCTGCAGGTGCTCAAAGTGCCTTGCCCGGGAATCGAACCCAGGACCCTCCGGTCAGTAGTCCAACGCTCTACCCACTAGACCACCGCGACCCGCATATATATACACACACATATATATATATACATATATATATATTTAATTGAATTCGGCCAACTATGGACCGCAATGACCTCAAGACTTCTGGTAATTAACTCATATATTTAGCTTAGAGCAGTGTACACAACGGTGACAACGATACAAACACCCAGGCCCTAGGTGGAAAAAATCCCACCCTGGTGAAAATCGAACCTGCGACCCTTGGATTGGCAGGCGAGACGGCGACCAAGGCCGGCATATATATATATATATATATATATATATATATATATATATATATATATATATATATATATATATATATATAAAGATGATTTCTTCGAAGTAATACGGAAGTGTTGAATAAAAAACTTAGACAGTAACACAGCACGATAACACATAAAAAGAACACTCACAATAATGTCTTGATAATTTCAACGGACTCGAACTCCGTCTTCTTCGGAAGATAAGATATGACTGTCATATCTTATCTTCCGAAGAAGACGGAGTTCGAGTCCGTCGAAATTATCAAGATATTATTGTGAATGTTCTTTTTATGTGTTCTCGTGCGGTGTGTTACTGTCTAAGTTATATATATATATATATATATATATATATATATATATATATATTGATGTTTTATTGGGACAATAATAAAGAAAAGTCAATAAAGCCATCCCCGGTGTGCCCAAGTGCATTTTGTTTTCTTTATGCAGGGTTGCAAATTCCACGTGTTTGTACATGCGGATACAGTGTGTGGGACGAAATTTCCGCTTGTGAGTACGATCGAGGAACATCTTTTCTCAGCGGTGTTCTACTCCCATCCACCCGTAATTGACTGAAGCGTCGCAGTTTCCTGAAACCCTGAAAATGTGATGTTGAGTGGTTCTTTACCCAATTGACTGCCTCAATTACCCAGGAAGTGCGAAGACGCGTATATAAAACCAGAAACTTCTTGAAAGGTGAAGCTACCGGCAAAATGGAGTGTGGCTGAGTTAGACTTCGGTCACTTATCAGTGCCTCCAAAATTACGTCATGCTTGTTAGCATTGCGAATCATCGACAACAAAACTTTGTATTCAACATGCGTAGTTGAACTCGGGAATGGGAGAAAAATTTTGTATAAATTTTGTTGGCACTTTTACTCATGACGGTGAATTTGTTCAAAGGTGTTCCGGTGCGATTTCAAACTTTTTCGGCAACGAGAGCGAATTCGACATCGATTTTAACTTTGTTTATTATTATCATTGTTATATTAATCTCGTTTCAATTAAGCATTTGTCCTGGTGACAACGGTCAAGTCTTGTCAACGGTCACTCTAACGATTCACATACATACATACACACACAAGAAGAACAGATATGAGACAAAACGTTCCTATATACAATGACACTTTAAGATTACCAACCGCACCTTTACCATCACACAAGGGCTCGCTTCACATCATACCTACAATGCTCCGTACATCGCCGCATTCCGTCCATAATCACGCACTCTTCAACTTCATATACCGTTCAAAATCACGCACAGTTAACATAATATTCACTTTTGCATCACAACTTTTCACGCCGTCCACATCACCTACAGAATAATATTTTGAATGAGTACGATAGTATAATAATCACTAATCAATGAAGTTTATCACGCAGTGCTTTACACTTATTCTTAAAACTCCTAAAATTGGATGGAAAGGGCTCATACATAACTCCAGGCATATGGTTCTATTCAACAATAGTTCTGTTTAAAAAATAATAATTTTTCATATTTACCTTTTGCGTTCTTATTTTTATTTTAAAACTGCGGTCTCTTTTTCCCTTAAAGTTTGATTTTTCTATCTCTTTCCATAAATTTTCCCACGCTTCGTCATTTCTAACAATTCTATACAACTCGCCATACCTACTTCTCTTTCTTCTATTTTTCAAACTCTCCCATTTCAGTATGTCCAACACTTCCGTGATACCCTCTATTCGTTTGTACCTTCCGAGTACATATCTCGCTACCTTGCTTTGAAATTTTTCTATCTTTTTAATATGTCACACCGCACATGGATCCCATATTATGGACTTATATGCTTCTTTTCTCAATTCCCAATGAAGTACTTTAAATGCCTTCCATAATCTATTTGGGCTCCTCACCCCAAGATCCCTAGTGGTTATCGTCCTGTGTAGGCTCTGTACTATCTCTATTAGCCCGTGAGGTTTATGGTGATCCTTTATGGTCTTTCTGAATGATTTTTCATCATTCATCATATTTTTGTGAAATAGCTCTTGCTTGACGTGGATTCATTATATACCTGCATTTTCTCATTTCTAAATGGAAAATGTCATAGCATTGAACGCTCTTATCTATGCAGAAAAAATTCGAGAATACACTCGACCACAGAAACGAGGGGAGTTCGGCGGAAATATGTGACCAGGGGAAGGAACTATTTAAAATGGAAACTGAAGTCAACACTACCAGGGTTCGATCCATGAATAACTCGTAGCGCCCCCCAACAGTCCCTCTCCAAAAATACCCCTGAGCATCTTCACCTGGACACTATTCCCGATGAGAGTGGCGCCTCCACGGAAACCAACCCGGCGCCCCCACTCCACCTACCCTCCTGCGAATTGCAAATGCACCATTTCGCCCCCGACAGAGAGCGCGCCGCCAGGGCCGTTCATCATGCGCGAGGCAACCCGTCACGGCCATCTTGATCGATGGCGCGCGATGGATTTTCGGTTAGCAAGGCGCCACCCCTACCAACCCCCAAGCTCTCAGCGCCATTTGAACGCTCCGCAACCCTTAGTTTTTTTATGACTTTACCTTTTTATGTTAGTTTTCGGTAACGCGCACTGGTTTACGATTGGTGTCAGCTTCAACCGTGAATTGGATCCGCGCTCCCAAATTTGTTTTACGACTGACCGTCGGATAATATCGTCCGTCGTCGTAGATCGTCGCTGGCACAGTATTTTGTATGAACTGGTACAGGGAATGTCTCATCGCACAAGTCCGACAATTTTCCACTCCGTGACGATGGCCTAGGTAGAAAAATAACTATCTCTCTCCGCGCCAAAAATGTATGGCAGCGGCGGGCGCGTAGCGCCTATCCACCCGAATGACAGCAAGCAAGGATGACAAGTGACAAACGATAATCGAGACGAGTGGTGTACACTCGCTGCCGTCGAGCGTGAAATTGGGGATGGTTGAACTTCGCGGTCGACGACTGCTTAGCGTTAGTTCGCCAATGGAATGCACTTGCATGTAAATGTGTGTATTTTGATCCACGAGTGCATTTCGAAACGTGATCAGATTGTGAATCATAAACTCGGTCTCGCCCTTGAACGTCGGAAACCCTCAAAAGAACGGCAGTGGTACTGATGTGTGTGAATTGGTTTTAAGTAGGATTGGTAACTTCATTAAGTTAGGATCAACTTCTGGGTGTGAATACAAAGTTAAATGAAAAGGTGACGCTTTGAAATGATACTCTAAAGGGGTTCAAGAAAAAATTGACGAATGAATACGTTGGATTTATGCATCCGATAATGGAGAACGTTGACAAAAGTTTCACATGATCGAAGAATAGTTTATGTGAATTTTTCTCACTAGTTCATAAACCCATGGCAATTAGCAGGTGATTATTATTTCTTCTTTTAAATTTTAGGTCTCGAGAAACCTAGAGAAAATTTATTCGTGTCAACAGAGTAGGACCCCATGAACATGTTACGATAGAGAGATTTATTTCCGTCAGAGGGATAACCAACGGAACTTGATTCATGATTGTCTTATTTCAGTCAATATTATTGATTTTCATTTTCGGTACACATGAGCGGATGATACCTTTGAAGATTACAGCATTTTTCACAGTTAAAAAAAAAGCTAAATTGCATCTATTTTCTCTTAGCAAAAACGTTTGAAGTACTTGTATCCAATCAGGTTAATAGTTTATTCCAATTGAAGATGGCCAGTTCTTCGCGTTGACCATTTATCAAATATGCTGATGTATATTTTAAAGTAAAATTTTAGGGTTTAAGAAGTTTTTTAAATCGACACCTAACGCAAGATTTTTGATGAAATCGGAGTGCACTTGAAAACGTGCCTTATCTTAAAGCATGAAAATGGCTTTCAAGGAGGCTCGAAAAGTCATTTAGATTCGGATCTTAGTTATCTTACTTTTTATATTACAATTGAGTTTCTTAATTCTAATGATGTACACCATTCCTCGATAAAACTCTGAAATTAATATATTTAAATAAATATTAAAGAAGGAATTTGGATGGACTCGATTACATATATCGGGCTACTGCTGACCTGAACTGTCGTTTGCCATGTAAAATATCCGTCTTCTGGGATTCATACCACCTACCAGCTTTCATAAAATCTGAATTATCTTATAATCTTTTTTAGTCAACATTTGTCTTTAAACTAACTGGTTCAATCATTCTTCCGCCACTCCTGACCTAATAAGTGTATCCTCCGTTCTCTTAAGCAGCTCTATCCGAAATTCACCTTGTGACTTTTTCTTTCTCTCTTTATTTGAATTTTCGTCTGTCTTTATCCCCTACAGTCAACGTATTTTCCTCATTCTCTTCATGAAAATAAATTTCAAAAGGCTCCAATAATCACTCATCCTCTGGCCTCTTGCGCGATATTTGCGAACGATATTTCATTGATAATATCCTTATTTTAAGCCTCTACCAATCATTCTTCGTATTTGTATTTAGCACACCCATAATCAATTCTCTCACCTTTGAAAACACTTTCTTTGCTTACATAACTTTGCCTCCATTAGCCTACTTTGAATATTCTGATAATATTCGTGTAGAATAATCTCCCCTAAAATGAAACTCAAACGGCCAAAATTAAGGATTCATGACCGTTGATTCAAGAATGACAATATAGTGTATTAACCAAGCGTAGTAGATCCGGCTAGGTTAAAGAAACTTGACGCTGACTCCTCCCCAGGAACAAAAGATAATAGTGATTGTTTTGAAATAACTTCAGATATTATTTCTAATTTTTTGGACAATGGTCAACAACATGTTCAATACATTACTTAATACTTACGTGATTATAGAATACGTAAAGAATCATGAAATAGAAAAATATACTACTAATTTTTTCACAAACATTCCTACCTTTTGTATTAAAAACCACGTATATGTGCATTTTGTGTAACAAAGTTACGTTTTTGCGGCATTTATGAATTCAAAATATGTACTAGGAATTTTTAAAGCTTTTCTATCACGTTTCCGTTTCTGAAAATAGTTGGCTATGTTTTTTAGACTTTGATATGCTCATTTTTGAACAAATAATCACTTAACTCCTTAATAGTCCAAGGTTTTTAATTGATCAGGCATAACATTCCACACCTTTCACTTAAACTTGCATGATGGAATAGTATCTGATGTTAACATTAATAAGTTTCTGTGATTCGAGTAATGTGAAATCCCGGGTGCACCCCACCTACATTGTTCGCTAATGAATACTTGTCTTTTATGGCTGGTTTTTGACACCCTGAAAACAAGGAAAAAAACGTGGGGCGTCTTTTATAATGTCCAAAATGGAGTGAGGGGACATGAAGTAAATGTGTACGTGGGCTTCACATAGAAATGAAGCCGATTGGGCAAAAGGCTGGATTTGCGGTGTGGGGTCGAAGGGGTTACGGGGTGATGGAGGAAGGGAGAGGATGGGTGGGACGTGAGGGAGGGAGGTGGATGAGTTGGAATATTTTGGAGGAGAAGGGAAAAGAGTGGAGGAGCTGGCAGAAAGAGTTTTCCATGTTTTCGGAACACCACGAAAGTCCGCCGCCATTACTCACTCCTCCCCGCAATCTCAAACACACCCCTCTCCTTTAAGTGTCCCCTCTCTTTCTCTCTCTCTCACATTACCCCCTCTCCCTCTAATGCTAACCCTTTCCTCCTCACCAGGAGACCCCTGGACCTCGGGAAAAATAAAAGTTTTAATAAATAAAACCACCCTGGTTGTCCTCTTCCTCCCTCATTTTCGCGACCAGCCCCTCCCTCGGCCGTTGGGGATACGGGAAATGGGGATGAGGAATGGGTGGGTGAAGGGGGGTGTGGGTAAGGTGAGAGAAGGAAGTTTTTTGCCCTCTTAAGACAAAAAAGTAAATCGTAAGGGCACTCGGGTGCATACGAAGAGGCGCAATGTTATGCTCTTAAAAGGGCATTTTTAGTCTCAACCCGAGGGCCGTATGGGAAGAGGGAGTGGTGTAGAGATGAGAAGGCGGAAAGAAATACCCATTTCGTGTGGCTCTCCCCGAATTAAAAGAGGTGGGCGGGGAACACCCATCTCTTAACCCAACCCCATTCCTTCAACCCTCCCTAGCCCCCCCTCTCTTTCTCTCAACTTGGTGCAATTTTTTCTGCGTGTAGCAAGCAAATAAAGAGGAAAGATTTCCAAGTTCGCCGTGCATGACGTATATTTTTTTCAAGTTGGAAGCATCCTCCCGTCCCCGAGGATAAAAATAAAATAAGGATTTCCGGGAATAAAGTTTACGTGGAGTGAGCATTTCAAAGTTTGCCGTAGTCAATGCAGAATTCCTCACACGCCTTTAATCGAGGAGTGATTCAAATTCTCTTTTTTTGTTTTCATCCATACGACCTCGTACAATGCCTTCTTTCAGTCCTATGTGGGTTATTGCAACTGGCAAATGCTCGCATTTGGAGAGTCTCGCAGGAAATTATCAGCTTCGCGGCTCTCGCGTGATTTCACTACCTATGCAGTTTCACGACGGTGGGTTAACAGCAGGTTAGTCTCATTATATTTTACAACTCGGAATAAAATTCCAAGACATTCTAAAGAAAGTGGTATAAAAAAATGACGACAGAAGAGAGCAATCTATATATGAGCTTCATGAAGGAGGGAAGCAAAAAGTATCAGAGTTTGAAGAAAATGGCAGGTGAGTTGGAAGACGAAATGGCAATTGTAAAAGGGAAAGCACGATAGCTTATGTTCACTATTACTTGTAGATGCCATTTATTTTTCATTATGTTATTTCCACCAGATATGACTGCCACGTGTATTACATGAGTTGTTTAAAAACAGAAAAAATGGGCGTATGCTTAAGTGTTTTATATTTTTACTTCCAGCATTAACTTAACGCCGGATACTACGAAACTTTTCACTTCATATATATTTCAGGATAACTATTGATGAGCACTCGATAGATTTAGAGAATTGAAAGTATTTAAATATTTAATCCTGGGCTATTATTAATTTTGAAATATGTTTCATTTGTTGCTTAATCATATTAGACTACCCAGAAAATTGAAGTTTCTAGGTTCATCATTAGAGCAGGAGGAAAAATAGCCTAATGCCCTCCCAGTGAATTATTTTAGGTGAAAAGCTTTTTGATGTTTTTATGGGACAGACCTTTGAAGACCTTCACCTCGAGAAAGAATTGCCTTTTGATTGGAAGAAGCTAATCTGCCGAATTAAATAATGCTTATCGTACATATATTCATTTACGCCTCACTCAAAGCTTTGGTTGTGTAGTTCTGGGTTCTGGTTACTCAAAGCTTTGTTTCGTATATCCTTAGCTGTATTTTGCTATCAAAATACGTAGTGTAGAATAATAACACAACCACGTCAGTTTATTTTGGTTTATTTTATCAGGGATATTGTTCACATGTTAAATATTATTCCGATGTCGTTGTCATGCCAACGGGTCAATGTTGATAATTTTAAGCCTGTTACATACCAAGCATCGAAAATTATTGCAGATAAAGATGCAGGCGTGATTGTTGATTTGACGTTATGAACTCTAGAAGTACTTGGTTTATTCACTTATAATTATTTAATTGACCTCCTAGGTTTCGACGCAGATCGTCATCTTCGTTAATCAAAACCTAGGTGGTTAGCGCATTGCCATGTGTCGAAGCGTAGGTCGTCAATAAAAGATTGCTATGTGGGAATACCATGTAGGAAGCCATGAATCCATTATGTATGAATGAATGAAGCCATTACTATGTAGGAAGCCATGAATTGCTTTCACAAACAACTATGGAAATTTCCTCGTAAAATAATGGCCGCGCGTCCAGATATGAACGCTCCAAGACCTGGGTAAACGGTTTGGTTATTATTTCCTGTAGAAATGAGGAACGTATTCTATAGGACGAAAAATTAGAACTCTTCGAGGCATCGTCGATGGGCAATATATCGATGCTTTCGATACCTTTTCAAACACACGAACATTACCATATCGTTGCCTCATTGACGTTTTCTTGATATGGATGTTCAACAACGGAAAAATTAATCTGTCACATCCATTCTTACATTAAAATACGATAATATATGTATATGATGTGCAGTCCCAATTCCGGGAAATAATTTGAGGCGAGAAGGGGGAATCGCGGGAATAATTTGCAGGGTGGGAGAATCTGAGGTGTGAGAAAAAGGGATGGCAGACCTTGGACTGAATGGATTGTCCGGGTAAGCATCTGCCGCCGCGGAATTATTTTGCTCAGCGGAACACATCGGAGAACGAACAAGAATCGTATTCCGTCTATTGTTAGTGCCGCGGGATGGAGGAAGGAAGCGGTGGACGTGGGGTAGGAGGAGGATACGGTGGGGGAGGGCCCCAAATACCCCCCCTGCCGGTCTGTGTGTGTTTTTGAGTGTGGTAGGGACGAGAATGATTGGCAGAGGGGGGGAGGGGGATTCGGAGAAAGCGAGTGCGTGAGATTATGCGTCGAAAAGTGGAGCGGAAACGTAGTTAATAAAACGTTGGAAATGTAATCTTTTTTTATTTTTTATATCCGTTTGAGGGTATTCTGAGCTGCTACCCTCACTGGAACACACTGGGTGACTTTTCCAGCATTATTCCCCAATAAGGGACGTGATATTCAATAGGAAGAGCGTTGGGCATCTGACCCGATGTTCCGGGTTCAATTCCCGGGCAAGGCTTTCTCTGCACCCTAAGCTCTACCCAAGATTTGTGATTTTTCAGGTACCAGATTATCCTGGGAAACAATAGCCGGTACGGGGAAAGGAACTGGCTCCCTTATTACCTTGCGAATTTGTGGGTTTCACACGCCGTATAGGGGCTTAGGGTGAACTCTATCATTCTACCAAACCAACCATAGGGTTGATTACAATGTTTATGGATTTATAGTTTATTCTCCCATGTATTTTGTTATTGGTTCAATGGTTACAGCTCTGGATTGCTCAAACGTGGGCTCGGGTTCGATCCTGGTTGACAATCTAAGGTACCCACAGCTTCACCCAAACTGTGATTTTTCGGGTTGTACCAGGTCTTTCCGGGAAGCCATAGGCGACATATGGGAAGGAATCCTATCCTGATGTGCGTTGTTTCATGCGCCGTTAGGCGGAGTACTGGGTGAGCTCCACCATCATCTATGAAAACAAACCGTCGGGAGGATTACTGTTGTGGTGATGTGGATATATCCCGGTGAGACCGAAGGCAGCAGACAAAGAGAGCTATGGAAATCGAGAACACCGAAAGAACGTGACTTCTAAGATTTACCATGATGTTAAACGATTGGATTGATTACTATGGTTTTAATCAATAGAAAACATGTTTGACAAGAACGCACTTTTGACTATTCTTGATCTCAAATATAGTTTTGAAGATTGTATGCCGCTAAAATTCACTGAAAAAATGAAACATTTTGCCGTTTCAGTGATCATGAATTATCACGGAGGAATAGCTGAAAATATTGAATTAATCTTTAAAAATACTGAAAACAAGTCTTTAGTATTAAATTCATAACCTTTGAAAGCATGAACATTTCTGGAATTTGATTTCTCCGTTTACAGCGAAATAAAGTCTTTAAGAAATGTAAGAGCAGTGTATGGTGTACCTGTGGAAAAGCTAGAGACCCTGGATCAATCCAATCTCTGAAACGTTGCTCAGTATCTGACAATCGCGCATAGTTTCAATGAAAACCCTTCAGACTTAATCACATGGTATCCTTAATAATTGATGTTCTATTTTCTATGATATCATTTCGAAGGAAACGGACTTTTCACCGCTTTACTTCTTAGCCTTTGGCTATTCCACCTAGAACTAGGTGGAACAGCCAATTGTCTTCTTTCATCAGTCCACGATACCAAACCCGCCTTAGCTCGAGAACTCGCCCTACCGGTCCGCATACTTTCTAACTCCTTGCATTCCATCCAACATGTACATACTTTTCTTCCCCAAACCTCGCCTAATTAACGTTCTCCCCTACATCAAAGTCTTCAAAATTCCATCACCATTTAAAATAATGTGCATCTACCTTGTCTGCTCGTCAAGATATCACCTTATTATCTCGTCCCCACAATACCCAGTACTCCTTCGTTTGATTCTTTCTGTCCATTTCGTCTATCCAATGCTTCTTCACACATAGCTCAAAATAATCCAACCTGCGCTTTATATTCTTGCTTCAAATACTATGATTTCAAGACGCACAAAACAACTGCCCAAAGTAAAGATTTCATTAATCTTTTTCAGTATCCTTATTCAACGTCCATGCCATAAATTCCCTCCTCCTCGAGAAAAATTCTCAGCTAAACACAATTCTTCTTCTTATGTCGCCAGTAGTTTGAGCAATTGATCCAAAGGACTTCCAATATTGTAACTTGTGTAAACTGTTTTAACTGTTCTATTTTTTCCTTCCAATTTTGACGTTTGACTTAAGACTTCATCCTTCTCGAAAATATCATAACCTTTCACTTTTGTTTTCAAATGCATTAACTGGAATAATTCCTAGACTTATGCTTGTGCATTGTGAATGTTTCAGTGATAGCGTTACTCATTAATATTATGAACTGAACTTAAACGCTGGAAATACGTAATTCTTGTAGAAAAAATGGCATTTTAGTGGCAGGCGTTTGTTCGATGACGACAAGCCCCTTGTCTCGTTGTAATGCATGCAAATTAAGATGAATGGTTGAATTAAAATTCCTGCCGTACTCCATTCCTCGAGGAAAGAAACCTATTCAACACCTGATGGCCCAAATTAAATTAAGCGGAACGGACGCTTTCAACAACTTTTCTGCGTTCATTTTTCATTAGAGCGCGTGTGTGTGATATGCACGAACATTGTATCGGTAATTTAGTGGTGGAATCAATGAAAACAGTAGAAACTTATTGTCAGCTGCAATGAATGATTACTGTTCATGGAGTAACATCTTACTCAGTTGCTAGGAACTTCTCATATCTTCATCGAGCAGTAATTCCTTCGTTTTCCTTCTCCACACCCAAATTTAAAAAGTTTCTGATGTGCACCTATCGCCTTGCTTCGATGCATGAATTTTTCCGCGCGGAGACTTGGGAGAAGAGGGAAAATGATTATTGAGTAGATGGCGAGTTTGTTTTCAGACATGCGTCTTCAGACTCGGAGATATGCGTGATGCTATAGTTTTAATGTGTTAACTAACGCAGAAGAAAATATAACACAATATGGCTGTATTTTTTGTTCCGTAGATGTAAAAAATGCATTTGATAGAGTGAATTGTTCACAAGCAATGATTTAAATTAATTAAATAAAAGTAGACTGTAGGAATAGGCGACTTATTCCTTATCTGCACAAGCCTCGGACTGCTCCAGGTCAGTGACTGATGAAGAGGCAGCATGGACAGTGTTAGGCAGAGGATTTAGACAGAAATGTCCGTCATCACCTTTGATTTTCAACTGATAAACGGTGACGGTGAATTGAGGAGTTACTGGTGATAAAAGTCGTTTTATAATTACAATTAATAAAATTAGAATTTTTTTCGGATGATTCAGCAAAAGTTAGCTAGTCAGTTAAGGAGTAGATAACATTGTTAGGGGAATTGGAAAGTCAAAGTGATAGGTATGTTTTGAGAGTCAATATATGCATAAAAAATATCATGAGGTTCTCAAAAAGGAAACAGGCAAGTGTAAAGGTGAAACTAAGAGGGAAAAAACTTGGTGGACCATGTAGAGCAATTTAACTTTTTTGATTGTATTTTGGACTAAAAATATTAGAGCAGTAGCAAATAAGGAATAATTTCACTAGGAAAAGTGCTTTCAGAAGGGCGAGGGACTTAATGACAGGCACGTTGGGTGAGGACGTGAACGAAAGACTAGTAAAAACTCTGATATTTAGTGTGTTTTTTTCAAGGTACAGAAAGATGGATGTTGAAACAAGATGATATGTACAGATTGGAGGCTAAACAAAATGTAGGTACTGAGTAGAATGGAAAAATTAAAATGAATAGAAGGAAAATCGAACGAATTACTAGGGATGTTGAGGAAGGAGAGGAGAATGTTAGAAAAACGCCAAATGAATTAGGAAATTCGGATCGGCGATGGTATGTTGAAGACTGTGATATGGAGGGCAGAACTTGAATAGGCTAGAGTAAATAAGAATTCGCATCCAAGTTTTCTAACTTGTCATAAACTATTTAATGAGTAATATTTTAGAATTTATATGTTTAATAGGATTCATTCATGCTTGTAATTTTAGATACATGTAAATAGATCGGAATTGACTAATAATTTACTACCAGGGTTATTAGAATGGTAAGTACTGTTCATGTAGTAAGAACATCTTACTCCATGAACAGTAATCATTCATTACAGCTGGCAATATGTTTCTACTGTTCTCATTAATTTCCCCTCTAAATTACCGATACAATGTTCGTGCATATCACACACACGCGCTCTAATGAAAAATGAACGCAGACAAGCTGTTGAAAGCGTCCGTTCCGTTTAATTTAATTTGGGCCATCAGGTATTAAATAGGTTACTTTCCTCACGGAACGGAATACGGCAGGAATTGTAATTCATCCATTCATCTTAATTTGCATGCATTACTACGAGACAAGGGACTTGTCGTCATCGAACAAACGCCTGCCACTAAAATGTCATTTTTTTCTACAAGAATTACGTATTTCCAGCATTTAAGCCCCCTAAATAATATTCATACATGATGGGATTACTGAAACATTCCCATTGCACATATTAAAACTAGTAATTACTAAATAATCTATAGAGGCAATTTAAAACAAAGCCAAGGTTTTTGAGAAGAAGGAAAGGGATTCCTAACATGAAAATTGAATAAGGATTTTAAGAGAAGATTAATGAAAAATCCTTACAGCAAACTTTAGGTAGGAAAATATAGTTTCCCACAATTAGAAAGTTGATTACTTTATTTGGACTGCATTTGCAGAACATTTTTCCGAAATTATTTGTGATTCATTGGACAAAACTTCAATTCATGAATTAGAAAATGTACACAGTGAAGTGAGGAGATTTGTCAAAAATTCCCACGTGAAGAGAGTAGGCGTGATGGATATGGGTTGGAGTAATTAGGCTGGAAGCCCCTTGATTCATGAAGAGAGCTGGTAAAGTTGGTGAGACTTTTGGGATGGGTACAGGACTCTATCCTGCCATTACCACGGCTTGCGGTGTAATGCGTAGATGTAGATTTACGACAACGCTGATAGATTTTTACGCCCTCTGTATCGCAAAAATATCGTCTGGCGAACCGATTGCCGCTGTAACTAAAATAAAGTAGCCTACGCCATTTGGACAGTTCTTCTTCACTCAGTATGTCACAAACCTTACATATTTTTAACTATTTCACGTGGAAAAATGCAGAAAAGCTTGAGGTGGAAAGATGAGAGATTACGATGATCTTTATGAAGAGGATTTTCGAGCCATGCTGGATTCAAGGAGAATTTTGACATGACCACACTTTTTTGACCACATCTTCACTGTGACTACGAATGGGTGCGATTTTATTTCTTGCGACCTTCTCTGTAAATGGATTCGCTGCATTCACAGAGCACGGTGGACGCCACTTTAGTACGCGCTGACCTAGGTTACTTTGAAGGGTGACGGTAATCCTCCCCAAACGTATGAAGGCAAAAGTTAACGCAGAAAGTAGCTTACCCTGTGCCTACCTCGTGTTAAAAGGGGTACTTTTATTTTGCACTAAGCCGGGGTTATATTTTAGCTCCCTTAGTAATTAAAATCCGAATTCAAGTGAATGGTAAGTGCTCGGTCGCATACGGATGGAAGAAAGACTTTGAAGGGGAAGGAGGGGGGGATAGGCAGTGTTCTCATTAGCGAACGAAATAGTTTTCCCGGCAAAGCTTAATAATCCGCAAAAATCTGGTCGTGGCCGTGAGGCAAACCTTCCAGCCGAGTAGCTGCAGTTAATTCTCACTCCAGACCCGATCCCCTGGAAGCATAGCGCGTGCTTGATATTCGTGGTGGCTACTTCGGTAATTTTATGCGGGAAATAATAATGACAGCTTTTATGAGACTGCGCATTTATAACAGCGGCCGTTACAACAACAGCAACAGCAGATGATTATTCTCACCAACTGTACTTAAATTAGCAATCGCCACCGTATTATTGCTTATTATTAAAGCATTTAAAAACATTATTGCATAATAGCATTTTATATTAGAGCATTCATTGTGAGATAAAATAGCAGACCAATGTCGGTTTAGGTTTCTTTTATTTTGGTCGAATGTTCCAGATCGAAATGTAGAATATCTAAACTGGTAATGGCGAGCAAAGTCCGCTCGTAAAAGGTTATTTTGAACCATCCGATGCGTTCTCTTCGCCCATGGAACTCCTTTCACGACTCGCAGTGTGAGTACAAAACTCCGAATGGCATCCCTTAATTTTTTCTCGAGGTCATCGTTGCTAATGCTAAATAAACCGAAATGGCTTCCATTTGCAAGTGCTCCTCCCTCTGATGGCAACGATAATTGTCGAAAACTAGGTCGCGTCGTCGCAGGGTTTATTTCCCCACCCCCTTGCCTCACTTCCGCCCCTCTCTCCAATCCCCTCACCGCTCGCTCCTCAGTGGACACGGTCCAAGCCAATAAACTTTTATTTCTTACGCCCCGGCTTTATTAAGATTAAATCTCATAGGTAATTAGGTTGCATGCTGCGTAAACACCTGGTGTGTCCAGGGAGGAATTTAAATGTAAGGGGAAAAACTGTGACGGTATAAGTACCAACCTTAAAAAACGTTGATGATTTCTCCTCCGTCATATCAGTAAGCCTAATGAAAGTTGTATTTGGAATCAAATTAAATGCAATAGAAAGTTGCACATCGGGTCCTATTACTTCGATATCCCCACATGCATAGTCTTAACGTGTTCGCAAACCACTTGCAGGAACGCTTTGGAAAACATAGGACTCACCTTTTCTCAAATATCGAGATTAAATAAAAATTAGTCAATTTTCTCAAATATCAAGATGAAATAAGAAGTAAATCCTTATGGAGTTAGAATCAGGGTATGTTTTTACTTGTATTCGGTGCCTGTAATAGGTTAACTCTATTTCAGAGTAAGTTCGAGTTACATTTTCTCAAATTTTTTCAAACAAAATTACACAAATGAAGTAATATATACAATCCTAATAAGAGAAATCTTTTTGAGCGATACATTTTCTTTGGGGATTTGAACATCAAAGAATCCTCTTGATAAACACACATAGTTTACCTTGGATTTCCAGATGACCAACCATGCTTTGATAAATGCAAAATACTTTAGTAAACTTTACTAACGCACAAAAATTATATAGTTACATTTCCTTCAACTTTTTGTTTCACCATTCTTCATTGGAAGTTGGTATGTTTAGTGGTAGGATTTTTAATAAAACAGTTTCTGGCGTAACTTGGTGAAAAATCTTCATATAGACATTTGAAAAGTGGAAAAGCCATGTTGTTTAATTTTCAAATGTCAATAGTAGGATTTTGCTTATTTCACGTGAGAACTAATTCGTTAGTAAGGCACGAATGAATAAAAAATGCTCATTAATGACAAACAGCAAGAGTGCACATAAATCTGAATCACGCCAAAGGTTGTTTTTTCCGGCTGGAACGGTTTCCACGCATTCGCTGCTAATTTCTCGAAACCTTCTTTATTTAAGTTCATATTTGGCTTTCAATGATCAGTTACATTGAATGAAAACTCCGGAAAAGATTTTTGGAAGACTTTGGACGTTGAGGTGACTCAGAGATTAAGGTAAACTTAATATGTTCCTCAAGCCAACAGATGTTTCCTGCTGCCATTCCGTTTACAAACATTGAGCATGTACCCACAGTAAACATAATAAAGACATCTTTTTGTCAACAAACTCACCCCACGCCATCGTGGCCGCTCTCAAGGTACAATTTTCAAGCAGTTGTAAGCAGCGAGCAACCGAGTCCCCTTTATAATGAAAGGGAAATAACAAAAATCAAGCAGGAATAAGGAAGCGAGCCTCCGATGCGATAAACGCGCGCCCGCGATGCTCAAAATCACCGTCAAGAAACAAATAGTCCTTAATCTGTGATTTTGGAACGTGTGCTATGCCTTTTAAACTACGAAGTCTGGCTAAGGAGATTCAAATTTCCGCAACGGTTCCGTGGGTGAAAGCTCGGAACTTAAATGAGGAACGATATTTTTCATTCCGTATCTGGTAACTAGAACCTTTTCCAGTTCTAAAGGTTCATTGTCTTGTCACCACGCAAACGCTACAAGTAAAAGGTGAAGGCAACTGGTGGTACAGTGCTTACAGCCAAAGCCAAGTTAGTTTTCCTTTAACTGCTCCTTCGGAACCAGGTTCCACTGAAGCCCTGGAGTGCATTTAAAAGTATGAAAAGATGGGTTCGGTGGTCTTGGTTTATAAGAATTTATTTGAAATAGAGTGGTTATGTTTAAATTATATTTTAATTTAATAATTATTATTTTTTACTTATTATCGTTATTTATTTATTTTTATACGTTTTTATTATTGTTTTGGTGGCAATTTCCTCTCGTCAACTTCTCGGAAGCTGATATGAGTAGCTGAACAACTAACGCGTGCACGTGCGGGGCTAGTTCGGTGGGAAGTTTGTGCTAAATGAGAGTAATCGAGACTACTACGTGACTATCACTATTACGACTAACGTATGTAAATATGTACGAATAACGTATGTAAATAGCGGATGTAAATACTAAAATTGCCCTGGATTTTAGTTAGAGAATCTGAATAAAATATTTAAGTGCTAGTTAACTTTTTAAATTGTTTTAGGCATCTCTTACCGTGTGATGAATGCGAAGATAACACTTTACGTCATGAGCTGTAATAGAATGAGTACATTTTCAAAATGTGCAAATACCTCGGGATACGTAAGATTCGGACACCAATCCCATTGTTATTTTTTACTGATTTATGCACGCAAAAATAAATAAACGATTCTTAGTATCTTTTATGGTCCGAAATTTATCTTCACTTCTTTTTAAAAAATCTTTCACAAAAAGAAATGCCCGATTATGCTTCGTCTTCTTCGATGGAATTCCGCCCATTCAGCACCCACATGTAGGAGCGATGCTTAATCGATATTGAAATGCTATAAATATCGGACATCGTTGTTCTGGTGCTTATTCAAGAAACGGTCAAGCGAGAATGGTGGCCATCCGTCGCAGTCTCGGTGATATCGAGCGGGTGCCTTTAACATGCGCTTGAATGAATCAGGGCTAGTTCACGATTAGGAATGATATCTTTGATCGAAGTGGAGCTTTGAACCCCTCAGTGTACCACTGAATGGATGAAGTGAGCGTATAATTAATTAATTTTTTTTCAACCGATGCGGACGTGAACCCTTTTGCTCATCTTCCCTCGAATAAATTCTCCCGGTGCGTTTTTCGTAGTTTCGGGAATGCAGGTGAAGCGAGAATACGTATTCCACTTGGCGGGTCGTACTCTTCATGTTTTTTTTGCAGGCCAGTTCTTGAATGAATCAACCGATCGTTAACAAGCACACATATCGCACTCTAAACTCAGTCATAAAATAAAACTCGATTCAAGTTACGAAAAAGAATCTTCATTGAATGTTTAAAGAGGTCGAGAGTGCAATTAAACCGCAATAGAAAAACTTGATGGTCTTACAGGTATTATAAAATAGGTTATCAATTTTTTCTGATGAATTTTTAAATGCTATCACAATTAAAAATAACAAAGTTGTGTGAATTGTCTTATATATTTTTATTTTTTGTTTGATCCGGCGCAATCCACATTTTCGTCACTAATTGTGAACATAATTTAACGGTATTATATCTTATACGCATCCGCACACTCACACCATTAAATTAGCTTCTCCGAAGAAAGCAGACTATTATTTCCAGGGAAGATAGTATTAATAAGATAATAATATTTAATCATGCGAGAAAATTCTCTTGGATTTTATCAAAGTCCAGTACATGTTTAATTGCGACGTACTGGAATTTCTTAGAGTCAAAAGTTTAAAACCATTTATACATTAAAAAGCTTTGCCCGCCATGTGCCTAATATTAGACACGTACGTATGTCACGGTCATATTGCCGTATGTGCTCTAGCGTTTCACGAGTCCAGAAGTATGATATTTGATTTCCATGAATTGGTTTAACGATCCGAGGGTTTGTTTTTAGTAGTTCTCCAAACTATTTTGCTCCTGGTCAATATTCACATTCCTTCATTCCCTGAATTGGATGTCTTCCTTCACCTGACTTCTGGTAATTCATCGTCGACATTCCTCTGTAAGCCTCTCCCTCTATTCTTTTATTGTGTTCCGTCTTTAGAATGCTATCGTGCTTTAGGATGTTTTCAATTATTTTTCTTTTTTTGTTGCAAATTTTTCCTTAGGTTTCTCCTTCAAAAGAACTTCGCAGTACTTCTTCAGTTTTAATCCTGCCAATGAAATTTCTTTTCAGTTCTTTTCCATGGAATAACAATGATTTTCATGAGAACATAAACTTAGATTTGCGTGCGATCATTGTCTCGTGAGTAGCAAGTGTGGTTAATTTTTAACTGCATTATTTCCTTTGGAAAGAAGGAATAATTATTTGTACGACTTCCTCGTTTACTAAGGATCGGAATCCCAGAAACATATGCCTCGTCGCCAGGCTGGGATCGTAGATCTCCTCCAAGGTTCCTTAGTGTAGTGCCATTCATAGCGACGGTGAATTGCCATGCCACTTTGGTCGCCTCCTCACGTGCTTCGTGGGGGCGGCGAAAACTTCCCCGAGGCACTGCGCGAAGACACTCACTCGAGCGACTAGTTCGGCGGTGGGGTCTCTTCGGCCTCCAAAACTTCTCCTCGTGCACACCCCGTCATTCGACTCCTCTGATCCCCACGAACTCCCCCCTCCCCCTCACACACAAACACACACCCAAGAGTTTCTCTCTCCTTCTCTCACTTGCACGTTTCCCCCACGCCCCCCGGACTCACACCCCGACATACCCCGCTGCCCGCCCGAGTGCTCCCGACAAAGTCAGCGCGTCGGCCGACTCCTAGGGAAGCCTTCAATCGCCTTCTATCCTCTTTCCCTGCGCCATCGCTTACGGTCTTGACTCCTTCCCTCCGATAAATTTCACTTTGTGCGTCCTCTCAGTGCATGAAACCGGAAAGTGGTTCCCTTTTAAATTGAATTTATCCCCACTTTTGCTGAGCGAAGAAATAGCGTTGAGAAACAAGGGCCATTTCAAATAAAATATAACCTTCGCTTTCCGGGAGTCTTAGTTTCCCGGAGAAACTTCCGTCGTCGGCTCTGAATTGGAGGTGACCCGGATTCGCCTCGGTACCGCTTGCTAAATTATGTGGGCCAAACTGCCGAATGATGCTTCCCGTCTGATATATTTCCACTCTTCTTTGTCGCTTCCCATTACGTGACCCCCTGCGCGGTCTCTCCTCAGTACTTGATTTTAGACACAAACAAGGCTGTAAGAGATGAAGAAGGTATCACCGTTCTGGACATCGTGAAATTCGTATAGCAAATATTTCCACAGCTATAGCTTCATTTTGTAAATAGTGGAAATGCAAAGTAATTATTGTTTTAGTAAAATTTTAAGCAGGGGTAAAGGTAAAAGGCTACGTGCCTCGTTGTATCTGATGTACTAGTCAATACCCATTCATGAAATATTGATTTTCTAGATAGCTCATTCTCATATGTTACCATTTTCTTTCGGCTTAGCTTCATTCAGTTTTGCGTAAACATATGCAGAGAACGCCATAATTTCTTTTACACAACAGTTTTAGTAGGATTTTTAATACAATAATTTTTAACCGCGTTTCTAGAAAAACAAGCCATAAAAATGACTGATTATATGGATAATAGCATTTTGGTGAAATTAAATAAACCTAAAATCGAATCATATTCAACGATAGATTGTATAAACAACTGCCTTTTTTTTCATAAATGTTTTCCGCTTTTTCCAGGTAACAGTGAGCATCCCTCGCCGTAACTCTTTGAGAGAATTTCGCGATGGAAGATATCAGCGATATATACAAAATATTCGCGACAGTGTCTCATTCACGCGAGGCCCTCTGTCACCTCAAGGGATGGAAATTATTTACAGATAATTTGGATTCGGAAACGTATGTAATTAAGAGAAAGGACGAGTTGGGAAGAAAAAGATTTTTTTAAACGTTCATGATATTCAAAATTTCTTTTGCGACACCGAGAGAGAATTATTTTGGTCCCAAATTGTCTGGGATGGACTCAAACACCAAAATAAAAAAGAGATATTGACTGTTTCGGACGGATTACGTAAAATCCTCTTTCTTTTCCCGCACGATTCGCAATCGTAATAAAATTGAACCCTATCACATGAACAATTTTATTAAAAAAAATGAAATTTCAAAATAGATTACTTATTCCAACAGATTAGTTATTGTATGACATGTAAATTCAATTGTCTTAATGAATGATGTGTATGATTTTGCTCAAGATTCTTTTTAAGTATCCATGTATGTTCCAATTTGTATACTCGTATATCCATAGTACTGTGCGAACGCATATATGTTTGATTCCAGAACACCAGTTACCACACGCCCCCGGCGGCTTCTTCCGAGATATTGCGGTGACGTAGATGAGTATGCATTGCGGCTTTTGAAGTATCGGCAGTAGTGGCTTGAGATTTGAATAAGATAAGAATAGAATTATTATTATTATAGTTTGACGTAGGAGAGACGAAGTATCAGATATGAGAGTGCAGGGTGTTGTGTGGGATAATTCAAAGAAATAACTGTGAAAAGTGGATGTTGAGGAGTATTTGAGTTTCAAAGGGCGTGTTAAAGGAGAGAGCGGTCGTTAGAGAAAGTGCGCACAGCACCAACTCTGAAAAACAACTCGGCTATTATTAAAAACTTATCTCGTGTCTTCTTTTCACACAACACTGCTCGAAGAAAATCGAATTCGACGACTTGGAGGAGAAAATTTGCAATTGTAAGTTGTATTGATGCAAGGAACATTCTTTCTTCTTTTAAATCTAATTCTTGTGTTGATATCTTTATTATCGATTCTATCTATCCTGTGGCGATATTGTTGCTCTTTTTGCCTTATTTTCAAATCATGCTGTAATTAAACGTATATAAACAAATGTGATTAGTAATTTAAGGATGTAATGGGTTCTAAACGTTTTCTTTTGAGGATTTTTGTTCAAGTCTCATTTGATTTAAATAGATTCCACAAATGGTGATTCACTTGATCCGAGTAATACGGGACTTGAACACTATATCACGGCCTGAAAGATCGTGAGCCTTTTTTCAGTCGCCCTTGTACTTCCCTTACCTCCCTCCTGTCCTCCTCATCTTAAATGTAACAATATTACATTGTAAAAATAATTTTCCTTAACCTGGATTCGAATTAAAATGGATTCGAACCCGGATCCCTCGATTTTTGCCAGAGTGCTTTAGCCAGTTATGCTATCAAGACGTCCTTTTAAACTCTGAAATTTTGGAGTCGAATGATTTTCACTCTCTGAAATCGTTAACTTGATGATTGTTACACTCTGAAATGTTGCTGTTGTAGCATCTCCCGCAGTTTCTTGTAACTCCTTATCTTGGTGGGCTGTTTGAGTTTCATGCTCACAGTATCCGATAAGAGAGTTTGTTCATTATTCACGCAAATCCACGTTCAATTCTTGGATGAAAAGTAGCCATCGTGTCATTCGCCATTCCAGTGATAACTGTAATTATTTCGAGTAACACCTTAAGTTCAGAAAAGTAAACAGCGTAAATAGCGCACTCTTGTACTGTTTTTTCCTCAGAGCATTTAATACATCATATATTACTTCAAACATTATTTTTTGTGTCAAATAGTTTTAAAACTCCATTCTTATCTGAGCAGTTTTATTAAATCTAGAAAGACTTTAGGTGGATTATAGGAATTTTGGACTACACGAAAGGTAGCGAGCATAAACATTTGAGATTAAGAACGAGTTTGACGTGAGGCAAGCGAAGGCAATGGGAGGAAATGATGCAGTAGTCCTTGGCGTTGTAATAGTTTTATGAGGACAACCAAAATCACCTAATCTGCCGATTGCCTACGATTGATTTACGTCCACTTTAGTGACAAGCAGTAAACTATTGAGAGCGATAAGCCATCCATCGCTGGAGTCGTTACAACTTACGGACCTTCCGGCGCCTTTTGCAAGACGTTGCTTGACCTCGACGTCAATTCACCACCCTCCCCCTCCCAATCCCACGGCACCCTTCTCTCGTGCCCTCCTCCCTATCCCCAGACGATCCTAAGTGGTTGTAATGAATTCGACTTTCGCTCCCTTCCCGCGGTAGAATCCGGATTTGGGTGAACCCCAGGGTTGCTCGAAAAGTAAATGAACAGTGACGACAAATACATTTTATCGACCCTCACTTCCCAACCAACAAAATCTACGTATTTCCCGCCTCTTTCCAAATGATCATTGTTGCTATTCTTTCCTTATTAAAACCAACCCCTTGTTGAGTCGACTCTTATATCTTCCGTGGCCATTTCTATGTCCCCTTTTTTTATTAATGGGGTGCAATCGCGGTTATCTTCCATTCGTTCCGACGCGTGGTAAAATCCCATTCTGTTTCCACGGGCCCAATTTAGGCATTTTTCCCCCTCCTACCACCCTCTCACTGACCCCCTCCCTCCCTGTTTTCCCTTTCCATTCGCCCTTCGCCCCCCTTTCTTTTCCAATCCTTCCACCTCCCTCAAGCCCTCGACTGTGCCTTTCCCAAAATTTTCACCCACTTCAACCGACCTATTGTTCCCCTTCGCATTCACTTCCTCTGCTTTCTGAGGGCCTGCCAGGGTGGTGGTTTGGTCCTACTGGCTACCTACTCTGTTCCCCTACTTGTGTATGAAAAGAATTTTTATCTATCCCTCTACGCCTCCTTTCTTTCGTCCACGCAAATCTCGTGAATCACGATGCTACTCTGCCGCTTATTACCATTCCTGGCCGATTCTTATCACAATTTTCAAATACGACTGTTTCAGGCTTTGCTCTGTGGAATTCTTTCGGGGAAACGATTAAAGGCGAACATGCAGCAGTTCCACTTTCAGTTTCATTCCTCTACCCTCTGTGGTTTTGACTCTGGTCACAATGTTGACGTTACCATTCATGGTAGCCGCGGTGGAATCATAAAGGAAATTCAAAGCCAAATTTCTGTGTGATTACTTTCCAACTTTGTCACTGCGCTCTGATTGTAACGATGTTTTATTTCGTATATATACATATGACTAATGTTCATCTGATATCTTAGCATAAAAGAAAACCCATCGAATTCATTTTCGCGTCCAATTGTACCAAATGAATAAGGAGGTACCAACAATTAAAAAACGCCTTAGCCTATTCTGGAGGAAACTAAGCCTTCGTCATGTCATTTAGACTCAATCAATAAGAAAATCAGGTCATATAAATTGGTTATTCATTGTATAATTTCATTTTACCCAATACCTACGTGAACACATTTGAGGTAATGAAGACGATAGATGAATGGAAATGAAACTAATTCATGAACTTCACAATGAATATTTATTATAACAACCTTGGTTTTGAAATTTGTCATCATCAGGTTAAGAAGTTGAGATATCACGCCAGAAAGCATTTCCTAAGATAGAAACACTAATTTTTTTGGAAAAAACCGTCATAGTAACATTCCGTGGCTAGTTTTTCAATTCGTAACAAAGTGTTGATTATGCATTAAAGAAATGAATCCAAAATACACCAGCCGCTCTCTCCCTCAAGTCAACCAAGAGAATATACATGTGTTTCTACAAGAGAATATGGATAAAATGGAGACATCTCAGTTTTATCATTATGTATCATAGTTAACTTCAGCCTTTTCTTTGTTGGAAAACCTCTGCATATTTCTCCAAATTCTCTTGCTCTCGGAATTTTAACCGAGAGTTTCCGAAGTTTTCCGAAAATACCTGAGAATTTTTTATTTTTGATCTTGGTGATGGAGTAAAAAAGTTTTATCGAAACTTTTCCTAATATTTATTTTTTCTTCATTTCTTCCTTCATCATGTTTAACCTCCCCTACTTCGCAAATGGCTCCGACTGTCATCTCCCACACACCATCCCCTCGCAACTCCCGCGGGGGAAAACAGATTCCTCAATCCGTAGGATTAATCATTCAAATTCTCTGAATCTTCGCATAGTTTATTGACGGTGATTACGCAGGCGGTCGACCGAAATAGTTCAATCCTCCATTACCTACCTCACGAATTCGACGGCCGGTATTAATGGGATTTTGTGTATTTATCCTAGGTTTTATCATTCTTTCTAATGTTTCACCCATCGGTAGGGATGTGATGAGACACCTGTGACAACTTGGTTAGAAAAAGGGCCTTGAGCGTGATTGTCACGAGTGGTCATTAATTCTAACACATTTCGACGAGAGTCAAAAATCAGGCTCCAAAGCGCTCTTCCATCGGTATGTTGTGCGAGAATCAAAACGGGGGGCATCTCGCGTCCTCTTCGACGTCGACCATCTCCCCGTGTAGACTGTTTTTTTAATATTTCGTATTTTTAAGAGCCCGACGAGCCACCGGTGGCGAGGGTGAATACACTGTAAAAATGGGGAATAATGTGTTATCAATATTTCCACCCCTTCATTTAACTTTTTGTTCGGCTTGAAATACGTGTTCGATAGTTTTTACTCCTATATTCAGAGTCTGTCCCAAAAATAAGTAGAATAACTTTTTGCCACTGTTGCGGATTGTTGGAGTGCGGTTATTTGTGGTGAGAAAGGTAATGGAGGTTCTTGGGAAAGCAACATGACCCACGTCAGTTAACTGTGGGCATTATCAGTGTGCGGATTGCTCCTACACTGGACCCCAGTTCGACGTTCACGTCACAAATTCACGATGCCACTTTCCATGGAGCAATGATATGCGATAAAATTTTGTGTTAAGCTCTAAAAATCGGGTTCGGACACCATTACCATGGTTATGGATGCTTATGGAGATGGAGAAATGTCCTAAGTGATGGTTTTCGGCTTGCCCAAGATGTCCCGGGAGGGTAGAAAGAAGGTTGACGATGAGGAATCATTCAGCCCTGGTCATTCAGCAACAACTCAATGTGATGAAAATGTGCAAAAAGTGAGACACATACTCAATTCTTATTGGCCCCCAAGTGTAAGGATGTTAGCAAAAGAGTGCAATATTCAGAAAACCACAGTACATTGCATCCTCACAGAATATTTAACCATGAGAAAGGTGTGCCAAGATGGTCCCCAAGGTGTTGTCAGAAGACTGCTTGTGAGACAATCTTTACTTTGGAACTCTTGGGCTACGGTGAAAGTGACCCGAATATTTTAGAATAAGTGGTTACTGGTGACGAGACATGGGCCTTTGAGTACGACCCGAGTACATTTGAGTACCATTTTGGACCACTGGGTCATGTCAAAGAGGCCATGACGAGGTGCCTGAATGACGAGGTCCTGTTGATTGCCTTACAGGGTGCATACCGCAACTGGCGGAGGCACTAGCATTGATGTGTCGATACATAAGGGTGCTCTTAAGAATAATTTTAGCAATTTGTACTTTGATCTGCAAAAATATTTCCCCCATATTTATTCTACTTATTTTTAGGACAGTCCGTGTATGTTATATTTTTCGTATTTTTCCTCTCTTAATGCACATTAAACAGAACGAAAATTATCATCCATTAAAGAAAATTAAAGGAAATAAAACAACTTCTTTCGATGTAACTGCAGTGTGTCTAGAAACAACCCTAGATCATTCGGTATTTTGACTTTTTAAATATGCCTGCTGATTCTTGCACGGATCGGGAAATTTAATATTGTTTTGTTTACCAACATTTTAGAGAATAACTTCACGTCAAGGCTTGAGGGACCGTGAAGGATTCCAGACGTCGATTTGGATCTGGTGAAGATACGGTGGCCTTGAAAGTTTGCATCTACTTTCACCCCCTCCTCCGCCTCCTCCTTCCCCATTTTTTAACTGTCTAGGGGAAAATGTGGGCGCTTATTAAGGCCATTTATTCGCTTTCCGCTCGTGAAACGCGAGAGCAGAGACGCGAGTAAAACCCCAATCAATCATAAGGGTCTAATTTGCGTGAAGGATGGTCGGTGGCGTCATTTCGTTTTGAATTATGATGAACTGAAACTTTCGACTCGATTCACATCAGCGGAGGGAGATCAGCGGGAATGGAAAAGAACAAGATTTTCCCATTCTATGCCGTCAGGGTCTCACGGCCAGGAAACCTCCAAATGGGACAAAGGGGGGCCCAGCGATCCGACCTCAAATCGACGTAATTTATATTTTCCCACTCTTCTTATACTCCCTGACATTTCCATCTTCGTATTTTTTTATTAAGCAGAGTGGAAGCATAGTGGGCACGACAATCAGTTACTGAAACGAGAAAGCTCAGTTTTATATTCAAAACGTTTTTGAATTCAAACGGGAAACCGAAGACAGAAAAGAGGTACCGGGAGAAAAACATTTTTATACTAATTAATATGATAGCTGAGTATATCGAGCGTTTGAATAGTAATCTGAGGTCTCAGGGTCAATTTCAGTTGACACTCCAACTCAGCCGAGGCCGAGGCTCTCTCTGTTGCAAGAGAACCGTAAACATTACAGGACATGCAACTACCCTTCCCTCCTCCCTCCCAGAGTAGTTCATACGTGGATTTTCCACACAGGAGGGCTTATTACGTATATATCTACATAATACCCCCAAAGCCGTTGCAAGGACGTGTGGCAGGGAGTGGTAGGACACCAGCCATTTTACATATAATCCCTATATTTCCTCATGTACCTGGCACCCCGTGATCCACCAAACACCGAATGGAAAGGGGGCGACCGAACACCAATAATGCAAAATGCCCATATATATGAGTATTACATAGTTAGCATTCATTCCTGTGGCTACACAAAGAGGACAAGAAAATACATGAAAATAGGGCAGGCACACATGCGATTCAGACACTTATTACTGGATAGTATTCTATGCGTTCCGAATGGACAATTCACAAATACCGTAGACTCTATATACATTTGCCAACACCCCACTTGACTAAAGAGAGGACGGCGGGGGGCGTTAGGACGCCAGATTTGGAGAGTGTTTTGTGTAAAGTTAATCTTGTATTACCCTTTGCAATAAATACGCGAACTGAGGCCATACAAACTTTATTTTACAAAGTGTAGTTTACATCGATTTTGTCCCCTTCAAATTACTCTCCTCAGGCAACTAGCGTCGTTAGTGATCACGCTATATAGCAAGCATAGTCCGCGCCAACGCCGTCTGATTGAACCAGTTCGCGTATTTATTGGCCAGACCAGGTACACCCCCTATTTTCGGCATCGAGTACCTATTATTTTGTTAGGTTTCCTCCTTTTATTGTTGTCGCGAATAGTGCAAACGTCTTTACATCTCTGCGGTGGTGGTACAGATAAATAAAATGGCACATTTCCGTTCACACACTTTTCTGGAGCAGTAGCAAAGGTCGGATACGTTTGCGTCTCTGGTTCTCTTAACTCCTGGAACTGAAATCACAGTATTAAACCCTCTTTTTGCTTCACCTTCCTTCCAATTCACTTCCCCTTCTTAAATCATACCTTCCCCTTGTCTTTTACCTCTCCTCCCTCTTTCATTTTTATGCCCTGCTCACTCTTAGTACAGACTCCTAGGTTGCAATTGTTCGTCGCACCCTTTAGAATTGCTGTTCACGCATATGTCCTCTTGGAGTGATTATCACATCCCATGTTTTTCATCATTGGGATATGTCCTCTTTTTCTCTGTTCCTACTATCAGCAGAAAAGGTTGTGTCTCCACTCATAACGTTCTTTCACTTCCATTCCATCCCACATTCTGTTTTACTTCGCCCTTTGACTTTAAAGTCCGCTTTTCTTTCTATTTCCATCATGAAAGTTAATTTCAATTCTTTTTTGTCGCAGCCTTGCATCAGGTACCTCTTCTCTCCTGTGTATTCCTCTGGTTCCCATCCTTTCTTCTCTCTCTCCCTCCTCCTCCCCCAAGTGCTGCCCAACTCTTTCCCCTTCTTGCGAACGCAGCCTCTCTTGTGTCCTTTCCCGTCCTTTCGTTCGACCCCCTCCCAAACGCCCACCTTAATGTTCTCACCTCTCCCCCACCATCCCCCATCCGCACCACCAAATACCATAGGCCAACCCCTTTTAAGCCCTTAGACCCAGGCTTTATCCCTTTTCTGATGTCTTGCTCCATCCCTCTCTCTCACTCACTCATTCTTGCTCACCCTTCTCAAACCCTACCCTTCCTAGCCTGTCCATCCTCGACCTCAAGCCTTCCAACGCATCTCCCGCCAATTCCCTTGCCCTTATCGCCTTTTTGTCCCCTAGGAGCAAGGAGAACCCACAAGGAAGGCCAGTGCCCAATAGTTAGCTGATGTTCGTGTAGTCCCAGAGCAAGGGGTTATGGAATGGGGTCTCCGCAGTGATAATCTTAAACCATGTTCAAATTCATATAGGTTTTACTGAATCAGGCACATTCCATTTAGCTATCGGAGGAACTTCCTAAACAGACACTTAATAACTGAGAGAGACGGAGAGCTGAATTTCGACAGTAATTAGGACTACTAAACAGTGGAAGGATTGCTGTAGTAAAAAGAATGAAAATATTCACATTTTGCTGTAAAATGCTGCCTTTCCTTTTATATCTAGTATTATGAAACTACTGGCAGCAAAACGAAGTATATGTGGCAAATAAAAAGAAGGACCTACAATCTATAAATATAATTACCACTGATGACTCAACTCCAGAAAGGCTTTGCAAACTATTGCATTCGTTTGCTCCCATCTCTGACGACAACAACAGTTTTCTGAAATTTTCAGATGCCAATTTATGTTCAACGTATTTGGACGCACTTCATGGGAGCATTTAACCTAACAATGAAACATTTCATGAACGTGATTAGTGACTCTGGAAACACATTAAATTATACAAATTATAGATACAAAATTATGTATATTTTTTTCTGTAAAAAAGCCGATTTTTATTTATGAAGTAATTGCGTTAGTATTCATCCAGCTACCAGTTGTTTATGGCATAAAGCATATGGACGCTAAAGAACACTATTGGTAGATTTCCATGTAAGGAGAGTTACTTTAATACCGCTTTTTTCACCCTAAACCAGATTTCGGTAGGCTGGTGATAATAAATCATATTATTATAGGAGAAACTTAAACAGCAGCTTTCAAAGCTGTTACGAAGGACGTATTCAAATGTCGTTTGGCATACCGATACCGGTATACCGAAATAGTCTGGGTGCTCAAGCGGAAAGATAATACTTTCGTTTTCCTTTTATATTTAATAATTTAGCGTTAAATTTCTAAATTGTGTACAAAATGTTCTTAAAAATATCGGTATTTGCCCAAAAAATTTGACCAAAACTTGTCCTCTCCTTAAACTTCTGGAATCAACAAAATATCTAATTGTTCCTTCCCTGAGCGCATATTTCCTTGTAGATATTTTAGACTTCGCGAAAAGGTAATTCATACAAAGGTGTTCTTTAAGCAATAACTGTTATTTCGATAATTATAAAAAGTTATCTTTTTCTCACGTTAATATTTCATCACTGGTGTAGTTCTTACACTTGGAAGCACTGCCCACCCGATGCTTCATCTGAGATACAGTGGCACGGCCCTATAGGCAAGCAGAGTGTGACCCCTTTCTTTCTCCACACCCCATCCCTCCTCCTCGCGTCTTCCCTCCCCCTGACCTCTCCGTCTTTCCCCCGACTCCGCCGTCCGCTCCACCGCCGACATTGAATCTCGCTCTTCCCACTTTTCCGCATCTTTATGTATGGGACCGCATTTGGAAATCCAATTCTTTCCTGCCCCTCCTCCCTCCTGCCCCCTATCTCTCTCCTGCCTCATCCCATTCACAACCTTCACACACACCCCCCCACTTCCGACTTTTCTCCCATACCTCCCATTCGCGCACATAACAAACGCACGAATCGAGAGTGAAGACCCTTTTCCCTGCTCTCCTCCTCAAAATCCCATCCATCGAGCCATCGGTCCCTGGCCGCCCCACCCTTACCCATCCTTAAAACCCTTTCTACCCAATCTCCGAACCCTTTCCCTTCTTCACTTCTCTTTTCACTTTCCGAATATTTCCCCTTCCCCTCGCCACTCCCCTTCTCTTACTCACGCTCCACCTCTCTCCCCCTTCCCCTCTTTCCCTCTTCTCCATTCTTCTCTCTTTCTCTCCTCTCTCTTCCTCTATCTCCCTTTCTCTCTCTTCCTTCCTCTTTCCCTCCCACACTCTGCCTCTTTCTCACCTTCCTCTTCCTTCCTTTCCCTTCCTCTCTCTATCCCTTCCTCTATTTCCCTCTTCACTCCAATCCTTTTTCTTCTCCTCTTCTCTCCCTCTCTCTCTCTTTCTCTCTCCCTTTGTCTCCATTCCCCTCCTAGTTGCTTCCAAGATCGCTTCCTCAGCCCATATTCTCTACCCTTCTGGTCCACCACCCCCTCTCCGACCACTGTAGCGCAAGGCCACCCTCTAAACCACCTCGTTTTGCACAACCCAGATTGTGGAATCCTTTAAACCCTCCTCTCCGATCGTTCCCTCCCGCTGACACGAGCATCGAAGAAGTGTTGCTCCTTAAATGGATTCCATTTTTCCCACCACGTGGGTGTGGCGGTTGAAAAAGTCGGAATAATTTCTGTTACGTAACTTAGAAATAGTGGCAAATGCTAGTGAAAAAGGTATTGTTACAGCAGATTCTAACACTTGAATGCCGCGCATATTTTGTAAACATACTGATCAATCCCTTGGGCTATTTAACAGAAATAATTTTATTATACTTCAAACTTCACCTGCTCCTCCTTCGAGAGACCTCAATTACGAAGATTTCTGCCGTTATTTCTTGCTGGAATAGGTGTCTGTTGCTATCAGGTAATACACTCCGTGGCCTGAGCCATCAATGATTAGGATTTATCAGTATTTATGGTGTAAAGGTCACTAAATTGACGCATTTTTAACCGAAACCTGTAGATTGAGACAATCTAAAATTGATGGTGATATCTTGTTTACATAGATACCTAAAATATAAAACGCTTTCTACATCATCTTGCCGTATACCAATTCAAATGTCATTCATCAATTATGAAGCTATAGTAATATGCTAATTATGCTCCCAATAAACAATTTTGATATCATTATATTATTTATTATAAAGTAATCTACCGGTTAAGCTAGGTTTTGGATGGTCACAACTAACAAATAAATCTTTTGTGATTCCTAACAAAACGCAATCTAATTCTTTACATCAGGTCCCTTTTCATCTCTGTGTCCTTCCATCCTCCATCCCGTCCAACATCCCTATCCTGTTCCCAGCCTTCCTCATTCGCCTAATATCCTCCCCTTTATTACCTTCTTCAGTATCCCACTGCCGCTCAATACGCCTCTCATCCATTTTTCCTACCTCCATAGTATATCTCCCAACAAACCGTTTTATTAATATTGATTCTCATCCCATATCTATCGCACTGAGTTTCAAATTCACTCAGCAATGTTCGCAACCTCGTGGTTGCCTGACAAACTAAAGCTTGTTTATCAGCCAACCTAACTGATTTTTTGAATCCCCTTCCGACTTTCATTCCTACTTCTAGTTCTTACCCATGCCTCTGTAATAATTTTTTCCACTTATACGTTGATCGTCACCGGTGATAATGGACAACCCTGCCTTAATAATGATACAACCTCCTCCTAGCTCTGCACATCCGGGAAATCAAACTTATTGTTCTATATTACTCAATGATGTAACCTTAACCTTTTTCGGAATAGGATCTGAAACTAATCTCACAAAGTCTTCCAGCCAGATTTCTTCCTCATAGATCCTAGGAATTAGTCAATATAGAGTCTTCCTCCCGCATTTTCTTAAACATTTCAATAGTTCCACAGGAATGTTGTGTAACCCCACGGCCTTATTTGCTTCCATCTTCCTTAATGTCCTTACTGTCTCTTCGTCGAGTATGCCTGGTTGTCTACATTCCTTCTTGACGTATATCTACCTCTTCTTGACGTATATCAACTTAAATTCATTTTTTAATACTAAAGTTACAGAATTACAGGGTTCGTCCGGAAAATAAGTGTACTGAGCTAAGGAAAATAAGTTTATTACACTTTTACATATCTTAAGCTAATATTCTTCAAAATAGGACCCTTCTGAGTTGATACACTTGTTCCTGAGGCGTTCCCATTCCTGGAACGCTCCCGCGAAGGCATCATCGGGAACCTCTCGAAGACACGTCGTCACGGCCTCTTTGATGGCGTCCAAAGTCCCGTATCGCGTTCCTTTCAAACTCCTCTTTATCTTCGGAAACAGAAAGAAGCCCGGTGGTGCCAAGTCCGGGCTGTAGGGCGGGTGCGGCAGCATTGCCACGCCGTGCTTGGCCAAGAAGTCCGACACGACAAGCGCGGTGTGAGACGGCGCATTGTAGTGATACAGCCGCCAGATGTTTTTGATCGCTGGCCGGACGCGGGCGACTCGTTTTCGAAGCCTGTCGAGTACTTGGACGTAAAATGCAGCATTTACAGTTTGTCGTTCAGGTACAAATTCGTAGAGGACGACTCTCCTTTTTAAATAAAATTGGCAATTTTCCACAAAAATAAAAAATCTATTAATACGACCGAAATATTTATTAATATTTTTTTTTAATTTTTGTGTAGAATAGCCAATTTTTTTTAATCATGTTATTCCACCATATCACGCCTGAAACGTCTCTTTTTATTTGACTCCCCTTTTGTCAAAAAAGACTTATTTGTCAAGACACTTATTTTCCGGACAAACCCTGTATGCTTATGATGCTTCCGATAAACGATTTTGCCATTATTTTAGTTATAATGAATCCTTAAAAAACTACTATAATATAAAATAGTATATATACTTTATAATCCTGATTCACACTCCATGAAATGATTTTAGCTCTCTTCCTTTCTTCGAGAAAATAGCTTTAGAGTAAGTTTTATAGCTTCACGCAGTATGAAGAAATTTTTTATAACATTTTGCTTTCGTAAAAGTTGGTCTATGTATGCTTTCCGAAAAATCTCTCCTTCGTTTTCATTGTCTTTCTTTATAATGTCAGAGAACTCTTCTTTATTGTTTATGCTAGCGTATGTTTTATCTCTAAATTTGTATTAAATAAATGCGATGAATATTGATCATTTTCCACTATTCACTCTAATATTACCACGAGTATTAAAATATTAATGTTTTTCATCTCGTTCAAGTAAACATGAGGTTTGCTTTCATTAACACATTCTTCTAGTTTATACTTTTTTATAATATTTCCCGATATGCAAATATCCTCACTCATTCGCCAAGTTATATTATTCTGTTTTTCGTGAAGGCTTTATTCATATAGACCCCTGCAGGTATAGACACTTTCCATTACCGAGTGGACTGATAAGGTCATTAATACACTACACTCTCGTGCAATAGAACGACCTTAAATAGTGCAACTAAAGTACGTTTCATTTCTTCTTATGCGTCCATCATCAATATGAAACGACCCCGGTTTTTGTAGCGCCGCCATGTCTCCCCGGAAATAGATGTGGATAGAAGCCGTGACATAAAAGCGCTACAGCTCTATGAATACGAAATTTTACTTTGGTTTGCCCATCGCGAGCTCATCCACCCAAATTATTTGAATACCGTTTCGCAGAGGACGTTCTCCGAGAACAATAAAGATCTGTTTCACGGCTCTTGTCTCTCTCCTCACTTTTCCCTTTGGGGCCTCCCCAGCCCCACCCCCTGCCCCTCTCCACGACTCCCCGGCGCCCATCTTTGAGGTGGTTTCGGGGCTATTATGTAGATTTAGGTGGACTCATCCGGCCAACCCTTTCGACGACCTCCGTTCCCCTCCCTCCCCCGTTACCTCTTCCTTCGTTTCACCTCCAAACCCCTACGTCCCACCGCTCCGCCGTAAAAAACCTCTTCCTTTCCCTGAGGCAGTCCACGGGGTGCGCAAAGGAGGGAGAGGAGAGGTGGAGGAGGGGCGGGGCTGAGAGTTGGAGAATTCGGGGAACGGGGTTGAGGGGTCGGGGGGGGAGGGAGGGTGGCGTGATAACAGACCTCTCGTGCGACATGTAAAATATTTTATTTCACCATTATTTGCAGTCTCACTTTTTTTTCTTAAGAAACACAGTTGCGGAAAGTTGTTCTTTTCGCTTGGAATTAAATATATGTATTGCAGAGTATAATAAAGTGATGAATAATAATGTTCCTTTTCCCGACCGTATTTCGTTCCCGATAACACATTGTGTGACTTGTCGCGAAAATCGAGGAATAAATCCGGTGGGAGGAACTTTTTCAATACGGACCCCGGGTCTTCTGCGATTCCCTGCCCCCGAAAGACATCCCAAAAGACAAATTAGCAGTCTTCAGTTGATCGAAATATGATGAATCATATTGAGTATTTTACGGATCTAGAGCCATAGGGAGACACTTGAAAAATGATGTTCAGATGTTAAAGGAAAATTTGGAATCGATAAAATCCCTATGGGTACATAAAGATACTTGTTACTCCGGTAAAATCATTGACAATAAGTTGCCAATAACAAGAACACAGTCGTAAAACTGCGTCATGATAGTATGTCATAAACTCAACTTTTCTGACTTAGAATATAGTGTGCCTCAAGAAAAGTGATACTATTACGACTTATAACTGCCATGATACAAAAAATGAAGGTGATACGATTTTTTGCGATTTTTTACAAGTTTAGACGTTTTAACATTTAAAGTACCTTGTAATATAATTGCCTTGTACCGAAAAAGTCGGCTTTGAGCATTATCAGTAGTCATATCATTTACCGCAGCCCCATCATTCTCATTTCAGTACTTGATGTCATCCTTCTCACACTTCTAGCACAAGTTCCAACTCTACTCGCCCCCTCCTCCTCCTTATACTCTATCCTTTTGGTGTTCTCCTTCTTCTCTAAACTGGTAAGACCCAAAAAGCAATATAGAGCCAGATGAAAGCATTCATTTTTTGGATAAATTTCCCCGAAATAAGGCCCTCGTCGCATCAGCGAACGAAGTGACTGCTTTCAAGGAGGCGTTTGAGAAGAAAAGTTCAGCGCTCCCTTTCCTCACTCTTTTGTCTTTCTCTCTTCATAGTCTGCTAAGCAACGTCTACTCATGTTTTATAAACCGTGTGAGTGACTCTATAATGTAAAAGGGGTCCTTCAAATAATAATAAAACTTCCGATGTGTCAGCCTCTCCTCTTCATTTTCCTAAATATATTCTGAAGACGCACTTCAGGCTCAACCAACTGAAACCCAACAATCCCCCCAAACATTCTTCGTTCAATATGAGATGTAATTGAATCAACAAATTAATGTGCATTAATATATCTCTTTGAATAATCAAACGAACAGGACTAAGATTTACGCTAGGGATACTCATATGAACTCGTCACCTTTCCAAATAGAATATAGCGACGTATGCAATCGCATAGAGCTATAGAGGTGACAATTGTCCACTTTATGTGTAGGTCAGTGTCACTAGCGTCATATGGGGGTGAACATGGATTTTCATGCGATACAAAATAATAATTAGGTCAATTAACTCATTTCGAACATAAAAAACCGATCGATACAATTTTTCATTATCAATGTCTCGATAATCACTCGGGTTCAATGTCGGTTGGTTGTTTTTATATAAAGCGTGATGATTGAATTTATTATTTTTTACATCACATACTTGCGCAGTGAATACTATTTTTTCCTTAAAAAAGTATAGTTGGTGAAACTTAGGATTAGGATAATCGTATAAATTTAGGAAACATTCAAGTTTTCAATAAACTCAGTCCAAGTTTCACTTCGTGAAAGTTTTTAATATCAATTTGGAGAAATATATACGTACTCTTTCTCATTGTATTATGCGTACGCGTTTGACTATTTTGAGACATCCACTAATGATCAAGATGATGCTTGATGCCACTGTAAAACAGTCGAAAGAGTCGTAGCGATGAAATGTACGTGGAATGAATGGTGCGATCTTTCTCTCTCGATGAGTATTTTATCTTTTTAATTGAGTGAATATCCAGAATCATCTTCGCGTATTATTGACCTTTTATTTCTCCCTTAAAATATTGATTTACCCTTTTAACCCAATAGAGTGACAAACCCTCGATTCGTTCGAAACGGGTACGAAAAAAGACAGTGCCTCAAGTCTCGAAGACTCAATATTAGAAAATAGAGTAGCAATGAAGTGCGAAGAAATACGATGAGACCGCACTTGCGAATATGAGGAAATAATCCAAAAATCTCATCACATGTGTAGTCACAATGTTCATCCGCTTGTCGAGAAGATACGAAATTGAAGATTGAAGGAATCTTTCTCCCTTCGCGTCATTCGCCATCGTAGTTTAGACGGAGAGTTTCACTTAAAATCATCATATCGGAGATAAATTATAAAAATATAGAATCCATTCACTTTAGCCCCATCTCAGAATCGGTGAGCAGATACTCCTTCCAATCAAGAACTCTTGCGACGGTTTTCTGGGAATTGTATGGAGATCCATGGAATCTGTGAAACCATCGAAAAACAAGTGAACTCTGAACTACAGTCTCAAGAACGCTGCAGGAAAGCCAACGGGTGTGCTGGTGGTGCATTGTATATGTATGTATTTTCATATGCGAATAAGAATTCCCTTTCCATCTTTCTCTCACTCTGCCAGAAACAGTTACGATTGAGGACGGAAGGATTGTATTCCTTTCTCCGAAGAGGAGGAAGGGTTAGGACGAGGAAAGCCTTCGGTCCTGAGGGAAAGAAAACGGATTTTTTTCCGCCGAAGGAAATGTAATAATTCTCATAATAACTGAGATAATGGAAAAGATGGAAAGATAAATAAAAAGACGTCTCCGGAAGACTTTCTGCGTGGAGCGGAGGTGAATTGGTGTTGTGAAGGCGGCGTGGAGGAGAGGGGGTGGATAGAAAGGAAGAGCCGAGGGGTGAAGGGCGGATAAGAAGGGTGAGAGCGGTGTTTGGGGGAAGAGTTGAGAGATTTTGGAGGAAAGGGGAGGGACTACTAATATGGGGATGGTGCGTGCGTCTCGCGGCGGGAGTGTTGACAATGCGTGCGGTTGCGTGCGTTCGAGAGTGCGTGCGCACAAGTGCCTTGTACGAGTGTATGCCTTGAGGGTTTCAAGTTGTGCAGAGGCACTCGTTTTTACATTATCATTAGGTCAAGCTCAAATATTGATTTGATTGCGTTTGGCATGGGTTGCTGGTGAAGAGTCAGTGGTGCATGTTTTTTGTCAAATATTATGGTGTTCTGAAATATGTGACAGTGCATAGTGTTAAGGTTAATACTGTCACTAGAATTTGTAATCATCGGTCATTTTGGATATAAATGTGATGCAAAGGTTTTCAGTCGGTGTTCTCCCGCACGCTGGTGTGTAACGAGAGTTTTTTGCAGTGTAAATAAATTCAGTACTTCATCTTACCGAGAATGTACGATGAAAATGGTCGATTGGGCCCGAAGGACAAATATGACCCGAATATTAACATTTCAACATGGGCGCATTTTGAAGTGTAGAAAATCAGCTTGGAAAAAATAAATATATTTCTGACGTCCCATGGAATTATAGTAATCAGTTTATGTGAGTAATGAGGTAAAAAAATTGGAAACTGATGGAGTAATGTTGTGGTAGTCTACGAGGAAAAAATGGGTGTCATTTTCCTCAATTTATATCAATCAAAAATCTCTGAACAAAAATTGATTGGCTTGGCCTTACTATAGAATGCGATGTTGCTCGAGAATCTCTGTGGTATAACTTGAGCTCTAACGCTACACCGGTTGATGTGTAAAGGCTGTAACCGCGCTATCGCGAATATTGTTATATTCATCTGCTGAAATAAAATTCCCCTCTTTCAGGAGGTCATGGAATATTTGAATTTTAACATGGCAATATTTATTTTATTTATATGGATACGAAAATAAATATTCAAGTAATTTAATGAAAATTTGAATATTCATTTTTTTCTCATATATGCATACGGTTAAAACCGTCCAAACGGTTCAAGCTGGACACACGGTTTGGAAAAGCTGGGGAAAATAAAATCATCCGGTGGTTTGAATGTCTACATTAGCAATTTAAAATTATTGTCCAAACCTTCATTCGATTTCAGGCGCAATTGCCCTTTCATAAATACTAATTTCCTCTGCTACACTTTCGTCTCTGACGCCCTCCACGATGACACCCTCTCCCCCAAAATATCCCCTTCCTTACGGAAAACACCAATGAGCTCTCACTCGAGCCCTTAAAGGCTGAGTTGATCGCATTGTTTCAAACTCGTGATTGCCTCCATTCACCTATTCTTCCGCCCAGTGATCTGGAATTCTATGACCTTTGGTTAATGCGAGTATGAATCCATGATTTATTATTTCCACCATGTACTACATATTTCAATAGTATTTAAATGTGGGTTGAATTATCCATTCAGGTAGGAAATATTTTCCGTTCGACACTGTGCTGATTCTAGAAAATACTGTATTCCATCCATCCGCAGCAGTAACATTCATCGTCCTCTATGGTAAATAAAAGAGATGTTATTTTGAGGCTCGGTTTTTGAGCTTTAAAGGCACCTAATTGGGTTAATCATCAAATAACTGTGCTAAAACATAATGTTAATGTTTAAGTTTTGCCAGCCCTTCAAATTTTTTGGCAATGGTATGATGAAGATTGACAACAGGCAAGCGAAGACTCAACAGGAGTGGGATAGGGATGTTGGACGGAATGTAGGGATGAAGGAAACATACGGACAAGAAGAGGGACCTAGTGTAAGATTAAACTCGATGGTTTCAGGCTTCACTTTGTGGAAATCCATTCTAATAAATCAAACGAGAGATGGTACTTTTTTCCACACTTTATTATTTAAAGTCTTTAAATAATAAAGTGTGGAAAAAAGTACCATCTCTCTTTTGATTTATTAGTGTAAGATTGCATGTCGGGTTGTGTTGTGTTAGGATAAGCAATTAAATTGTCGCTGTACCGTTTGGTAGCCGTGCCCATCAAGAAAACTTAGTTCGTTCATTACCGATAACAATAATTTTTCATTGCAGAGAAAATAATCGTTCCCTTCTCCCATGAGGTGATTGTTTTTTGGTGAACATAAGATATGCATTTTGATGTGTTGACATGAGACGAAGTTCACAGAGTAAAATATATGGCTCTTGTGCATACTAACTAAGCTGACACTTTACCACAATTAAAAATGCGTAATCGTGATAAAATACCAAAACATTAAAAGTTTTTTTTTAATTACGCGCACAAGTTTTCATATTTGTCTAATAGTGACACATATTTTTTAATGTGATTCACTTCATCATATATTTTTTAGACATTGGGTGCCTTCCAACAGCAATGCCATTATTTTTTAAGTAATTTATTGTAAAGATTTGCACAAACACTTAAAATTCTTCAAAGTACTGTCATTGGGGCTCTATACGTTTTTTTCCAGCGGCTCAGCCATAACCAGTACGCGCCCTGGAAGGGGTCTTCGAGGACCTCTCACAAGGTTTTCGTCACGGCTGATTGGATCTCTTCTAGGGACGAAAAACGGGTTCCTTTCAGGGCTGCCTAAATCTGAGGGAACAAAAAGGAGTCTGCTAGGGCGACGTCGGGACTATAGGGGGCAGCGTTGGCACTTGGTGTTTGGCCAGGAACCCGCGGACTCGTGGGGCGTTGTGGCAAACACCTTGGGCACGAACTTGGCGCACACTTTCCTCATCGCTAAATCTTCAGTAAAAATTCGAAACACAACAGTAGACGACAAGTTCAGTTCAATGGCAACCATCTTGATACTCAATAGCCAGAGTCCAACAATTACACAGGCCTACAAAAAAATTTTTTTTTTTGCTGCCGGGAATCTTTGTGCTGATTTTAACTATATTTGTAGAGCTGAATCCAAATATGAAATCCGTATTTATTTAACAGCTCGACTTTTTTAGATATGGCACATCTTACGATTAGTTGTTTTAATATTTGATATATTCCGGAAAATAATTTTCAAAGTTAAATAAATCTATAAGTATACTAATTTATTACCACTCTGCGGTGTTCCTTTTATTTTCAATAATTTGTCAATAAGTTTTATGTATATTTCTATATTGTAGGCCAATGAGATTAAAAAACAAAAATACGGTACCGGTACAAAAATACGGTACGGTACCGGTACCGGTTCAAAAATAAGTTTTTATCGCACAAGGGAAAAGGATATGCTACCCTTCTTTACTCAAGAAGACAATCTTACATTTTGTTTAGACGTTAAGGGTCTTTTGGAAAAAATGGGACTACTATCACAATATGATGTTAGTGATTGGCGTTTGTTTATTGATAGCTCCAAGCGTAGTTTAAAATGTGTACTTCTTCACAATGGTAACAGATTTGGCGAGGTACCAATCGCTCATTCAACTGAAATGAAAGAAGGATACGATACATAGCATTGGTCTTACAGAAGATAAAATACCAGGAACATCGCTGGTTGATTTGTGTAGATTTAAAAATGGTGAACTTTCTTCTTGGGCAGCAAAGTGGCTACACAAAATATCCTTGTTTCTTGTGCCTCTGGGATAGCAGGGACAGACAAAACCACTGGAAGGAGTGGCCTAAGAGAGAAAACTTGGTTGTTGGGAAAGAAAACATCATTGCTGAATCTTTAGTTGAAAGAGAGAAAATCATCTTACCGCCTCTACATATTAAACTAGGCCTAATGAAGCAATTTTTAAAGGCTCTTGACAAGGATGGACCATGCCTCGGCTACTTAAGACTAAAGATGCCCCATATAAGTATTGAAAAACTTAAAGCTGGTATTTTTGAGGGGCCACAAATCAGACAACTTACAAAGGATCCTGCTTTTGTCGAGTCAATGAATGAGATTGAAAAAATTAGTTGGTTGTCATCTATTGAGGTCATAAAAAATTTTCTAGGAAATCACAAAAGTGAAAATTATATTGAGCTGGCAAACATTATGCTCAGTAACTTAAAATCACTTGGATGTAATATGAGCAGAAAAGTTCACTACCTACACAGCCACTTAGACAATTTTCTTGGAAATTTAGGAGACACAAGTGAAGAACAAGGTGAAAGATTTCACCAGGATATAAAAACAACGGAAGCTCGCTACCAAGGATGATGGGATAACCATATGATGGCAGATTACTGCTGGTGCTTAAAACGAGACTGTTTGAACAAAGTACACTCAAGAAAATCGCGCAAAAGAAGCTTCCGATGTGTTGAGTGATGTTTTTATGTTTTTTTTTTCTTTTCAATTTGTTTTTTTACAGTGAAAAATTTTAGTATTTGTGTTCAATTGTATTGTAAAATTCTGTTGTGTTTGTGGATGATTTAACAGCCCTAGAAATAAATCAAGTCTTTATATTTAGTGGGTTTTAATATAATATTCCCATATCATTATGTAGAAGATTTTTTTACGTGAGTAACAACATATCTATATCTTGAAAACTATAGCTGATAGGAAAAAACTAGTGTCATAATTGGATTCAGCACCCCAATTGTTCTTTAAATCAACAGTCGGTTTTGGTGGTTGACGGCCGCCCAGAACGTTGTTCGTCGTGAACCTCTTCCCGGCCCTCTTTTAAGGCCTTTAGCCTCCTCGAAACGTGTAAGTAGGACAAAGCAGAGTCCCCGTAAGCTTCACATATAATTTTGGTAGTCTCCTCAAGAGTTTTTTTCAGTTTAGCACAAAAATTAGTAATCGCGTAACGCTGCTCGGTAGTCGATCTCATTTTTTTCGTGACCCGGTCGGCGCCCAGAGGTTTACAATAACTGACGCCCTTCCGCTTCCACAGCTTAAAGAGCACTGAGACCGGTTTTGCGGCAAAGCTTATTTCTCCTCCCCCACCTACTCCAAGTGGTTTGATCTTCACTTCAACCAATCGGAGCGGTGGGGGAAATTTTATTGCTTTACATTTAGAATGCACCCCGTCTGTGATAAATGGATCGTATTGTGCATATCAAGCTGAAATTACCTTTTTTCCTTCTGAAAAATTTATTTTTGACATTATTGTAACTTGTCATCATCCCATATTATGGATCAAAATATTTTCTAATGATTTCCGACATTATTAAAGACATTCATAGGATCGATATTCCGGTCATATTTATAGAAACAAGATCATATTTATCTGATCGATTAATAAATTTTTGTGTATTTCTTCGTCCTCCAACATATTTATCCAAAAAATTGGATACTTCTACTTTAAACGAGCAGATACCCCTTTAAATGGGAGCCGATCTCTCTTTAACTTATATTCTTACTTGGAGTTTGTATGAGTTTCATTTCCCTAAAAGTTGTGTGAAATACACTTCATCATATCCTTCTTTGTGTGCCCACCAGAAATCCTGCTGAGTTGAGTGTTCCTTAAACCGGATGTCTAAAACTTTGTCCTAATATTCCTATATTTTTAAGCCTGGAGTTCCCGGAGGTCTTAAATCTTAAGGAAGAGACTTAAGGAAAAGGGCGGGTTCCAATGCCGAGACACATCATACCATTCCGTCTGGAAACAGAGGTAATTATCTTCCTCGCCATAATTTTTTTCAAATTTTGAAAATTCCAACAATTACGACCAGTTCAAAAGGGACAATTTTTGTTATTAATGCCCAAAAAATCATGTTTATTTTTTTATACCCATGTTTATTTTATATTAATTGGTGACTGGAGTAGATAGAACAACGCAACGTATCATACATTAATTAGTTCACTTATTCATTCATTATTAATTCGTTAGTAATCACTATTCGAACACTTGAATGGATTTTACCGTCAACAACTTGAAACAAGCAAACTTATTATGTGGGCCGAACAAAATTTTATAGTGTGAATAATAATTCTAAATCGTCTAAACAATTTCAACCGTATTTTTATTTGATCTGATTGCTATACCAACATAGCGACTTTTATATTTAATACACGAAGTAAGAGATGCTAGAGAAACTATTGCTTGATAAGGATTTGACACCAAAGATACTGAAGCTACGAATGCTCAGATTTAAACCATACTGAATTATTTTCTTAAATAATTTCAGCAGATAAAATAGAAGATTAAATAATGCATACACTTGAAGAAGACAACAAAACAGTTCTTACTATGCAATCACAAGCGTAGATGCTAGCCAGTGCAGAAGATGTAATACACCCTTCAGCATTACCATCCCACGGACTAAAGTTTAATTCCACTTCAAGGCCAAACACCAATCAAATATTTTAATAAAATAACCAGGGCTGTTCTCTAGACAATAGTCGTAAATTTATGAAGCAGCCAGACCAATCAAAATCGAAAAAGTATCTACAAAAACATTTATTGAATGGATACAAAAAGTAAAAAATGACTCATTCGGTGACTGAAAGTTGGTAATGGACCTTTAAACCATAGAATAATAAAGAAACAAAATACTCCTAATGAAGGAGGCAGTTAGAATACTATATATCATTAGAATATCAAGATGAAATTTATGGAAAATCATTACCTTTTGGTGTAAGATAGAGCTACTATAAGATGAACTATTGTATCTATTATATTCTCAAGAAGTTTGCTACTCACAGCGAATAGAGTCATGAAAAATTCTCAATATTTTTGGCCTAAGATATCCATGGCATCATTGGGTCATTATTTTCAAGCTAATTAAAAAGACATAATTTATTATATTTATTAAAATAACAGCCGTGTTTATTACAGAGACTCAAAGAAAAATTTAGCAGGCAAAAAAATTGTAATAAAACCTGAGTTTGTAAAAACACTGGAAACCCATCAACAATATAAACAAATATTTACATTTTTCGGCGTGCCAATAATAGTTAAACTGTGAATTATAAAATAAAAAAATAACTTTGTACAGGTTAGAAGTCCCGATCCTAGCAAACATTTTTCTCTAAAAATTGATTTGAATTCACTACCTTACCTTGAGTTCGTCATTTTCGTGTAGCCTTTCCCTTTCTTATCCATCAACTTTTTTATATTGTATTTTTTACACATATGTATACATATAAGACTACAAAACTACACACTCACTCGCACAAGTTTGAGAACTTGGTGACTTAGTATTCGTTTCACTATTATTCCACCTCACTCCTCCAAAATCCTCCAGGACCGCCCCACCCCACCCCCTCAATTCCATTATTCTCCCGTGTCAAACTTCCCTTGGCGACGGACTCTCTCATCCCTCTGGCTCCCTCCTCGAAATCCCGAAAACACTTTCATTTCCATTGTTTGATATTCTCGGGATCTTTATTGTAGCAGCCCTCACCTCTGGACCCCTCGGAAAAACTCCCCCACCTTGCTCTCTGGCCCCCCTCTCCCGGTCATTCCCCCACCTGCCAATCCCCCACTCAACCGCAAAACCACATGGCCCCTCCCCCAGCGCGCACCCCTCCCGACCCCTCGGGATTGTCCTCTTCTCGTTTTGGCAGTGGACTCATCTTCTTCCCACCCCGCCTGCCGGCTTAGTCCCGTCCTCCACACACACATCCCACACACGTACGTATTCCTTGGAAAGGGAAACTTTTCTTATCTCTCAGCAGCGGCGTTTGTCTTTAAAGATACCTACAGCGTACATTATCCCTGTAGGGATCTTGTAGATCCCTACAGAATGAATATATATATATATATATATATATATATATATGTATATATATACATATATATATACATATATATACATACATAAATATATATATATACGAGTAATCGTAATTCATTCAATTAGAAATAGAGATAAGGTAATTGAGATAAAATGATAAATATCTCTATTTCTATGTGAATGAATATTTGTCCGCCATATGGCGGGATTTCGTGATTATTATTATTAGGTAATCTACCGGTTAAGGTAGGTTTTTGGATGGACACAACTATCAAATAAACATTTTGTGATTCCCCACCTAGCAAACTAATCTATATCAGGTCCCTCTTCATCTCGGTGTACCTCCTTCCTCCCTTCATCCCGTCCAACATCCCTATCCTGTTCCTTCCCTTACCTCGCTTGCCCAACATTCTCCCCTCTATTACCCTCTTCAACATTCCACTACCGCTCAATACGCCTTTCATCCATTTTTCCTGCCTCCATAGGATTTCTCTCAACAAACCCCTCTCCTCCCCCACCATTTCTAGTACTTCCTCATTTGTTTTTCTTTCGGTCCATTTCACCTTCTCCATTCTTCTCCACACCCACATTTCAAAAGCCTCCAATCTACGTCTATCCTCCTGCTTCAGCGACCACGTTTCCGCGCCGTACATAGCTACGCTCCATATCAGAGTTTTTACGAGTCTTGTCTTAACATCCCTACTCAACGTCCCCGTTACCAACTCCCTCCTCCTTGAGAAAGCCCTCTTCCCTAGCGAAATTCTTCTCCTTACGTCCCTACCACTTTGACCGTATTGGTCCAAAACACTTCCGAGATATGTAAACTGTTCTACCTGCTCTATTTTTTCCCCGCCTATTTTAATATTTACCTTAGCCTTTTTCTTTCTGGAAAATCGAATAACCTTTGTTTTATTAATATTGATTCTCATCCCATATTTATCGCACTGAACCTCCAATTCACTCAACAATATGTATATATACAACTATCCAAATACAAGGAACTGTATATTCCCATGTACAAGTCCAAGTACAGCCTCAGTTGGAATTTGACCATTGATAACAGAATGCATACTCGTATGTAAGTGTGGGTATTTGCCTGTTAGTGTACTTGTGTGTTTGCGTCTATGTAACCATTCCATCAAGAACAGAAAGAGACGACATCAATTACAAAAATATGACAGTATTTCAAAAATATGTATTTAAGTGGTTATTTATAAATATATTGATAACATTTCTTTAAGGGGAACTCAATTATTTTGTTTTATCCTCTTCTCTGTGTATTCTGTGCTGCTGCTGCCTTTTTCGCTTTGAAAGGATTTCGTGAGATGACGCTTAATATAGCCTCGCTTCTTGTGCTGCCGTTCACGACAGATGGGCCGCGTCCTGTGAGGTTGCCAGGATTAATACTCACATCTCTGTCTGTAATTGTGCAGTAAGATAAACAATTGAGATGGTTCCCCATTGCCTTCTTCAAGAGTATTTTTAATGTGACGCCATCACTTAAAAGCCCACCCCACTGGGGTTGGAAGCCTTTTGCAGTCGCCTCACTGAGGAACAGACCCTAAAAGTAATCTAAAAAGACGACTGTACTTGGGCGCATCCCTCAGTTGACAGAAATGAGAATTTCCCACTGCCTTCGAAGAGCTTATGAGGACATGCGCGCTCTCGATTACCCCGCACCTTGTACTGTATCCTACACCATCCATCGCGGCATCTACATCATTGCCGTTGTCACCGCCCTAAGGTTTACTCCAAGGTATCTCTGCCTCCTTTGTTTTTGTCTCATTTCCCAAAATTTTACCTTCATCCCAAGTATATAACAAACCCCTTCTTTGCCATACAAGACTAATTTGCCTGGGCGAGAAGAGACTTTATCCATTTTTAGATTTTACACCTACCTAAAGTTTTTTCAGGGACGCTAAAGTAACTTTCTCGATTTCACTTAATATGGCAAAAATATAATAAGATCTACGCCGGTTGCACGTTTATTGTATAACCAGTGTATGTTTCGCTCCATATTTGATGACGGGATCATAGGATAATCACTTTTAAAACTTCCTATCGCTGATACGTGTTATTATTTCTCTTGTGATATTTTCGAATCTTACAGGTTTGAGAGCAATTCCTTAATTGCCATGACAGTTTGTTCCTATGCATGGGTTATTTGAGTTTTTTAGTATTGCATAGTTTTAGTTGAGTTTATTTAGCATTGCATAGTTTTAGTTGAGTAGTATTGCATAGTTTAGTATTTAGTTGAGTAGTATTCCTCAGGTTTTCCAGGTAATTCTATTAACCTCTATTTTTTTAATCTCGTAAGAACTACGAAGAGTTAGAAAAAATTATCCACAATCCTAAAAAGGCAAATTAAAAAAAGTTTCAACTATGGGGCACTTCGTGGCAAAGTGCCCCAAATATCAACTGCTTCCGAACCGCGGCAAAATATCTAGGGAAACATGCCAAGTCTCAGTTGATGACCCTCTTCTAAAAAATATAAATTGTTTTACAGTTCTTCCGGAAAAAATCTTTTGTTCGAATAATTATTTATTCATAAATACTAAATTTTTCCAGATAAAAATACCTTTTATTGACAAGCAGATCTATAACAAATATTTTTGTGTGTAATGCTCGTTATTGTCATTCACTTTTGTTAATTTATATCTAATTGAAGACTTTACTTGAGCCTGGCTTTATAAGTATCTCAAATTAATTGTATTAATAGAAAGGAGTAGAAGGGGTACGAAAACCTCGCTAGTGACTTGATAGGGTACTAGGATATCCATTGATCCTTGGAATCCTCGGTCAACAAATCTCCAGATACGGCATTTAGGGACATTCATTGTTTGGCTCTTGCCTCCGGACACACTTTGATACCATTTGTGGGGTGAACCAACGCGCGGAGAAACGTGGATGAAGCGTAATAGAGTATACTGAAAAATTTGTAATGAATGACCTTTCTGGCTTTCTCTAATAATTTAATTATGCATTTTTACTAATTTTTTGTTTATTACAGTACAATTTAGCAATCATGCAAGGCACAGTCAAACCAATCAATATTTAAAAATTAACGTTAAAACGTAATACTAATATTAACGGCTACAAAAATACAGTAAATCTCCATTTAGATACGGGAAAAAATAGGCATTCTTTTCCCTTGTTTTTTTATAAAATATGCATGGACCTTAATGAATTTAAAAATAGTTTTAAATACTTACACATGCCTACTTATTGACCAAAGAATAATTCTCAATTAGTTTTGTTTCACAGATATCTTTACATGTTTGATATATACATGTAATCATTTAAGATTTTTTGAGCGTGCATATATCGTATAATTTATTGGAAAATGTACCATAAAATTAGTATTCTCTTTTGCGTAATGAGATCTCCTAATAGAAAACGCGTATTTAGCGCAGTTTCATGGTGAAAAATCATCGCGGGCAGAGACATTTTAAGTACCTGCGTTGGTTTCACTGATATTTATTGCCAATACCTCGTTTGGTGGAGTTACCATAAACCAGAGCGTCTATTATGGGTCGCTTTACTTAATAGCTAAAAGGTGAAATATCTATTTTGGTCATGTTTAATGCTCTCAGAGCCGAAGGCGCATAGTTCAAAATTTGACGATGAAAATCATCACTCCGTTAGAAACGCGGAGCCTACATGGAAGGTGTAAAAATTGTCAGGAAACTTTCGGAAAATTTGATTTATTTATGATATTGCTTAATATGCCTCAAAATTCTTCAAATTACATCCATTGAGCGTCGACACACTTTTGCCAGCAGCTTTTTCACGACTCGAAGGCTCTCTGGTAGATGGATTCCGGAAAGTCCTTAAAGGCACGCGTGCAAGCTTCTTTGAAGGCACTTAGGGTCCCATGATGGTGCCCTTTGATGAATGATTTCACTTTTAGGAATAGGAAATAATCTATAAGTGCGAATTCGGAGCTGCGTGTTGGTTAGGAAATCGTCGCGCTGCCTTTGCAAAAGGTCTTCGCAAGCAGGCACTCGACTCTGCTCTTTTGATCGTCCGTAAAGGCTTTTGGGAAGACGACTTTAGCGCAGATTTTTCGCATCGCCAAATTATCAGTGATAATGGCGTGCAATGTCATCTAATCAATGCCAATATGATGTGGTATCATACACTCACCTAAACGACGGTCTGGATTCAGTGTTTCACGCACATATCAGGAAAAGTTGTCACCGATACTTTTTACTTAAACCTTGTATAAGTACTAGTATTTACTTGGGGATGCAAAGGACATCTGCGCCATTAGGGATAGGTGGGAAACTTCAGTAGGCGGAAAATGATCAGGAATTGCGAAAGGTGGAGGGAAACCCGACTAGGCATTAGCCTGCCCTTAATGATAGGTCCCAAGGGGGTTTAACGATGAAACGTTCCATCCAGCGGTCAGTCCACTCCACTTCAGGTGCTTTCCACATAGCACCACGAGTATGAATGAATGAGATATAATGAAAAAATCCGTTCATTTCCTAGATTCGAACCTGGACCTTCAGATTGGGACGCTAGTGCAGAAGACACCGCACCGTTCGGGTCCTCGCAGATTCCAATTCCATGGAAATTCAGTCGATCATTTATTTAGCGCGGAATTTATTTCAATTTTGTGTAATAGTTCACGGAAGGAATCAGGTTCAATTAAACTCGAGAATTTATATTCTATAGACAATTTTTCGTTAACATAATTCCTGTTGGTAAAACTTTAGTTGCTATATTAATCCAGAACAGTATAAAAAATACTGATGTGGCTCAATATAGGAGCTTGGAGAGCACTGAGATTGGTTTCGCGATAAAGCTTATTGTCCTCCGCATCTACGCCAAGTGGTTCGATCGCACTCCAACCAATAGGAGCGGCGCGGGAAATTTGATTGCATTACTTTTGGAACGCACCGTGTGTATGCGACGCATCGGTAAAACAACTCTCTATAAATTGTCCGTTGCCCGTTGGGGTGATTTAAATTACAGTGTTCATCGACTTTTAAGCAAATTTATAATATAAAAAATGTTTTCGTCAAATGTTCTTGACTCCTACTTATTACTTAATGTATTTATAGCTTAGGGGTCCCGCAGAAATGATATCTTCCACTACACCTTGGGGACCTTTGACTTTTAGAAAAGGGAACGCCCATACCATTTAATGATTTGGAGGATCCTCCCTCACGTCCAGTTAATTATGATTCTTTTACAGTTACCAATTGTGGGATATTTAATCGGCGCCCTGCCGTGGGGTTTATTTAAGCCTTAGTGTCGGCCACATCAATGCTAATGGGCTCCCTCACGCGCATCGCTGGGAACACCTTTTTAGTATTTGCATCGCCGGTTAACTAAACAGCAAACTTTGAGAAAGAGAGTAAACGGATTCATGTTTGCCGTTGACATATAATTATGAAGTTTTTCGCCAAACAAAGACTACCTTCAAGTTGAACCCTTTATATCACTGAGCATGGAGGAATTAAGAGAATTCATTATTCACCATTGCCCGAAGGAAGGGAAATTCAAACAATTAAGTTGATAAAATAAGCGATATAATAAGGTCATGAAATTATTACCCTCGTAAAGGTGGTCTGTCTGTTTTTTATAATGTAATTTTCAGATAAGTTTAAAATAAACAAGGTGTTGACATGAATATATTATTTCAACTTAATAAAGACAAGCGTTTAAAATGAAAAATGTTGTTCACTCGTCCCCATTCAGTGATTCCATGGAGAATGGTTGCTAGGTCAATGATATGATTCTTTATCACTATCAAATTGAATCCATAGCGATTTGCAGAAAAATGTAGGAATGATTCAAGCATAATTAGGGTTAGGGCGTACTGAAATTCCCTTACACTTACAAACCTTAGAAAACTTTCACCCTCTTTGGTAAATGTAACGATTATTATGTCTAGAAGTATACATGTATATATTATATTTCTTTCAAATTCCAAATGTGTTTTCCCTTAAACGAGTGGGGAAACAGCTACAAAGCTAGCAGGGTACCTAAATAATGTCTTTACAATTATGTAAGGAGCAAAGTACACGATTTTTAAGAGGGAAGAATGGAATTTCAAGATCAGATATAATGTGAGCTTTAGTTTTTAAAGGTCAAATCGATCATTTTTAGTGATTTAGTCTCGTGAATATAAAAAATATGATTTTTTTCATTTTGTTCACAATGCTTTTAAACCCGAGTATAATGAAAGAAGTTCACAAAAATGTGTAATGAACAAGAGGGATAAATTGTTTTACTTAAGTATACACGCAAACCATCCATCCACAATAGCTAGCCTGAGGATTAGCTTTAAAAGTTGAGGTTGGAAATCACATAGAACTACATAAAACTAGACATAGAAATAGAAGAGACGTAGATCTGGGATAGCTAGAACGGAACGCTTGGTGAAAAAACACCCCAGACCCGTTTAAATCTTACGGCAAAAAAAAACGGCTTACGTTTACAACCTCCTCCTTGGTCGATTTTCCCGGACCCTTCAAACTTTTAGCCTAAACTATTTAGCTCCCTTGATGTTTGATCAAAAGACGAAATAAATGAGCCCTCATGGAGCCCTCAAAGTCATACTGGGCTCGAGATACGGCCCCTTAAAATTGGGGTGTTTTTTCACCCCGTGAGCCCCGAATAGGTAAAAAAAAATAGCGATACCTTTCTAGGGTTAAAGCCAGGTACACTTGTTGGCGAGATAGATGGAGAATTAAGCGAATTGAAATCGATTATGGCCGCGGGAGTTGAATAATTTCTCGCGGAACTTAAGGGTTTAGGATAACGTGGAAAGGAAGAGCTTCTACGGAGTAATTCGCGGTTTACGAGGGAGGAAATTGGCCAGAAGAGATCGTCAGTTCATTGTTAGTTCCTATCCCAAACAAAGTATAGTAAGTCAAATTTGAGGGCTATAGAACAATAAGTTGGATTTTGCAAGCAGCTTTAATGATACTAAAGGTAATCAGTAAGTGGAATGAAGGGATGGGATAGTTATTACTTAGGTATGATTAATTTCGGTTCAGTAAAAGTAGAAGCACGCTTGATGTTATTGCAGTGATGAACTCTCCAATAGGAACATAAAATACAATATGGTTGTGTTTGCTATTTTGTAAATTGCGAGGTGTTCGATGTAATAAAAAAATTATTTTTTTAAAAATCATGGATTGGGCTTCTTTTATAATGTTGGATTTAATTATGGATGTATTACCATAAATAGGAGTGAATTAGAGGGAAAGGCCATTTATTAATCTCTTAGGTTTACGGATGATCTAGCTTTAGTACGCCATCCATGAGGAAGGGGTATTTCCTTAATCTATTTGCCGGGTGAACTTTTCCAGAAAAATCACGCACTCGAAAATTCACACAGTTATAGTGAATAAGGGGGTTATCAAGGTCCATAACTATCCACCTACCGCACCCTTGAAGTTTAATTTAAGGAAGTAGTTTTCTTCATTGAATATTCCATCTAAAACATCATTTAGTTTTCAGGGTCTTTCCTGGGTTCTTATTGTTTGACGCACAATGACGCTTGTAAATTCATGTACCATTCATTGTATTATTAAAATCACTATCGAAGGTTTGGTAGGAATAAGAGTTCAAAAGTATATATTTTCTTTGTCCGCCTCAAGTCAAGATTAGAGGAAAGGATAGTATAAACGTGTGAAGTAGCCAAATAGGAATCAACTTATTCATTAAGTATATTTATTGATAATAAAACTAAGAAATAAGGATTAACAATAGTTTTTAGTGGAAATGCAAATGCAGGAAATACTTTAAAATATTTTCGATACCCATATTTTCGAGATCACTGATCTGGAAATCTGACTCTCATGATCGTAATACGAAAACCTCAATGAAACTTTAAATCCGTGCACCATGAATGGAGGACTGGATACTCTGTGGCCAGGGAATCCAGTGCTGCCTTCCTCTTGCAAAGATTTTTAACATTTCAAATCGAGAGGGACCTGGAAAGGTAAATTTCCACCCCAAAAACATGTTTGACGGCAATTGGTACTGGCGTCCAACATTTGAAACTTGAGCAATTTAAATTCGAATGATGTGCGTCGTGATAAAACCACCCTCCTTGCAATAAATTTTTAAAACTCAAGGTTAGGCTGAAATTTAAGGCACACATGCTTGTGGACCACAAACAAAAAAAAAGAAAAATCTGGCAAAAAGTACATTGAAGTAAAATTCTTAAGTTTCAAAATCGTATATTCCATTTTTCAGCTTTAAGGCTAACACATTTCTCCCTAAGTGTAACAAGTTTTTTTATCTCATCACTGAAAACTCTTCCGAATTATCCCGAATCCAGGACTAGACAGCTGCCTTCACCTCATCGTTCGAAGTGTAATGATTACCCTTGAAGTTTCCCTTGAGTTGAGGAAAAAAATATAAATTGTAAGGCGCAGATCGGGGGAATACGGAGGGTGTGGAATCGCTTCGCAGAGCCTCTGCAGTTGCGCGCGAGGCGTGTGGACGAGCGTTATCATGTTGCAAGATTATTGGCGCCAGCCTGCCTTTAACACGATAAACTCGACCAATATGGTTTGCGATATACTTTTGACTGATTCTTCGGCCATTGTGTATGAAATCTTCGACGAGTTAGCCATGTTTATCGTCTGTGGCAGTGATCGGACGTCCGCAGCGCGTTTCATCAACACTTACTGCTTTCTCAGATTCGCAGCCACGAAATGTTACTGCCCATCGATTTACAGTAGACCTATCAACAGCATTGTCACCATAAACAACCTTTATACGACGATGAATCTCAGTAAAAGTCACTTTATTCACCTGCCACGCTGATTAACTCGCGTTGACAGCGGCATCGTGAGGACAACACCATGGGAGCCTAACTGCCACCAGAATTTCTCAAATTCGAAAATTCTCGACACTCGTGAATTGATCTACATGCACAAATTCAAAAATTAAATCATTATTCACTGGTGTTTTACAGGCTGATGGTACGTTAGCATATTGATGAAAACTTTATTCGAAGTCCAGCTTCGATGTCATTTATGCTCGACCCTCATAGTCAGGAAATTAATATGCCGAGACTGATTTTAATGCATCGTGGGGGATTAAAACTATAGCGTAACAATTAAGGAAATGTGATGATTACCTGCTAAGCACCGTGAGTAGATTAATAGTAAACTTTAGTTTTCAAAATATAACATATATGGGTCAGAACACCAAAAATGTAATTGCTCTCGGTTACTTCAACTAAATAACTCCACTTCAATAGTTGTGATGGAGTTCGATTGAATTATGCAAGGAATTTTATTATAAAATGAGTTGGAAAAACAAGAAATTTCCATTCGTAATTTAAAAATATTCTGTTCTTTTAAAGCAGAGCCTAAGCCCAAAAAGGGACGGTGGAGATGGTATGCATAGATATATGAATTTCAAAGTTTTATTTTACTTTTGCTGACAAATGGTATTGAATAGGGAGGAATTTCATTTGCACTTCCCACCATATTTGCTACTCAAAAAATAAAACTCTCTCCTTTGGAATTGAAATGTTTTTCATTCTGAACGAATGAATTCAGCAGTTCTTATGAACCTGAATTTTTTTTATTTATATACGCTCATACTTTCACCACAGGAGGAGCTTACTTAGGTGTAGCCAAATTGAACACCTCCCGGATCCGTCAAAAATTCTCACCCCTGAAATGGACTGGTGCGAGTCGAGGCAAGGGAGGATAACTGCTCTAAACTGAAATCGCCACACACTTATCCGCTCATCCACTCCCATCAAAAAATATGGTGACCCCGCGGTCATCAAGATTCGGGTAATGACCTCGGGAACGGGAAAAAATACGGCTTTGGTAGGATTTTAATTGGGTTTGGAGTTTGGGGTGAAGATGGACCATCCAGTGAAATTACACGAGGAAGATAGTGGTGGAGCGACTGAGCGACTTGAATCGGCAAACGGGCAAACAGTCCTCTAAAACCGTCGCGCGTTAAAGGGTGGGCGGAGGGCAACGTTCAGAAAGGGCGAAAGAAGTGAGTGGGTCGCTATGATTGGCCGGTGGGTCTACGAGGGGAAGGGGATGTGGGCGGGTAAATAGCCACACGCTGGACACCCCGGTAGAGAATAATCGTTGTGAAAATATTATTATTCGAGAATGGAATTTATTATGCGGACTGGTCCGCCGCAGAGAATCCGCTCCACGGTGTCCCGTAATGATCCTCGCCCCTCTTCAAGTTGACCTTTGTGAGACGAGGAGAGGACGAAGGTTGAAGGTTTTTTAAACCCTTCGCCCTTCGCCCTCCCCTCGTCTTACAAGGGAGGAAGAATGGTGGGAGGGGAGTGGCTGGACCGAAAGGGAATTTGTCCGCTGCCCTTCGCGACTCTTGACCGGCACACCGAGAGAAAGGACTTCGACCTGTACACTGTCGTACTCTTGGAGTCACCGCGTTTTCGGCGCATAGTATATAAAATGCGTTAGCCGCAGTCTTTCCAAAGCAGGTTTTTTTAGTGACTCGACCGGAATAATACAGGATTTTGTAGCATTTGTCGGTAGTAAGAAGTGCTGCACTTCTGTTGTGTATTAGTTAGTCATGTTCTGATATTTCCTTTATGCTACCAAAAATCTCTGATCTTTACTCCCTTCACTTTCCTTTCACTATTCCAAAACATCAAATCCCACCCCTCCGTCAATGCATTCGACATCCAATAGTTGTCTCTCTGCGTTTCCTTTATTCACCCTCCTTATACTTTCATCCCTTTACATTTGGCTCAAAAATTCATTTTGAGATGGTTTACGTGAAAATTTAAGGTTATTTGATTTGAAAAGTATTCGACCCAAAAGGAATAAATTTACAGTAATTAATTCATCGATAATAAATGAATTACAAATAATTTCCTTTGACATAAATGGTTCATATTTATAGTGTGTCAAGAAATAATTTCCTTGAGGCATACGTGTACCCACGTGTCCATCGTCACTCACCGTGCTATTGATGCAAATTATCAGTCTTTCAAGTGTAACGGCAATACCGATTTACAAGAACACTTCTTGGGTTTTCCATTGGCCAGGTAATTTGCAGTCGACGTTTCATAAGCTTTCGCTGCCTGAAGGCATTGAGTGAGACTCAGCCCTTAGAACAATGGTAAAATAATCTTTGAAACATTCGAAGCAAAATACTAATAAAAAAAATCGAGGACTTTCTATATCCGTTTTTAGTTGCGATGCTTCATTTTGAGTCAAATTCTCACCAACTGGGATAGCGCCCCACAGTAGTGAGCTTTGGAGGAGTCCGCCAGAGAGAAACTCGGTAGTTTCGTCATATCGAAGCGTGTTCGAACCGAGCGCAACGAGGTCTTTTGTCACCCGATGTTTAAATACCGCGAAGTGATCCGTTAGTTTTTCCTAACGGTCACCATTTCGATCGGTCCCCGGCACAAACCCTCAAACGGATTCCCACAGCGATTCTGGGAAACGATCATTTTAGTCGAGTGGACTTTCGCTTTTCGTTAGTGGAGCCGTAATTAAGACTCGAGTTCACCGCTAGAGGGATCCCGATGCTTAAAAGGGAGAGAAGGGAGACAAGAGGAATAAAAAAGGAAGAGGTCCACCGACCTTCTCGCCCTCTTCTCGCTTCTTACCCTCCCTCCCCTCCCTCCCCTCCCCTCCCTCCCCTCCCTCCCCTCCCCTCCCTCCCCTCCCCTCCCTCCCCTCCCCTCCCTACCTAGAGGCCACCCTACACACGCACGCACACACACACTCGAGCACACTTAATCCCCGACTTTTCTTTTGCCTCCTCCGCTTTGGAACTATCCCTCCCTCTTCCTCTTTCTCGACGACTTCGCCGCCCATTAATTCCAGCCATGAGGGCACTCTTGCACCCTTTGCCGTTTTCCCAAAGCTCGTCTCACTTGCTTACACTTATAATAATCCGCGAGGTTGGAAGAGAAATCGAAATTCCCGACGGTAAATATATATCATCTTCATGAATATTTCTATACTTCGATTGTTCTACTGCAACCCTCCAGATTCTTTTCTATCCATTGTTTATATCTTCACCCCCTTACAGCTTCTTTCATTTTTATCCTTCTTGAATTTTCCTATGTATTTGTCATTCGATCTTCCTAGTGGGATCTTCATTTACATTATATATATATATATATATATATATATATATATATATATATATATATATATATATATATATATATACATATATATATATGTTACTTCACACATAGAAATAGATAAGGAAAGGGGATAGGAAAACACACGTGGGGAAGGCGGATTGAGCTCTTCAGAGCATCCGCCCGACAAGTGGAAGGTCCGGTGTTCAAATCCCGGATAAGGAAATATTTTTACGTTTGTGATCTACTTAAATCCTCCTTCCCCAACTTTTCTGTGTTTGTCTTTTAAGTGTTTTCCTATCCCCTTTCCTTATATCTAGTTCTATGTGTGAAGTAATATTTGTTCGCCGTATGGTTGGATTTCATGTTTGAATGTAAATATATATATACGTATATATATATATATATATATATATAATGTATTAGCTGTCGTGAACTGTTCAGAGTTGTTTATCGCCAAGCACCAAAGTTACACTATATCATCCTTTTCCTCAGATTTTATCAATGCTCTTCCTCAATTTATCAAGCCCAGCTCAAAGCTATCTTCAGCAGCAAAACTGCAATAAGACACTCAAATTTGTTACTCGCCATATGATAAAAAAATGTCAGATTCATATAATTTCTACTTACTTTTATGCCTTTCAAACGCCCGTTCTATTCATTCCTCCGAACTCCATTGCCCAATCTCCTCCCCTTAATCGCATTCATCAAAATCTTATTGTTTCTGGAAATCTCATTCATGCACCTTACCTGTCCTCTACGGATTTCTTCCAATAATCTTTACTCTTCCCCTATCATCCCCGGCACAGTAAGGTTTATTTTCATTTCGTTTCAGTGCTCACAACTGAAAATCCTGAATATATGAATTATCTTTTCTCCCCCATGAGCAAGTTTCGGAACCATACAACGCTAAGCTCCAAATCAAAGTTTTCACTATTATTCTTTGGCACCAATGCTTATGCTTTTGTCACCGATTTTCACCTTTTTATAAATGCTTCTTTTGCTAACTCAGTTCTTTTTCAAATTTCCTCAATTTTATTACCGTGGTCGTCTCAAAGGAGATTTAAAATAGCTTTAAAGTTCCTTTCCCACAAGGACTCCTACTTTGATCCACCGCAAGATTTTAGCTAAATCAATTATCCCCTCCTAGGAATAATATCCATTTCAAACATCGCGAGCTCGCTATGAAAATTAAATTGCCTCCAGTTCTCTCCCTCTCCGTTCTCCTCTCTGAACCTTTCCCTCATCCCCATTCCGGCTTCCTCCGGGAACTCTGTGCCTAGATATGAAAATGGCATCCCTTAGGATATGTGGAATTTTTTCGTAAATACGCCGATGTCTAATGATCTCTTTTTATAATATATTGTTCCAGTCTTCACATAACGGATATTTTTAGGATCCACATTAAAGGATATCGTACTTTTCCCCAAAAAATGTATTTTTAAGCGTTTCGTCGACTTTTGGCATCATCAGATACTATGGTACTGATATACTGTTTCATGGTCCCATGGTCTATTTGTTATAGAACGCCTTTTTATGTCCCTGGGCGAGTAATTATGTACTTCAAATGCCGTGCCATAAACCGTAAATCACAAATAATTAGTCTAAGGATTGTTCCCTAAGGAGGTGTTCTCTAAATTCCGAATGTATTCGCAAAAATTTTCGAACGGCCTAATATTTACTAATCTTCATATTTCTTCGCTTTGGCTTATATCATTATTTACTTCCCCTACCGGATCGGAAACTCTTATCTTCAGTTCCTCCCGTTCACAGTTCATATACCTATATATAAGTCCATATACTATATCATAAGTTCATCTCTAAGCATATTTTATATGAATTTCTCTCTATTCCATTGCATTCACTTTTTCTTACATTGCTTCTCGATTTTCAATTTTCTTCCCTTAACCATCATGTCCAACCATAATTGAAAATGCACTGCATTTAAATGTGTAAATTGGGCTGTGATATGACGTTGGTATAAATACCTTTTTGTTGCTAACGGTGTCCAAATTTAATTTTTGCTTTGCTTTCGATGAAATGAGGCATTCTTTTGCATCTTCCAAACTTATAGAATATTTCTACTTGAGGTAGTATCTTAAAAAGGCAAAACAAAAAGGATCGATTATTGATATTTCCTCAAAATTAGCATGTTTATCATAACTACAGGGTGAGTTCCAAAAGTAATCCAATTGAATTTCCCGCGCCGCTCTTATTGGTCGGAGTGGAATCAAACTAATTGGAGTAGGTGAAGGAGAGGCAAAATCGGTCTCAATGCTCTCCAATCTCTGGAAGCGGCAGGACGTCACTTGTCAATTGTAAGACGTCTTTCAGGGCGCGTACCGGTCATGCCAGAGTTGCTGTAAAAATGTATGGAGGCCCAAGGACAGTACTTTGAAGAATTTTAAGTCTTTTTCCAAATTTATTAAATAAATTACTTACAAAAATAAAAGCATAACTTTTGGAACGCACCATGTATTATGCATTTTCCTAAAGTATAAAAATGAAATGTTTTTTTTTTTAAATCTAGGTTTTTTAAAGTCCATTTCTTTTTTATAGTGAGGTCACTCGATTCACAACCGCGATCATGTGAAGTTCTGAGTCACCAAGTGCGTTCCACAGGAATCCTAATACTTGATATTACCATTAATACCAATAAATCGGTAAAAGGTCATATCCGGTAATGGATAGAGTAACCTCTATTACCGTTTGCCATGGTGACTGATGATTATAGGTTGAAACAAGGTGTGTCACCAGCAGAAGCAACCCCTTTGTCTCTTAAGCTGACATTAGTGTCACTGACCTCTCTCTCATACGTGAGTTGACAGTGATTAGTGATCTAAGCTATTAGGTCCTTCACGTGGGTGTCTGCTTACGTGCTTTACCTTTGAGAGGTATCGAGCGAAATGACCTACAATGTTTGTTACATTTGACCACAGACGACGATCTGCTTCTCGAGCCAAAGGACATGAGGTGCAAATTTCGACGGCAACATACGCCTTTTCGGATGGACCTCGTAGATCGAGAAGTTTCCCAATAGGCGCCCGTAAATAAACGGGTTCACTCTCTAGGACAAAGTAGGAAGTACCTGGTAAAGGAACGACCAATCACCAAGCGAGGGAATTCCATTCCTCCCCCTTGGCCGACCGTCGCCCCCGCTCTCCAAGTGTAGTAGTTGACCCGCCCGCACTTCACCCACGCCCATCCTCTCCTTGCTTCGCCCGCGATTTATCGTCGGCGGGGTTGATGCCTCACGGAAACGATATTATTGCGGCAATCCTTAATGGAATTTGTTTTCCCATATCACACAATGCTTCAACGGCACATTCTTTGGCAGTTTTTCATTGGGTTTGGGGCGCTCAAACAGTCAGGACCACCCCCTTATCCTTCCTCCTTCACTTTCCTCCGATCCCGGTCGCACCTCTCCACCCCGTCCTCACGACTATCCATCCCTCTTTCCCCCGCACGCCACAATTCTCGGAGAAGTTTCTCCTCAAGTTGGTGGAAATTGCCAAAGTTTATCTTACCATCCCTCCCTCTCCCTTCTCACACCCTCCCACCCCTCTCTCTCCCCCTCTCTTTTGACCCCTCTCAAAGACGGGTTTTTGCCACACACCATCCCTCCCCTCCTAAACCCCATCCTCCCTTCCCAAGGGACCTCACAGTCCTCCCCCTATACACCGCTCGGATAGTTCCTAGTTTCTCTCTTCCGTCTCCCCTCCCCACTTCCCACCCACTTCCCACTTTCCTACCTCCCCCAGTTCTTCAACCACCCTCCCCCATCCTTTTCAGCCCCGACTCCGTTTATATTAAACCACCCCTTGGCAGCTCCTACCTCCTCGTTGCCTTACCTCCCCCACCACATCTTCCTCTGTTTATCGCCCCCACCGACTCCGCCCTCTCTCTCTCCTTATCGATCTACGCTGATGCAATCCCGTAAAGACGTCCTCGCAAAAATCATTAATTATTTCGAGGCGCTCAAGGGTCCCTTGTCTACCCGCGTGTAAGTCCGACCGAAGCAGGCGTCAATCCCGTGCCCAGCCCGCGCGCGCCCCCGCAGCTGCGTAAGGGGCTGCGGCCTCTGGCCTTCGCGCGGACGGGTCGCAGGAGGCAGGACGGATAAATGTGGACGGGGATGCTATTACTGTCGCGGAGAAAGTTAAAAGTCTGGCCCTCTGACCTTATCTTTTGCAAATAGCGATTGGGGGTTCATGTTTTTTACGACCGATCCTTCGACACGAAATTTAAAGTGGCTTCTGTTCATTAATCGGCTTGATACCTCGGCTGAAGCTGCGAAAAAAATTATCCTCCCGCGGGGAAAGAAATCTTTAACCTCCAGAAGCTGCAGACTAGGAGAGATATGATGAGCTCTCAAGAGCGAAGCAAACTCTCAATAAGTGAAACGCTCACCCATGTGTTACTACTCCTAATATCAAACCTGAAAGGAGAATTGAAACATCTATGAAAATGTATTAAAAAAAACTTTCCTCCTTTCTAATAATTTTATGGGAATGTATTCATAGAAACAGTTTAGGGGGATATTTCATTTGTTGTGCTTAATTTTAAATGCTTCTTGTACAATTGGGACATTGGGAATGATATTTTATGATTAAACCTTCTCAAAGCAGTTAGGCAATCATTTTTGGCCATACATTGTATTCGTGGTCTAACTCTAAAGGTATGGGGTTCGATTTCAATCTCGTGAAGAGTGAGTTGTGCAGTCCCATTTGGCTTGGATTCCAGAACTGACGGCAAGCCAAGAGAGGGTGATTTCAAAACCACCAGGCACATCAAGAGAGTGGAGAACATAACCTTCAAAACTGAAAAGGAAAGACGTCAAATTAGAAGAGACTTTATAGAATGAATCTAATCTTTGCGCGATTTTTGGTAAATAATTGTTTGGAAGAGTTTATCAACGAAACTATTTTGTTTTTTTTATAACACCGGGTACAATATTCAATTTTCGATGGCACATATAGATGAGAGTGGGTCGCTGTAGTCTAGGAGCAGAGCGTTGGACTACTGACTCGAGAGCCCAGGTTCGATTTCCGGGCAAGCCCCTATGGGTACCTGCAGGTCCACCCAAGCTATGTGATTTTTCGAGTACCAGATCTTCCTGGTAAACCATAACCGGCACAGGGAAAGGAATTGGCCCCCTACCCTGAATTGTGAAATTCACACGCCGTATAGGGCTTAGTACTGGGTGAACTCTACCATCACCTACCCAACCGACCTTCGGGTTAAATACTGTATTAATGGTTTTTTTTACATAGACGAGAATAGAGTAAGAGTTGGATGGAAATAGGCTGCATCAACCGATACGAAAAATTATTTTTCCCACAAATATTTACGTAGTTATCACAACTGCGGGAAGTTTTAAGCCTATTCATTTATGACATAGTCTAAAATGAAATATTGCCAAATATTCTTCTTAATCTCATATTATTACTTCCCTCCGGATCAAATAAATAGTTGCACAATTGAATTGACTGACATATTAATAATGTTTACGATTTTCTCTCTTCAACAATCAAGAGTTGTCATTATTGTGCCATCGAAAGGTATTTGAGGATAACGATGGAAGAAAACTTTCAGCAACCGCTGTTCCAAGAACTTTGTTTATATTGCCATCCGAATGCTCAACTCCTCCTCCCTCAACTTTCATATTTATTTTTTCCTGTATCCTTTTCTATTCTTCTTACCGAAATGTTTTTGGTTGTCCAATTGTATTCGTGTATATGAATATATATATATATACATATATATATGGAAATATATACATTTTTGTACATATAAGTATATTCTCTTCGCTTCTATTCTCCGCTTTCCATTTCCTTCAGATTAAATCTCTTACTAACTCCATAAGTTGATTCTTTTCGCTGATGATATCTTACTTGGATGTGGATTCCAAGATCTTCCTCCTCTATTTAACGTAAGTTCTTATTCTTCCAATCCTTGTGAATAATACCATTTCGTTTCGCTCAATTAATTATCATTCTGTGAATGGGAAAGTTTTTCTATTTACAATTTACGAGGATCATCCGGAAAGTAGTACCCGTTCGTGCCGCATGAAGTGCTGACGACGCGAGTAGCCGCTGGACGAGGTCAGATAGCTTCAGTGGCTTGTCTGCCTTCTCTGAGCCAAGTTGCGTGACGCTAGCATTGCCTGTGTTGTTTCTGTGATTGTTTACAATGTTTAAAAAAATTGAGAACGCCGCCAGTTGTGAAGTGAGGGCAGTGATTAAATTCCTCAATGCAAGAAACGTTCGCCCATGTGATATTCATCGCCAATTAAAGGAGGTGTATGGAGACAATGTAATGGACGAGTCGTCTGTTCGGCGGTGGTGTCGCAACTTCAACATGGGGAGGGGGAACACACACGACGATGAGCGTTCGGGGAGACCGTCTGTCATTACAGACCAACTGGTGAGCTCAGTTGACGAATTCGTGAGGAACGATCGGCGCGTCACAATTGATGACATCTGTGAGCATTTTCCCAATGTTTCTCGAACAATTGTTCATGAAATTGTTAAACACCATCTGCATTATGCAAAAATTTGTGCAAGATGGGTCCCTCGCATGCTTACAGATGAGCACAAAACCAAGCGTATGGCTGCAGCACTGACGTTTTTGGGACGTTATTCTGATGAAGGAGACTCTTTCTTGACTCGCATAATTACTGGTGACGAAACATGGGTTTGTTATGCATCACCTGAGAGTAAACGACAGTCAATGGAGTGGCATCATGCTCATTCACCAAACAAACCAAAAAAATTCAAGACAGTTCTGTCCACCAGGAAACTCATGGCAACCATTTTCTGGGATCGACGAGGTGTATTGCTTATTGATTTTATGGCCCGTGGAGACACTATTAATGCCAATGCGTATTGTGAAACATTAAAGAAATTACGGCGGGCAATACAAAATCGGCGGCGAGGTCTATTGTCTACTGGTGTCATTCTCGTTCATGACAATGCCAGGCCTCATGCAGCTGGGATAACACAAAAACTTTTGCAGCAATTCAAATGGGAAACTTTCGACCATCCACCGTATAGCCCGGACTTGGCCCCTTCAGATTTTCATCTCTTTACAAAGCTTAAAGACTTTTTGGCAGGAAAAAGATTTGACAGCGATGAAGAACTTAAAGAAGGATTGACCCTGTATCTCAATGAGCTGGCGGCGAAGGACTATGCAGCAGGAATACAGAAACTTGTCACACGTTATGACAAATGCCTTAATTTGCTTGGAGATTATGTTGAGAAGTAGTTTAAAGTATCCTCTTTCAAATAAAATTTTTTATGTTTGTTAATATTTACTTTTGTGTCTTTATTTCACGAACGGGTACTACTTTCCGGATGACCCTCGTATTTAAGAAGCCTTATTCATGAGACTCGATCGTGAGGAACAATTCAGCAGAATTTTTATTCTCTTAGAATCCCTAGAAAAGCTTTGATATGACGTGTAGGAACTGCAACTCAAACACCGACTCAAATCCTAAACAGTTATTTAGTAAAAACATTCGAGAGAATCGAAAGGCTAAAAATAATTTGAGTTAAAATAAAATATAAATAAATATTTTTATTCATGTTCGGTTTGGTGAAGCTTTTGTACAAGCTTTGCGATTTTGGTCGACTCATAGTATTTTTTAAGCTGGCTAAAACAATAATGGTGCCGTAGTTAAATATTCAGAATTTACATTTAACGCTTGATGAAACCTCTTTTGGTGATTTTGCTCGCACAAATGAAAGCTAGAAAGCTTTAAACCATTCAAATATTCACCAAAGTGCTAGCTGTAAGTATTGGGTTGAATTATTTTGACTTTTTTAAGCTGGTTAAAACGATAATGGCATTGAAATTTTATCTTCTGAATTTGCATGCAATATTTGATAAAAACACATTTAATTATTTTGATTAAAACACTGAAAGCTTCAAACCATTAAAAAAATCGCAATTCACGAATTCTTAAAATGTAGCTTTAAGAGAGCTCAATTTAAAGTGATTACATACATTTTTGTTTAGGCTTTATGTCTATCATGGAGAAATATATGGCTTCAATACTAAAGCCTACTACGGCTAACGATACAGTATTTATTAAGTCTGTTTTACAAGTCGAATTTTATCTTTCAATATTATTGTTTCTATGTTAGAATAATGAATTGGACACACATTGAGGCACATTGGATTGATTTGAAAAATAATAGAAGGAAAAATAGAAGGGAAGATCACACGAGGAAGACCAAGAGACATGTACATAGGGCAAATTAATAAAGACGTACAACAGAAAAGGTATCAGGGATTGATGAAATTGACATTCAATAGAGGCAAATGGAGGGCTACAATAAACCAATCCTAGGAATGAAAGCTGATGATGATGATGTTAGAATAATAGATATTTTTTCCCTGACGAAATATCTAAATGTATGAGTGATATATTCCCTACGGGTGTATACCCAGGACCTGAGAAGTGTATACTAAGAAGTTGTGAAAGGGCTTCACTTATAACTAGTGAAAATCGTTTGTGTGGTATGAAGGCTGACATGAAGATATAAATGAACCATTGAGGCCTCCTACAAAATTGACCACTTTTATATGTTTTCCTTATGTATTTTATGCGTTGATTGGAAAGAATGAATATTTTATTATAAATAACTTCCAAAATGGAGATTGCTTCATCAATAATATTTGTAATGCCGTTTAATTTCTTTTAAGCAGCTGTGTAAATGTTTTATAGCAAATGCTTGATTAGCTTTCAACATTAGTAATTACTACGTTTTAATGATGTGTCAAATGGGAATTCCTGATTAACTAATTTTCTCCCCAATAAACACATTTAAATACATATCTCCCCATCATTTCCTCCTCAATTGATCCTCCTCCGCCCCTTCCCGCTTATTTTCCTCGCTCTGTGCCTACTTCCCGTTACATATTCATTTATCCCACGCGTCTCTCTTCACGCCCTCTCCCACACGCCCTAACCATCACACATACTCCCCGCCCTCCCCACATGCCACCCGCTCCCTTTACTCGCCCCACTTAATCTCTCGACTCGTAAACCCATCCAGACCCACGAGGTACGCCACTTCAAAACCGAGTTTATGGCTAGAGGCGATAACACTGGATTAACCAAGACACAAAGGAGGATAAAAGGAATGAATTAAGCTATATTTGGTATCGAGTGCGCAATGTACTGAATAGTCTTCAATTTTACGCAGCTGAAGAGGTCACCGTTGAGCATTGTCTTTGGAGTTATTTTAGGATGACCTCTCCAAATAGCCTCATGCCAATGATACCATGACGTTTTTTTCTTCTTCATATACAACTTGTATGTAAATGTAAACAAAAAAAGCCGAGACCGTAAACTTGATTGACCCTAAGTGATAAGAAAAAATAAAAAGGAAAAAAGAGGAGAGAATATTATTTCATTATTTATTTGGCTTTTGTGTGTGATTGAGGTATACGTGGCTCACTGTTTCTCAATCACACACAAGTGACCTAGTGTGTATTCCCTATTTCTCCCCTTACTTGTAAGTTTTAACCTCCTTTTTTTCTTCTTCTTTTTTCTTTTTTTTATCACTTAGTTCTAACCAAGTTCACGGTCTGGGCCTTTTTTGTTAACAATTATACACGACTGTAGTTCAATTTAAATATACAAGGAACGTAGCTACGTTCATTTTGCATTTATATTGTATTTAAATGTCTGTATTAATTATAACCGACGAATTTTATTTTTTACCATGTTTGCGTCCAAACATAAATTGCAGTAAGTTTATGAATGATTTTTCAAGAAATCCTTTCTCTTGTTTAAAATCGTTGAAAGAGATACTGTCATCTGCTTTTCTTGTGCTAAACTTTTATGAGCTGTTGTTGAAACTTTTTTCAACAGAGGTAGTTGTAACTACCCCATGATGTAATTTCTTTATTGACATGAGGTATTTTATACAACAGGTCGTTTTGAGTGTACCTACAAAATGCTCCCTTCCCATTTGAGTTCATAAGTTAGCTGGACTAGCATTAATTTACACGGTGTATAAGAACATTTAAAATATTACAATAAATACATGGTAAAATAATGCACTGATAGGTTATACACGCGCCATTAGCTGGATTTACGTTATTTTACACAATGAATAAGAAAAATTAATGTTTCACAATAAGTACATAATATAATGACGCACAGAGAGATTACATGCGCGTTCCTGCGTATTCCTGAAAACAAGTGACCAGCGCTCCTCTCTTCATGTTCCTTCTATTCTTTCGTGCTATTTTATTTCTTCAATAACACTAGATAACCGTATCAGTGTAAACTTAACAGGAAAGGTCCTATTATCTCATTTTAGAATATCTTTTAAATTCTGTCTTCTTTCGGTTGAACATACTACAATTTATTTCTCTTAGACAATGTTAACTTCTCCACTTCATTCTGGATAGTTGAGTTCTTGAATGATTCCCAACCCCATTTTCCTTGACGGTTTGCGGGTGGAGCAACTAACATTTTTAAGCCGTTGGCTCCCTTCGGGCGACGAAAAATGATCCACCTGCGAATGCCGGGTCGGAATAAGCGCGCGCACGTCATTGACCGCGCCCTCGTGACTGTTCCAGTCGCCCCACGGCAGACCGAACGAAACGCTCGCTCGCGCCAGCTCCCGGGGAAGAGCGCTCTATTCCGATAGTGACGCATGCGCAGTTGTAGTTAGGAAGTGCCGGATGAGGCCCAGAAGCGGAAGGAGAAGGCTGGTAATGGGATTATGTAATGCGGTTCATATTTCCCTCCGCCAGAGTCTCAAAATTCTATGACGACTTTTCAGCAGAGAGAATGTACGCCCATTTCTTAAATTCTGACCTCTTTTGTTGGTACATCTTAATGTCACCCTGAAATCCACAGCTATATAGCAGGGGTGATTCAACCCCAAATGTCCGAAAGTTGTATTTATTATTTTTCCATAGTTTCCTGTTACCAATCGATATTTATGGTAATTCATTTAATAGAGATTTAACTATAGGTGCATGCAATGAGTCATCTTAGTGTGAAACACATCTCTACGCATGGCATATTTGGCTTTTGGCAAAATATAGTGCTCAAATAAAAGTTGGTAAAGTTATGGCAAAATGCCAGATTTTTTAGAAAAAAATACTTTTCCATCAAAGAGCGATCCCTTCAAAATAGATCCTAATTACACATTTTTCGCGGGGAAAATTGCATTTAAATAAGTATACTGTTACTGAATTTTCTGTGATGGTCCTACTACTCGGCGACATTCGTATTTGTTATTCTCTTTTTATTCTGGAATTAGCTACTGAACTACGGAAATAACAGTGAACCAGAAAGAATTTCAGCTTGAATATTCTGCTGTAGTTTGTTTTTACAAAGGTATAGAGTTGAATAGTATATGTATAATAATACTTGTATATTCTAGCCGAAAAGTTGAATATAAAAAATATAGTTTCACTTGCTGAGAAGCGTAATTTATCTATGTTTTCTACCGATATATGCATATAATATTCGTCTCTTAATTTAATGGCTAAGGCCATGATTTCCCATTTTGATATTTCTGATTTACCATACCATGAAATAATTCAAGAATTACTGTATAATACTGCTGATTATCTACTTATTAAGATATAACTTCCAATTTCAATGATATGTTATAGCATGCGTCTATCTACGTTTGCAGATATACCGAGCGTTATTAATAGTAATTAAATGTTAATATTTTCTACATAATAAATAAACAAGAAACAGACTTAAAAGGGAAATGAAGCTGCCTTCGAAGATGTCTCATTGTAGTTCACACACCGGAGTCTGTCATATTGCAGCAATTATTTTACTTAGCAACAGCATTTATAGTTTACATTTCATGCAGTTGAATGTATTACATAACCATTGTTTAATAAATTAGTGCGACTTTAAAGCTATATGAGTATGATGGACAGTTTTAGCGAAATGGATACAGACTGAAAAAGAAAGGATAGTTTCTTTCAGGGAATTGTAATGGAAAATATTACATTAGGGAGAATTGACCGAAAAACTACCTTTCATTTTAATTGATACTTTAATATGTTGTGAATAATAATGTTGGCATAAAACTTTTTATGCAATGCAACATTGCAAAAAGGTGAATAAAAACTCCTGAACTAGTAGATGACAAGCAATTATTGCACGCTTTTTGGTAAATAAAAATCGTAAAAGCAGAATTTGATTTCAAATGATTAACTGCATTTTATTCCAAGAGCATCTAGAAACAATAAAATTATTATCCTTTCGCAGAAAATAATAAACATCCGTCCTAATGATGTAACGTAGGACCAAATGTTGATATCAACAAATTTGTGTTTTGCAGGCAAAGGCGCCCGGTTGATGCAACCAGCATGACGCACAAACCCGTTGGGTTGCATATGCGTAAGGATACTGTCATTTGCCAATTTTTTTGTCTACTCTAACCAGAGTATAACGAAAGATGTCTTCTATCATGATGGAGGCGATTTTATCACAATAAATGAGAATAAAAAAATAATTCCAATAATTGCTACGCATATAGGGTATATTGTAGCTTTTCCAAATTCTTCCTATTACAAACCCATTCCTCCATTTGAAGTCTAATATATTCAACAAAATTATGTCCATGAAGACAATACCAGATCCTTTGAAAGGTTTCCGAACTTTTTCAATCGCGCGCCTACAGCTGATATATTTTGTTTTGTAAACTTTACAAATCCTTTACGAAAACTTTTGAGTTGATTACCAAGACTCATGGCGAGGTTGCTTTGAAATGTACTGTTGCTTTACCCGGTTCAAAAGGGGTGGCAATCAGTGGAAGACGACGAGCTATCAGAAGACCATCAACATCGAATGATGACCCCAACATCGAGAAAGTGAACGATTCGAGTCGTAAAAATCGACATTTGGCTGTCAGAGAACTTACAAAAGAGTGTGGCTTCTCGATTAGTTCGTGATATGAAGTTCTGACTGAAAATTTGAGGATGCATCGAGTTGGCGCCAAATTTGTGCCTTGCCTGATGACAACACACAAGAAACAACATCGAATTTGTGTGTCAGGAAATGTTTGATCGAGCTGAAGAGGATGAAACCTTGTTCAGGATCATAACAGGTGATCATGGATTTATGGATATGACGTCGAAACAAAAATGCAGTCTTGTTCATTGATGCAGGTCCTTAAGTAAAACATGGTTGTGGTGAAATATGGAACAGGTTAAAAGGACAGATAGAAAACAAGCGAAGAAGTACCTGGCGTGATGGGGAAGGAGAAGGAATTTTCCTTTAGTTAGTTCCTAAAGTTAGATGGCGTTTTTTGATGAATTTCAACCGTAGTGTCCGTTGGGTTGAGCTATATCCAAAGTAAAATGTGAACAATTAAAAATTACTTCTAATTTATCAATATGACTGTTTTCCACAAAGTTTATCCTCCAAAGATAAAATTTATTTTGCCCGTTCAAATTTTTAAATCGAAAAGTGATATTGAATTATATTATGTTCTATTTCTTTGTCATTTTAAACTAATGGGATACAGTTATTACTTTGCGTCTACATCATCGATTCAAACACTTCGCCACGTTATGACACCCTTTAGTATTTTTCCGAAGTGTACGTCACGTATCGACCCTCCAGACAGCACTCGGAATGAGCGTGCCTGTAGTCTTGCAGCTGCTGCTTCCAACCCTTAAGGCGGCAGTCCCTTCCCCACTATGCCCTTCCTCCCCTTCCTTTACTCTCGCGTCCACTTCCCCCGCCTCACATCCGTCTTGCATTACACCCATTTATCCTGTGGGAGGAGGGCGCTTGACTAATTATCAGGCGCATCCGTGCTGGAATCATCCCAAGACGCTTGGGATCGTTCCAGCGCGGGTACTTTCGCGCCGCTCCCTGCTCCAGGCGTCTCTGTGTTATGCAAGAAAGGATCGCTTCCAAACCCCGGATGAAGTGCTTCCGACTGGTGTAACGAATGGAGATTAGAATTAAAAATCTTAACTTAGGAACGTTAAAGAACTTCTGGAATAAAAAGATATGGGAAACAGGACATTACGTACATATCAGCGTGATTTAATTAAGCATTTCGGAGCAAGCAGAGCGTAGAATTGTTTTATGTTGGAAGCACACGTTGGATAAATCGGTAGAGGCGACTTAAAGATATCTGGCTCCTTCAGACATTTTAAGGAAATGTATTGAAAAACTAAGGGAAGTTATTTCGAAGAATTTTGCGACGTTTTAGTTATTAAAAGCTTCATTCCTCGTCCGCTATCGAAGTCTTTGGTCCGTAGATCTCACCAGGACTGAGGAAGAAACTTTTTAACCCAAAAAACGTACGCGAAAGGAATTCATGAAAGACTACTGAAGCCTTCACGAAAGGTGTGTGATTCAAAGTTATTTCAGTCAGGTTAAGGAGCTGCGAGGTGTGTTCAGGATCCATGAGATTAAGAGTGAATTAGAAGATCTAGGGTACTTTAAAGAAGATCCACTAGTTAATTAATACGTTATTGCGTGAATAATGTACGTGTGACAATATTACTATAAGATTCCATTCTAGCTAGAAGAGAGCAAAGAAGTATAAGACATAGAAAGCTGCAGAAAATTATTGCAAACCAACCAATTTAATTACTACCAATTATCGTAAATGTTTCAACCGGATATTATGAGATAAATACTCTCCCGCGCTGATTCATTTAAGGTATTCAACAAGTTGAAGGTAGGCTTTAGAATAGGCTAACGACTATTGTCTTTAACGTTTCTCGAGAAACTCGTCAACTTTACCCTGTTTTATTTTATTTGTTATTTCTTTGTAACCCCTACCTCCTTTGATTCTTTCACTTCCGCTTTCTCGATTTCCTAAATATAGTAGTTTAAATATTCGACCTTCCACAAAAGACGCGGACACTGCAGCATAAAGGCCCTTGTAAATGTTATTAGAAAAACGATTTGTACCATCTGTTGCATTCGTTATCATTCATAGCAATGTAATTGATGACTGTTACGGTCGATAAAACCATGCTTCTTAGATGAACATCTTCCTCTCAGCCTTATCCACTTCACATATTCGTCATGCTGTTAAAATCTCACTACTGTTAATGGCTTATAGTTCTTTTTTTAATCATTATCTAATCATATTATGGTAATATTTTCTTTCTTTTATTATTTTCCTTTAATATTTCATACTTCTGTATTCTTTAACAGTAATTTCATTTTAAATATTTTTTATTCCTCATTTATGTGTTTTCCAGTTCTCCTTTTGTTTCTTATCAGATTCTTCATGCATTGATTTACTTTAATTTCTCTTTTTTAATTTAGTAAATTATAAGATTAGCGTTATCTATCGGTAGTTTTTTGCAGGTTTTTCACACTCCCTTTAATTTTTTTGGGTTTTTTTGTAGTAGGTTTTTTGCCAAAGATAAAAAGTCTTATTCCTTATGTTGTTCCCTCAATTTTGCCTACATTTCTATACTCTTTGTAGTTATATTGTAAATCTATCGTCAGTATCTAGTTATTTGGTATTATTTAGCACTCAAATGTAATTATATTTTCATTGAATGATTTTGAGGATGGGTTAGATGGAAGAAGGAACTGCTACAGTGTCAATTTCGCCCGAATAAAGCCAAATTATTATTATTATTTCTCCCACGCACTTTGGGCAAGACTAGATCAATTTCACGAGCGTTTCCCATACACTCACATGCGTGGGCGTGTATTAAAATCGCCTGCAGTCCCTTTCATATCTCTTCACTCACTTTTGTGCCCACTACACATGTTTTCTTACGCTCTCTGTCTAGTGTAGAGTAAGCGATAGAACACGCTTTCGTTGGTGGATAATTAATAAACGTGTACAAAGAACGCTAAAGACAAGAGTTTGCGTCGAGTGGGCTGGATCCGTTGTTTTTTTTTCAATCTTGTCTACGTCGGGTCGAATTAGAAGTTGTATAATGCTCGAGTGAACCAACAAGATGAGGCAGAGGCGGCGCATGAAAATAATCAGAGATTCCGGAACTTTGATGCCGCGAAGAGGAAAGAAACGTGGCGCGTCGAGTCGAGGCCTCTCGACCGCTCAACTTGTACAAAGTTGCAGCAATCCGGGTGCTATTTGTGTAATGAAACAATCTTTTTTGGAGTCCTCTCGCTCTTTGGTTTGCTTCAAAAGCAAATTCCCTCGGACGAAGCTTTTTCCCGCGGTGCTATATATTTTCTTTTCGCAGACCGTTTCTCGTTGAAATAAATTTGGCATGGGTAGAAGAAAATTCCTGTTTTGTGAACCTTCGGAGCGTTATTGTTCTACTAAATGTTTTCTGTGTCTCCTTTCAAATTCTCTTGAGACCATTTTTCTTTAATATTTTTCGAATTCCGCCTGATCGCCACGGTTTCAATCATCAGAGGAATGCAAATGTTTCGCAATAAGTAGCTTAGATTTAAATCGTTTATCAACAAAGCTTAAGGCTCTTCCTTTTTAGCCTATTCAGGAATCAGTGGAATCATACGATGCACTCCCTTTGGTTTGGAATATAATAGGTTTAATACTTATAGAAAAAATAATCGAAGAAATAAAAAATGGATGTAGATTTAAATTTTCAATACGGTTGCTAAATGAGAGAAAGAAAATAATATATTTTTCTCAGATCCTCATTTTTATTTTCCATCTTCTCGACGTGTGTTTCATAAAAGAACACTTTTTCAGTTAAATAATTTGGAACTAATGTTACTTTAACGATTTGACTTAGGCTTAAGCGCGACATCACCCTAACTGTTGACGTATCTCAAATTAATTCTGATTACCTAATTATATTGGGCAATGTTAAGTATCTAATATACTTATTTCCGTCTACTACGAATTGCCGTACCAGATATGAGATTAAGTTAAACATATAATTGGACTTCCTCAGGAATCGGTCCGCCTCATTTTGAATGATTTTCGTCGCCTTGAGGGGTGATTATTTTACAGCAGAGAGGCTTGCCGATGATATTATACTTAAACTACTAGTAACAGGTAATTCTCAAGTGATGAAAATATTCACATAGATCGTAATACATCATAACGGTACACTTTGCTTTCCCTAAATTTCGTTAACTAAGGCAAATATTTGTAATCACAAATAATCCATTCAATGGATTCAGCAGTTCATCCATCCACCATGGTTTATTCTTAGAAGTCGATAAGCAATTTGTGAACTATTTTTTGTACAGCGATAGGATGCAAGATAGCACTTAAGGGTGAAACTTAAAGGGCCCGGTTGAATCTAAGCGTAAAGGTTTTTCAAAGATACAGGATACTGTATGTGATTTTTTATATTATTTATTATTAAAACTCACGTGTGCAGACAGACAATATCAGGTGGAACACAAGTTCCAAGTATTAAAATTAAATTTCCCTTGGAAAAATAACATGATATCTCAAATCTAATTAATATCACAAAATATAATAAATAAATACAGTCAATAAAATATACACTTGAAGAAAACTTCCAAACACCAATCTCCAGCACCAAAAAGGAAACTCCCCAACACATTAACATCAGTTTTCTAATCAACGAGGAAAAAATTAAAACTAAGATGTGGCATACAATTTTACACAACACAACAATAAAATTATTATATAAATTGATTACATCTTTTCTTTAAAGTATTTACCCTGTTAGGAAAGTGCTCGAATGGTAAACTGGTAAACTGTTCCAATCAAAAATTGTTTTGTTAAGAAATTAATTTTTTTACGACCAGTTTACCCTGGAAAGTAACATATGGCAAAGAGATCCGTGATTTTTCCTGCTAACGCGCGAATTTCACCTAAGTGCGACCTGAGCTCTACTCTGCACTATCCAATAACATGTTGTATTAGCCGCTTATTTTTGCACCAAGCTGTAGATCATTCATCAGATATTCCTTCAGCTCTATCAGCTCAGTCTTCCGATGGGCGCCAAAAACCTTTGCTTCACTCCAGGTGTCTTATTTTTAAAAATATTGATATTTTCTGATGGCTACTACAGAGTAGGACGTTTAGCCAACTTTCAAACTCTTAATATATATATATATATATAAACGTCAATTTTGCATCAAATTGCATGTTTTAACTCATCACCTTGGTAGCAAAGTTCTTGTAAGTTTTAAGTGGCCGGTGTTTGTCTCATGAGTTTCGCGGAACATGGTCACAAGGCCCATTCGGCTCTCTTATTTCAATTGCTAACGATCTTTTTTGCGGACGGCGTTGTTCAATAACATTTTTGGTGGGAGTTTTCCTTTGCTCGACTGGCAGGCGTCGGTTGCTGTGGACGTAGATATCTCTTATCGGCGACCGGAAGTAAAGGCGCTCAAGAAAAATGAATCTACCCATTTATTGCTGCCGAGGAATTCCCAGCAGCGATCGAAGCGAAGGGAACCCTGGCAAAGTTTCAGACATCATCCCCGACACCTGCAAAACACCTGCTGCGGCTACTTTTGACGCGACGCGTCAGCGCCATGTTCTTCGCCCTTCTCCCCGAGGTGTTAGAACGGTAATGAATGGTCACTGATGGGGATGCGGGAAGGTGGGATACAGCGCTGAGACGCAGTTATCACCTTCACCACACATTTTACCTTGATATTACGTCCATTCCTTAGAGTTGACCTACGAGTCTTATTAAATTTCAATGCGGAAAGCAATAACTATGAGAGCATTCTGATGAAATTGTTTGACACAAAGAAGAACCGAGTCTGCCACATCAGCAAAATGTTACCATATCGCCTTCATCACCTTTAAGAAGCTCTCCCTAGGAGATATTAATTACACCCCTAAAATTTCTGCAGCACTGCGAAACTTAAAGTGAAATCTGGCGAAGCAATGTCGTAATGATCGTTTGAATAATTGATCGTTCTCAAGTAAAAATAAGCATAAATATTAGGAAAAACATATATCCAACTGAAATAGACAGTGGAAAAAGCCGCCATAACAAGTGTATGGTATTTTTTTAGGAAAATGTACACGGATTTAAAGAAAAGGAAGGATTGCAGAAAAAAATTTTTATTAATCATTTTACCGTTGTCATTAAAATTTTTGATTTATTATTTACAATGTTTATTCTTCTAATTAATCTGTTTTCACATCATTCTTTCATTATGTTATTGCCATTTTTCTGCCCCAGTGTAGGATTAAAGCAGAGGATAATACGCATGTATTTGGAAAAATTCAAAGGTGTACAAAATCAAAAAAGGAGGATATATTCTTAATTAATGATAAATCGTGTATTTAACAAGAGATTACCGTCGTACAAAATTGGGAGATTAGGGTTTAATTTTAGGAATATACTAGCTACATTAACATTTATTTAATTATGAGACTATAAACAAGTTGAATTAGATACTCTTAAGAGGCTTCTTTCGATTGATTAGCACTCCGTCACTAACTTGGGTGTCCTCGTAGGACTTGTTCATTCATGTCTTCTTTCCTTGCGTTCTTAACATAATGTTTAACTAAATGTCAAAACGAGCTCTGCCCCTCTGTATCTTTGTTCCCTAGAATGCTAATTATCAACTATTCCTCTTTCATTTATCTCAATATTTTCTTGTTTGTCGCTCTACATCTGCTCTTTTTAGGTTTAGAATTTCCTTTAAACAACAGTTTTCAAAGATCCTTCTTCGTTGGTTCCTATTTTGCTCTGGTTTGTTGGTTCTGGTGTTCCCACATGCACTGTGTGAGTGCCCACTTCGAGGCAAATGTTGCGAAGAACGACTTTTTTGTCCGTACACTTACCTTCCTCACATCATGATCCCCTCTTTGCTGCATAAAGTATTCCTGAATGGTCGAATCATATCATGGATGATAAATCAAATACGAAGTGTGTTGAAAAATTAACGGGAATTTTAATTTTTCGGACAATAATATTTATTTATTCTTTTACATTGATGTGGTTACCTTCAAACTAGTCCGCATTGGAGATTATGCACTTGTTCAAGAGCTTCTTCCAATCCCCGAAACACTTCTCAAACTCGTTCTTTGAGATAGCCTTTAGTTCTTTCAGTGATGCGCTTTTAATGTCATCTACGGCTGTAAAACGACGGCCCTTGACGGTTCTCTTAATTTTTGGACACAGGAAAAAGTCACACGGAGCCATATCTAGCGAATATGGAGGCTGGGGCATCGTTACAGTATTGTTTTTGGCCAAAAATTCACGAACAAGCAATGAAGTGTGAGCTGGTGCATAATCGTGGTGCAAAAGCCATTATGGAACGAATTTTGCTGCCACGAGTTTCATACCCAAAAAATTGGAAAAAATGTCATGACATGAACCAATCGGCATGCCAAAATCATCAGCGACCTCTCTAATTGTGATTTGGTGATCGTTTTTAACCATTTCTTTCACTTTTTCCACGTTTTCATCGATTGTTGATGTGCTGGGGAGTCCAGGGCGTTCATCATCTTCAAGGTCTTCACCGCCTTCTTGGAAACGCTTATACCACTCGTTAACTCTGGATTTTTTCATAGCAGACTCACCATAGGTCTTTGTTAACATGTCACACACTTTGTTAGACTTGATTTCATTTTTTACTCAAAATTTGATATAAACTCTTGCATCCATTTCTTTTAACAAACGAAAATCGCCGAGCTCATAAAACACATCTAACCTTAGTGGCTGTCACAGGCAAAGTCCACAATTAAAAAGCTGAAAGTTTTATCATACTTTAGGGGTATAGAAACAAACATAATAAAAAAGTGTGACAGTCGGACTCTCCAAGCCCGCGAAATGAAAAAATTCCCGTTAATTTTTTAACACACCTCGTATAAAACTGAGCACTGTTGATTTTCCTAAATTCAGTTCATCACCTATCATTCGGACAGTTTTTCCACGATCGGTAAGGACAAGGGACCTCAGACAACCAATGCTGTCGTCAACACATGTGGTTAAAGGTCATCCCGGCATTGCATAATCCGTGGCATCTTGTCGGCCATCTTTAAAATGCTTAATTCACTTGAAAACGAATTTTTTCTTCAGAGCATTATCACCGTAAACAGCTGTCAACATTTCAGTAATTTCTAGATGACTTTTACTGCACTTCACGGAAAAACATGATGTTGATTCGTTGCTCCGTGATTCCGTCAATTTCCTCTTTCGATAAACAGTGAAAGCAAGGACAACAGAAACTAACATAACTGACATCATACGCACAGTTCGACGATTCACCAATCACAGACGGCTCATTGGTTTTCAGGCAACTAGCGCCACTAGTGAGCGGCGCTATAGTACACGTCATGGCAGCTAGAATGTACCAGTTTGCGCTTTTTATGCCCAGACCATTCGCTTATTTAGCATTTCCCTGCTGTGTATTTAGATTGAAAGTCAATATGCATAATTAAAAAATCTATGAACTTTGAGACGTCGCTAGGAATTTGTTTATATCCAATTAATTCGACGTTACCGCAAAATGCAGATGATTTTCCCGTGGGAATTCCGGGTTCGGGTGCATTTCATATATGGAAGGGGGGGGAAGATGAGAGGCCGAGTGGAGGAGCATGGTGTCGAATGCCGGGAGAAAAGAAGGAGATGATCATGGAGTGATTCCATCGGTGGGAGATGGGACGAAGTGCCGTTGGGACGAGTGGAAAGTCAGAAGTGTAGAGGGAGTGAGGATGATGATTTGATAGTCCCGAGGGATGATAAGACGGGAGGGAGTACTATTTAGGGGTCATGAAGAGAGAAGTTAGAGAAAGGACCTTTGGAATAGGGAGAAAAAAGGTGTAGATGAGGGGGGACGAACTACAAGTAGGGTTATTTTTTTAATCTAATTTTTTCTACGCCGACCTCTTTGTACGTCCACAGTATATAGTATATGGGACAAGTATGTGCGAATGGGTAAGAAGTCACCATTCGCTGCCACACGGTGACAGAACGGTCCCGCGATCCCAATTAAGGGCTTCCATTTGCTGATCTCTCACTCTCTCATTGCCCCTTAACCTCCCCATTCCGCCCCTACCTCCCCGACCCTCTCCCGGCAGTTCATAAAAAAGGGAAGCATTCTTTATGGCCGAGGCCAATCATGAGATGAAGAGGGCGGAAAGGAGATGGGCGGAGAGTGAAGAAGGGGCCCATTTGCATGGCTCCTTTGGGGAGGGTTTTTAAGGGCGGGCGTGGCAGGGAAAGACGGCTGGCAAAGGAAGGGGGTCCGGGGCGAGCGGGGAGGAGGGGGATTGAGGGGAGGATGAGAAGCGAGGGTTTTAGGGGGCTGTGAGAGGCGTCATGGGAGTAGGAAGCCCTTTTAACGGCCTTTGAGGAAATGGATGGCTCGGCGGGGGGGGGGTAAGGGGTGGTTGGGGGATGAAGGGAAAGGGAACGGAGAGGAAGGAAGGTCAGATGGAGCCCCTGGGACCTGTTCCTCAAAATTACAAGTCCGCAAGTTACAAGTACAACTTCACCATTACATTTTCTCGCTTCCCGACTTGCGAGGGGCTACCTATCTCAATAAAATGTAGGAAATTCTTAAAGGAAACTTGGATGGTTCGCATTCTATTTGGGGAAACAGTTGTTCCGGTGGCAATTGTAAAATTTGACCTTAAAAATGTGTGAGTGTATATTTTTTGAGAGACTACTAAGAACCTTTTGAACTGTGTGAGAGGTATTTTATTCACCAGTATCGTTATCTCAATATGGGCTGCCTACATTCACCCATCCTTTCTTTGCTATTGCCAACTCCCTTACGCCCTGCCAGCTATTCCATCTCACATACGTTTTAACTTGGGACTCCAAATTAGTCCCTTATCTCTTCTAATGTCCTTTCCGCTAAATTTCTAAAAAAATCCACACTGTGCTCAATTCAATCTGTCCATCCTTTGCATATCGAATTGCTTTTCATTGGTTCTCTTTCAATTTATTATTCTTTTAATGCTTCTTCATTATTTTTTTTCAATTTTATCTTCAGCATCTGCCTCCAGCATCACCTTTCAAAAACTTCTAATCTTCTTTGGTCTGCTTCGTCAATGGTCCATGTCTCTTAACTTGAGTGCCATTCTTCAATCAAGCTTTTATGTCCTTCTTCCTTATTTGTCATCTCATTCTTTTAAAATGGAACTTTCCTCTTTTCAGTAAGTGCATTTTATCCTCGATATTTTGTCCGTTTATTTTTCCCATGGTTTTTATCGAGAAATTTTCCCTTCCATTTTTCCTTTAAATAGGCTCGTTATAAAGAAAATCTACGTCTCAAGTTATGCCCAAATCATCCACTTACTATTAATGGCATGGAGATTTATGTTGACATCCTATTCTATCAATCCTGTAGTAATCCTATTCTACTATTTTATGACTGTTCATGTCAAGGCTTGGCTACTAATTTGCCCATTTACTCAGAACATCAGACGTCGAACGAAGCCTGCTACTATTATTCAGTATTTTAATCCAACGGCCCATTTCTCACATTGGTTGAATGTTGATCTCTACGCCTATTTTTATACGTGCTACTTTCTTATTAGTAATTATATCTTCCATAAGTAGAGTATTATATAGTTTTAATATAAGTTGGATAAACCACAATTATTTTATAAAGGCTACCCTTCGTGCGGAAAATCGTTGTAGAAAATTACCCAGGCTTAACACGATGAACTGTGCGTTAAGATGGGCTTTCATGGGACCAATTAATTAGAGAAAAATTGTTTACGATACCCCGAATCTTTGTCTTTTTCATCAGATAGATTTTCTCTTAACCGAGTGATTGATGACTCCACATCCATTTGTGTTATATCTAAGAACCCAAATAATTTCAGTATACAAGCTTTTAAATTTTAAATAAATCATTGGATTTCAAACTAACTATACTATCTAGGAAAGGAGACCAAGCCTCTTGGTGCGTGGGACATATTTACTAAAAATAAGACTTTTGGCTATCACGCCTGATTCTTCACTTTTCGTAAGACTTTTGGCTATCCATTGGCTATCAATTTTTCATTTATTCTCGTTGTTTTTTATTTAACCTAGGTGATATCAATTTTATGAGTAAAATATGCATGCTGAACGTCCATGTTTAAGGTTTCATCAATCCAAGACCAAAACTGGAAATTTATTGCTGTAGTACTCGTACTTCAATCGGTCATAATATTTCAGTTTGATAGGAAACAAAAAATTTCCCTAACTCTTAGGTTAAATAACTGTTGCCTTTTAGTCCGTACATACTTGACACAGGATACGTCTATATTCTCAATTGGTCAGAATAGTCTGCGATAGTTTGTGCACTCATAAGGAACACAGCACAAAATAAAACTAATCTGGTTTGCAACTAAAAGTGTATTTGATTGCCTCACTATGATGGAATATGCCATACGTTCAAGCCACTCTAGATGAAAAGTGTGAGCTCCGTAGATTTGATTCTATCCAAAATGAGTTTAACTCGCCAAAACTGGTATATTTTCGATATTTGGCATTTTTCCACATGCATTGCTTATTGGTCCAGAAATAGTACCTAATTCTCGATAGTAGGATTGAATAGTTACAGTGATTTTTCATAGAATTTAAGAATTAGAAGATTTCAACTTGTGAGTGATAATATGGACAGTTATAGATTGAAAGCTAGATAGAGGTCTTTATTTGGGCGAAATTGAGACCAAATAATCCCTTCTTATATTCAACCCATTGTCTTATGTATGTTGTATTAGCCGTAAAATTTATAATTACATGCATACACAACACGTGCTTACACTTCAATGCATATAGACAGACAGATGTACACTACGCACAGATATGCAAATAATAAATATAAAAATATATGTATAAATATAATTAAGTATACATCTAAGTATACACATATGCACAAAGTAAATTATTACAGTGGAGAATGAAACCAATAAAATAGGGAATGTCTAAACAAAGAATGAGGTTTGTGGGAAAAGCTAGAGAGAGCGTGGCACTGCTCACCTAGTAAAAACCCACACAGGAAAACACCAACGAAGAGAAAGGATGTGTGAATATAGGGTACTGGTAACGAACGCTTTGAAAAACATTCACTTTCGAGAAAAATTTTCTCTGTCCGAGAAGCACATAGAAGTGGAAGGGAAAGACTGGCGCAGTAAGGTGTTTTGATTTAAATTCAAACACTGCAGGAACAACATTTGAAGAAATTGGAAATCAGAGATATTTTCACGGAGGTGTTAAAAATATACGATACTGGAATCTATTTATTGAATTGAGATTTAAAGCTGCAAAATCAAATCTTGAGCGGTAAAACTAAAAGTCCACAAGTTGCAAGTAAAACTTCACTATTTTTAACCAGTAAGTGCCCTTGGGTACTCTTAAAAATAATGACGAGAGGGACAGACAGCCAGAAATAATATTATGTATTTTATTTCCCTATTCCGCAAAAGTATTAATTTTTAACTCTCCCGGTTGATAAACACATTCCGTAAATTCTGTTTTGAAAATTTTCATCGGGGAGAATTTTTATCTCCATCAGAAGTGCCATCTTCGTTTCCTTGCAAAAATTTGAAACGTTCATTCATTAAAAATTTAAAATCCCTGGAGAGCAAATTCATATTGTCTATTTCCAATTTATATTAGATTTGCAAAGCGTGGCAATGTTATGTCTACTTGGCGATATTTTTCCAAAACCTTCTCAAAAATCTGTGTTTTCAATCTTGGGAATTGACTTCCCGCCCCATTCGTGATTATTCATTCAGAAGGGAAGTTTTCAGTTGGCTCTTTTTTTTGTCACCAATTTATGTGAACTCGGCTGCGTCGCAACGACGCAAGGTTCGTCTCGTATGCGCACATCTGCGCAATTCTATAAACGGGTGGAGATGACGACGCATCCTTCCTTATCTTGGTCAAAGGGATTCCGAGCTCGCGCTCTCAAAAACCATTTCGTTTGCGCGTTCGCCAATATTTGCGATATCGCGCAACAAAGAAGTTATTCATGAGGTGGATATTATTTCGAGAGGGACACAACAGAATTATTCATGGAGTAAGTGAATATTTTTTTTCGACAAAAATCGAATCGGAAACGGTATTCAGGAATGCGTTTTTTTATATTTCATCCCTTCTCTCTACAAAATCCTCTCCCTCGCCCCTCTCATTCAAAATATTGACTGGGTAATGAAAATCTTAAGATCAACATCCCCCGTCCTCACGTCCTGTGTGAAAGCAAGACGGTCACGCTCGAATAAACAGGCACTGCGGTGAGCGTATTTGCTGCCATGAATGCTTGCCCTCCCACTCCCCTCCCATTCCACTCCCACTCCTCTCTCTCCCTCCCTCCACCTCGGAGCCATGGAATTGGTTTCGCGGCGACGTAGGTGTGGGGAGAGGAAAGGGGTGGGAGATGAGTGCTCCCGGGTGTGAGAACTGGGGAAAGGGGGACAGGAGAGATGTGGGAGGGGTATTGTTCGAGGGTGTCGCGTGGGAGAAGGGCAATGGAAGCGGCACTGCTCGGTGTGGAAAATAAAACGTGATGAGGTGAGTCGAATAAGGAATTCCACGGAGAGGAGCGAGTGAAAAGGGAGGCATCATCTTTGACTCACCGCCTGATTCAACCGAGTTTTCATCTTATGGAGGATATTTCCCTCTCCGCCGGAGTATTGCACCGAGGATTTTTATCGTCCAGCGTCCGGAGCTGTCTCGTTTGAGCGTGTTACATGCGAGAGCACACTTTGAACCCCTTGCCAAACACACCCAAACCCCCCCACTCGCTTCCCACCCACCACAACCAACCTACCACTCCGCATGAGTTTTTTTTCGCTCGAGCGCACTTTTCTCTCCCTTTTTATTTTGTCGTTCAAATCGAGTTTTAGCCTGAGCGCACTCTAAATTATCTTGAGTGTGAGATTAACATGGCGCTCAATTTCTCACTCGCTTTCGTTTTGGGAAATCCAACGCGCCGTGACTTCGAGTGACAAAGGCGAATTCATGCAATCGTGCCTTTCAATGAAACTCCGCGCGCGGAAACCATTACCGGCGATGAGAGCGTGGTGCGGCAGCGGCGACGTGTGCGGTTGGTTCGGTTTGGCGCGCATTACGGAGTACCCTGCAAGCCACCGCTAGGGTGTTTGGCAGGGGGTGATTACTCCCACCCTACCGCGATCGGACAGCGTTTTTCTGATCCTTTATCTTTCGTGGTAAAAATGGTATCATAAGTCCATCTTTTCTACACTTAATCTCTCGAAAACATTGACATGACATCTACCATTAATTGTTAAGTCAGCCAAGGGGTTGCAAGCATTTCCGAGTGAATTCGAAACTCAGTCCGATAAATATGGGATGAGAAAGAATAATAATAAAATGAAGGTTATGCGGTATTCCGGAGAGACAAAGGCTAAGCTAAACATTAAAATAGGAGGGCAGAAACTAGAGCAGGTAGAATAGTTTACGTTTCTCGGAAGTGTTTTGGACCAACACGGTCAAAGTAGTAGGGAGAATTACGCTAGGAGTAGGAGAAGGAGAATAATTACGCTAGGCAAAGTGCGTTTCCCAAGAAGGAGGGAGTTAATGACGAGGACATTGAGTGAAGATGTTAAGTATGACTGATAATAGGTGAACTGTACGGTGCGGAAACGTGGTCATTGAAGCAGAAGGATAAACGTAGATAGGAGGCTTTTGAAAAGTGGGTGTAGAGAAGAATGGGGAAGGTGAAGTGGACCGAAAGGAAAAGAAATGAGGAAGTACTAGGGATGGGGAGCAAAGAGAAGGGTGTGTTGAGAGAAATCCTATGGAGGCAGGAAAGATGGATGAAGTGGAATGTTGAAAACTGTAATAGAGGGGAGAATATAAGGCAAACGAGGAAATGGCAGGAACAGGATAGGGATGTTGGACGAGATGAAGAGAGGAAGGAAGTACCCAGAGATGAAGAGGGACCTGATGCAGAGTAGGTCGCTGAATTGTGTTTTCTAAGGAGTCACAAAATATTTATTTAGTAATTGTGTTCATCCAAACCTTAACCGATAGATTACTAATAATAAACTATATATTTATACGGGGTCGATAAACGATATATATAGGGGGTCGCGGTAGTCCAGGAGGTAGAGCGTTGGACTACTGACTGGAAGATCCCGGATTCGGTTCCCGGGCAAGGTACTCTGAGCAGCTACAGCTCCACCCAAGCTATGTGATGTTTTGGGTACCAGCTCTTCCTGGGAAACCATAACCGGCACAGGGAAAGGAACTGGCCCATCTATCCTGATGTGTGAATATTCACACGCCATCGGGCTTAGTACTGGGTGAACTCTACCATCACCTACCAAACCGACCTTCGGGCTGATTACTGTGTTTATGCAGTTACACATTTATAGATAATAATTTTTATACAAGGAAATGTTTTTTAAGTGTTTGTTATGGAATAAATTTTCGAGATATGGAGAAATTCAAGAACGCTTGAGTTTGATAATTTGTTTGTTCGACTTGGAGAGATAATTATTTGAACAGAAAACATTAATAAAATCCTTGAAGGTTGGATAGAATATCTTCTTGTTAATAAAATATTATAACTGATCATTGCATCAGAAAGAAGGGTCACATGGTGGGTAGGCACAGATTAAAGAGTTAAATTCATGCTTTGATTCTATTGATACCATACTAATCAACCTGTTTCTCGGAGAGAACAGTGGAAAGAATTCAGTTCCTTCATTAGAACGAGCTACTCAAGGGTGTGCCTCCTCTCTAACTTCTTTCTTTCGGAGAAGTACATATCGTTGAGCACTTTCCACTGGGACACAAAGGTTGGAGGTATTCCCAGTTATCTCGCCTGGGATTTCTGGTTACTTCCGACGGTCTTCGTCTCCTCCATGAGTGCCTTCCATAATCGTCTCTATGCCATTAGTCCCAATTCAATGAAGTTTCAATAGGGCATCCGCATTAAAGTGGTATTTGCATGTACCTGTATGCATTTTGAAGCGGTGCGACACATCAAGTGTTCTTCTTCCTAGAGTGCCGTGCCGTAAAATTGGTATGAAAGTCTTCACAGTGGAAGTCAGATTAGTCAGACCTCGGGTGTAATTCAGCAATATAAGGATCATCTTCACTCTAAACACTTCCTCCCCTTTGTTTCGGTTCTAGACACTCGACGGAACAAATGACTAGAGTTCTCGAGCAGCGGAATGAACATTGACCGCCGCCGCTGTGGAGGGAAAATGGGCGAAGGGTAATGGACATTGAATAAGTGCGCCCAGTGGAATGAATTTAGGAGGCATTATGAGTTAGAGGGAGGGAGGAGGGACGTCCTTCGATGGGGGAAAGGACGAAGGGGGAGAGCTAATTGTGCGTGAGGATGAATGGAACGAGCCATGCAAAGTGGTTTACGTTGAGTAGGAGTAAAAGGACTGAAGGTGGCCGGTAGGATGGGGGAAGGGCTTTATAGAGCCAAAAGGAATTCTTAGAGAATCCTGGGTGCAGGACAAGGCCCTGACTAGGGGGACATTTCCGTGGTTGTCCGAGGGAAAGAGTCCCCCCCCCCCCTCTTCGTTGTAACTTAGTCTCGAATCGACTCAGCGTCGATTTAATTGCTGTGAGAAACGTGCGGCGTGCGAATGTTCAGAAGAATAAATTTAGTCATTCAAAGGGCCAAAGATTACACGTGAGACTTATTATTGATATTTAGGGAGGGAAAATCATATTTATTAAATAATTTCGCCTTGGAAATCTTCTAGCTTCGCATCGCTGCGTTTTTGCTCGGAGTCACAATGAGGAGCTGAGAGAAATGGACCAAGGTGAGAACTTATTTAAGAAATTCCTTTCCCCACGCTCCCGTGAAAACATCTCCCACACTCCTGGAAAACGCTAAGGGCTCTGTAGGCTCTCTGACATTGGTGAAAAATAATTTGGAGTTTGTAAAACTTATAAAAGTCACCATTATACGTGGATGGCTATATATATATATATTTTGAGCTTTAACGACACTAATTGCTTTAGGCGCAATCTAACGTTTCCATCTGAAAGTTTTACCCTTTTCACGCAAATTTGCTTGATAACATTTTTTCGTTTGATCATAACTTGTGTTCTTTAAATTGACTCAAAAATTTTGTCTCAGAAAAAAATGGAGGTTACTCGTGAACACTTTCGTACAATGATTTTTAACGACTTTCGACGTGGATTATCAAGACAGGAGTATATCGATCAACTTACTTACACTTTTGGCGATGATGTTCTATCCTTTGCCACTGTGAAACGCTAGTATAGCGTAACGTAACGTAATGTAATTAATCATGACCGCCGTTCGCTCAGCGACGAAATTCGTGAAGGTCGTCCAAAATCAGTCAAATTAATTCGGAGTTTGTACAACGTATAAAAGTCACGATTATAAGGCAGCGGTAAGTCTTTAAAAAATGTATTTTCTTGCTATCCTTAAGGGTAACCACAGAAGGTAGTGCACTTAAATGGTAACCTTTGCCCCCCGTTTTCCTTGGGTTACTTAATTTGAGATAATCCATCATATTTCTATATTTCTTCTTGACTCATTACATTCACATGGCCGTCTTTCTTCTACTGCTACTTTTCTCCATATTTCACAAGTTTTAGGAAATATCTGAGATCCATGTAAAGTTAAATTTATGATATCCTAATCAACGTTTTTTCTAATTATTGAAAGTGTTCAACGAAGCAACAATTCCGTCTGCCCTTTCTTTCTTCGAATCATCCAGCCGCCATGGTGATAGTGCTGCGTTAAGAGCAAGTAATTTCTCCTTGATCAGCTTGTACTTGTTCAATGTCATTATTGTGGGGATCGAAACTTATCCACATTTGGGCCCTTTCCTTTCTCTCCAAAAACAAGATGTAAATGTTTTTTCATAAACTGCATAATTTTTATCAAAATAACGACTCCTACCAATCTTTCAAATGTATTCATGTGGATGTCCATCGCCCGTAGCTCATTTTTAAAATATCGATCACATATTTGTGATTGGTATTTTTGAAGCAAAGAGAAATTTGGTACTACTAGGGTAAGATGAAATGCTCTCGCCCTGGCAATGAAAGATTTTCTGTTAAAAATTATTTTATTTTTCTTCGATATCTCCCTTGAATTCAACACACCTGGCCCAGCATTTCTCCAACATAAGTCTGGATGGCTGTGAAAATATCCATCAAGGCCCTCTCAACTTGTTCATTGGATGCAAAGCGCTTCCCAGAAACAAATTTCTTCAAGTTTGGGAACAAATGGAAGTCTGGAGTTATTAAATCAAGAGGATAGGGGTGGAATGGCCCAGCAAATGGTACCCCAAATCCCGCAGTTTTCCCATCGCCAACGCACCTTTGTGAGCAGGTGACAGCAGGTTATCCTGGTGAAAGAAGATTTTTTCTTCTTCAAGCCAGGACTCTTCTCACAAATTTCGGCATCCAGCTGGTCAAGAAGGTTGGAGTAATATTCGCCTGTAATTGTTATGCCTTTTTCAAGGCAATTAATTAATAAGATCTATTTCGCATCCCAAAACACACTGGTCATGGTCATTCAGGCAGATGCGATCGACTTTGCTCTCTTTGGAGCTGAACTACCGGCTTCCACCCACTGTTTCAAATGCTGTTACGTTTTTGGTGTTAATCGGTTGCCCATGTCTCACCATGGCGACAAATCGCCGCACAAAATCGGTCGGTTTCCTCTTGAATCGGCCCAAACATTGGAACGAAAATATTTTGCGCATTTGCTTTTGATTGGCATCCAGGAAATGTGGCACCCACATTGCGCAGAGTATTCGCATCACTAATTCTTCCTGCAAAATGTTCCTTCCCTTTCTTCCGATATCCCCACGGCCTTAGCTATCTCACTCATCTTCACTCGCTTGTCGTCCAACACGTTATCGTGCACCTTTCCCATGGTATATATGGTGGTTGCGGTTTTTGGCCGTCCTTCACGTGGGTCATCTTTGAGGGATGTGCGACCACGTTTAAATTCAGCTGCCCACTTTCTAAGAGTTGAAATTTAAGGAACAGAGTCCCCGTACACTTTGATTTCCTTAGATTGACACATTCAAAACGAAGAATTTTACGACCGCACGAAATTCAACTTTTTCCACTTTATCGAAAAACATGAAAGACGTCTACTGCAAAAATACGTGTAAACAACTCGCATAAAGAGAACAAGTTGAAATTTGTCGTACGAGCTAATGACACGCATCCAAGGTTGAATCATAAATTTTCGCTGATTGGAAAGCCATCTCTTTGTCAGGTTGAGAACTTTACACTTAATTCTCGTATCGTACCCATTTTGTGTGATTAAATCTTCTTTTATCGTAATGTTTACGTTAGTGCTAAGTCGAAATGGAAATTATTATCCGTTCCCACTAATTCTAGCTTTTAAATTCTATATCATAACTTATACGGCATTATAAAATATTGAAAGATATGTTTCCTATAAACCTTGGCAATTTTCGCGAAGAAATTGCGTATAGGATACGAACGAGTATAAAATATACGTTTTATGTTAAGGCGCATTTTGGCTCGGAACAAGGTGAAAATGTTTGGAAATACCCCTTCTAAAATCTAATAAAACTAAAAATAATACTTTCCCCATTCCAAAGCTCTCCTTGGGTATTAGCCAGCCAACCAAATTGAAATTGGACTGAATATACTAAATAGTAGTCCACCGCGATGTTGAGTCGGATTTTAATCATATTCCCTAACCTCTCAAGTTTATAAAAAGGCCAAATAAGTATTTGAGTATTTGTTTTTGAAATTGAAATCGACGGTTTGCATTGAATGAAAAGCTTTCTTTCGGAGAAAAACATCAATAACGAATGAAAAAAATTCTGAAGATAGAATTTTCGGATATCATATCGCGATTTACAAATCAATAAGCTAAATGCGGCGTTGACTTGGAGATTAGAGGAGACGTGAATAAACAGAAAAACAAATGGAAGAAAAGATGGAACAGGAGAGATTGAGAGCGACATTGGAGATGAAAAGTTTGAATGAGGAAAGAGAGGATTTCGATGAAGGTGAAGACTAATGTTGAATCGGGCCAGCCGTTTAAAATGACGAAGGCGGACTCAAAACCTTTCCTTTCATTTTCTCTCTCCTCAGATATCAACTGAGTCCGTGTAAGATGTTAACAGAAAAATAATACCTTACTTATCGAAGTTCACATGGCGAACATGCCTTCTCCCGTCCAAGGTAACGTCTTGGTGTAATATACTTCCCGCAAAACGGTTACCGTTGGTAACACCAATATAGTTTTCCACAATAAAATGTTGGGCTCTTTCGACGATTTAAAAAAATATTCTCAGCAAGAAAGAAGGAGCTTCTTTCATTTCTATTATCTGGTGTCCTCATATTGGTCAGTGCTCTCCTGGGTATGGCATGCCGACCAATTCCTGCCCAAGAATTATTTGCAGTTCCGGTTCTGGAAAAAAATGAAAGAGAATTTCCCATTCATATCCTATACAATCTGTTAATGCTGATTTGCACCTTCTTATCTTAATAGAAGCTCAAATATATGCCTTTTTGGAAAATTGCACCTTTTCATTCGATATAAATGCCCAGATTTTGCAAAAGCGTTTCATATAGTGAATTTGAAAAACTAATGAGGCTATTGCAGAAAATAGAAATTGATTTCAGGATTAGGAAATTGTGGAACTTTATGCACTGATTCGTAGTACCTATGAGGAAGGAATCTGGCCGGAAGACTTTGCGAGATAAGTGTAAGTTCCCACTCCAAAAAAGGTAAAGGCTATATCATGTGAGGACTACAGAACAATAATTTTGATTTCTCTTGCAGCTAAAGTGATTCTCAGGATCATTAACAAAAGGATGGAGAGCCAGGCAAATGTTTACTTAGGTGATGATTAGTTTGTATTTAGAAAGGGGAGAGGTACGCGCGATGCCATTTCAGTAATGAGATCTTCAATAGAGAGGACTATAGAATACAACCAGGACGTATTTGCCTGTTTCGTAGATTTCGAAAAGGCGTAAGGATATTAAGGAAAGGCTCGTCAAAACTATGATATGGAGTATGTTATGCACGGCGCGGAAACATGGTCACTGAAGTAGGAGGATAGAAGTAGATTGGAGGCTTTTGAAATGTGGGTGAGGAGAAGAATGGAGAAGGTGAAATGGACCGAAAGGAAAACAAATGAGGAAGTACTGGAGATGGTGGGTGAGGAAAGGGGTTTATTGGGTGAAATCCTAAGAAAACGGGAAAAATGGATGAAGGGTGTATTGACCGGCAGTGGGATGTTGGAGACTGTAATAGAGGGGAGAATAAAACAGTTTCTGGTGTAACTTGGTGGAAAATCTTCATACTGACTTTTAATAATCAAACCACTTTACTTTTCCACATTAACTTAGACAAGAATATGATAGGGATCTTTAATAGATCTGATAGACCAGAAACGGGATGTAAGGAGGAAGGAATTAAACAGTGATGAAGAGGGACTTGATGCAGAGTAGGATGCTGGATTGTGTTCTCTTAGGAGTCAAAATATTTATTTGGTAGCTGTGTCCATCCAAAACCTACCTTAACCGGTAGATTACCTACTACTCTAAATCCCTTGAAATGAAGATGGGGTATGTTGCGACTTGTATCATATATCTGCTGTCGTAGTTAATGACGACACAGCTAAACGGAATGGAAAAGTTGTCACCGAATCAAACGAAGGTCATCGTTTGGCGTGTGGCAGGGAATGTTGGTAATGAAATCATAAAAATCAAATGTCTGTCAGTGAACACCAGTAATTACTTTTTTCGGTCTTATTATTTAGAAAACTAATGCATTATCCGACACATCAGGGGGAAAATTATATGGTATCATTGGGATGGTACTCAGAATTCGTATCACTTTTCTCCTTGACTTCATGCTTTCCCTCAGCCCAGATTCCAAAAACAGACGCGTTATTTTCCAGTGTTTAGCCTCGCTATCTCTGACGATCCGCATCTTCAGTCTTCACAGAATGAGACGCAACTTAAGAGAAAGAGAGACAGACGTAAGATAATTACTCTGATCATAAATATAGTTTTTTTAATGAGAAAGAGGTGAGGGGAAATAAATAAAAAAAGAAACTGTTTGCGGCAAATCTTATTGGGACTTCATGATAATAATAGGTAGATGTGAATCCACGGATGATAAAAAAAATATTCTAACCTCGGAAGAAATACTGGTTTCATTTGCGACGAGACAGCGTTATTTACCTCCAGATTTCATCTAACCTTGATATGAGATGCATTTCATCTCAGCCAGTCCGCCACCGGAATTCACATCTTTAAATCCCTGTCAGCGAAGATGCGCTCTTTCATTCGCCACACGTGTATCTCCGACATGGTATAAGGCAAGTAATCCAAGTGTTTAGCGCCATGCGATGGGGGCATATTTATGTAAATGAAGCTTAAGACTTCCCGAGTTAGATCGGCTTACTCTAGGAGGACTGGGGGGAGGAGGAGGCTAGCGAGTTGGGGGAGGGGAGACGGAAGTGACGGCTCGAATAGGGAATGGCGGTGTGATATTATGGATCTTTGCAGCCGGAGATGAGGTAGTTCCAGGAAACGTTTGGTCCACATCACGTAGAAGTGGAATAAATACTACACTTATACCTACTAGCAATTAACTGATGTGCACCTACATCTAGTTGTAAAATTATGCGTAATCCACGTCGGTGAAACCATGACAAAAGAAATTAGAACCCAACATAAGGACAATGCGTATTGTCTGCGTACTTCATAGATACAAATTTCTCGGTTAGATGCTCACTATTAGTCGTTTTCTCTTTTTACGATTAATTGGGAAAAATTATTGAAACTCAATATTCAAAGGATATCCTTATCTTAGAACTGATTGAACATTGAAATAAAGAAAACGCATTGTCAAAGTGCTCAATCACTAATGGAACAATTCTAGTCACCCTAAGTTTTAGCAACTACAAAAATAAATTATTACAAACCATCTATGTTAAACTGGTTTCATTTTTCTCCTAAATGGTCGAAAGATATAGAGAGTACCAGCGCGTCTGAAAATAAGGGGCTACCTCCTGTGAAGTTTAAATGGTCCTTGATACCGCATTTTCACATCCACTATGGCTGGCACTTATGAGTCGTGTGAGCAGGTGGATGAAACGGCCGCGTGGTTTGGTGATACTCCTCATCCTTCAGTCTCCCTTCAGCTTTACCCGAACCCTCCGTCTTTTCATTTTTGTTTTGGTAATTTGTTGTTTCCTTAAATCATAACTGGTAGAGGACATGAATATATTCAGTTTAATAATGAAACATTATCGTTATAGGAGGTCCACAATTTAGTATTTATAATTTTCTTTCAACTATGACAATATTTTCATGTAATTTCTTGGTCATTCAATCGCTTATCCTGTGCCATTCTACGTATTCTACGCTAGTCTACACCATTCCTCATCTAAATTATTTCCTTATCCAGACTACAATATCTTCTACCAATTTTCATGGTGCCTATCAAGCTCTTTCTTTCGCGCTCTAAAGATCTTTTGCTTCTCTCTGCTTGTCCAGTATATTCTCTCCGTCTTCCCATTACATTTCAATATCTCCTCCAACTACCTTTTCCGCCTACTTCTAATTTCATCCAGCAACTTCCTCTCTGCCACACCAGAATTAAAATTTCGTCTTCAATCTTTCTTCCTAAGCAACTTTTTTTCCTCTAGTCCTCTCCCTAATCGTATCCCTAAAAATCATTGATATACGCTCACCCAAATCTCTGATCTAAGTTTATCTTCAGATACCTGGCGTCCAAACCAAAATAGGGATTCCCGCTTGAATTAATAAAAGTTCAGCTTTAAAAACTCTAAAATTAGGTCAGAGGTTCTGGTACATTTTCTGCCTCTTTCTGTTCTTCTACCTGAACAAAAGGAGAGGAGCATTATTACCAGAAACTCGGTCAAGAGATGTCAAAGATGAAAATATAACCAAGTAAAAGCTCGTAATCAAAGGAATTTTTTTGATATTCCCATGCGTAAATTCTCCAGTCGGGAAAGAAAGGGACGGAAGTGTAAATAAGGGTCTCCTCGACTTGACATTTTTACGACCAAGTTTCACAAAACAGATATTTCAATATTACATTACAATATAAAAACCCTATTCATTAGATCGATTTCCTAGTTTTGCATTGACTTCAAATCGTTCTAATATTCCCCAGAATTTTTCCGAAAATATAAAATTTGGAATTATAAGCATGCATAGACTGATAGATGACCAAGCTTAGTTTGTCATCCGGTTAGACCATGACTTAAGCATTAAATTATAGCAGCGATATAAGCTGTTAGGAAAAATACCAATGTTTAGACACGGAAGAATTTTATGATACAGTCATATTCTCCTTGAACACTTTATGCTACTCGTAAATTATTCCACGCCTACATGTGAAGGTACATTAAATATTTAAGAGGATATTTTTTCATAACTTTTTATGATTTTGTTTTCAGTGGGGTGCTACAAAGAGTGCATAACGCCTGGTTCCCAAACCTTTATGGACGATGAAATGATGCAAAAATATATTTCCACGGAGAGTTTTGGTAGTAATATATTTCGGGCATATTTTGTGAAGATAATTTTAAGCAGAGGTAAACAATGTGAGCGATATACATTTATAAATACTTTATCACTCCATATTGCCTAAATTTTCCAAAAAAATACACAGTCATACATTGGTTGTTCCCGGAGTCCCATTTTTTCTTATATCATCCTTATTTCCAACGCTAGAAACCACTGAAATCATTCCTTCCGCAGTCGCAGGCAATAACTTTTTATCTTTCTCACTTTCGAAGGGATTCGAAGAGATTTACAAAAACATTTTTCTGATATATAGTCGAAAAATATGTTTTCCTGGTATATTTTTAATGGTTCTCAAAACATCTTAAACGAGGAATGTTTCCCCCAAAAGTAAATCGAATGTCTTCCTACGAGAGGGTTTAATAGTTTCATCCACGAATCATAAATGCCTCATATTCAGTTCAACTTAATCGGAAAAGTAAATAAGATTTTTCCACCTCTGCGGAGAGTAGCTAATTTTATTCCGAGCGCCTCAGCTGTTTGCGCGAGGGGATCGTGCGAGCCTCTTTTCCCCCCCTCCCACTCATCTCCCCTCTCCTCTGTCTCGAAACCAGCGCCCGACGAACTCTGGTAATGAAAATCTACACTTAAACACGCATTTCCCATCCTCTCAACTCGAGAAAAAGACGTGGAGGAGAGTAAGATAGAGGAGTGAGAGTGGGGACCGGGGGAAGATGGGTTATTTCATTCCTCCTGAGGCCAAGGATAAGGATTAAAACGCTCCCCACTCGGGTCATAATCTTTCAAGCGATTCCTGAACATGTAAAAAAAATAAATATAGAGAAAGGACAACGGGAGGGAAAAAGTTTCCTCGGAGGTTTTTGAAATGAAAAGTCATACCTGGTCTTCGTTATTTATGCGAAGAGATAAGCCCTACTTTCTATCTCACCTAGCGTCCTCAAATGAATGAACCGAGGCAGCCTTCAGGACACACCTCATAATTCACTCCAAAATACCACCACCTTCTTCATATCCTCTCGAGAGCGAATCTTCTGACTTACCCTCCAACCCCCTTCCCTTTACCCGCCCCCGCAACCCTCTCCACGCTCCCATTTCCATGCGACCGTCTCCGTGAAAAAATGCTCCCCTTTTATTTATTTTACTCCCCAGTCCCCTTCTAAAGCCGCCTCCCACACCCTCCCCCCTCTTCATTCCCGCCCTCGGAGCGCCATCGCTGCCCTACCCCTCATCCTAACCCCACTCCAGACTCGTCAGGGGCCCTCCCTCTCCAAGGGCTGGAAGCAGACCTTGCCCTCTCCGCGCTCCGTGCGTTCGCTGGAGCGAGCGTTACGCGTCCTGGGGACTAAACCCCTTCCCCTCCGCCCCACACGCACCCACCCCTCCGTTCCCTCCTCCTCAGTCTGTCTTTCTTGACTCCGTTCCTCCTCCCTCTTGCAGCTTAGGAAAGAAAGAAGCGGAATGCGTCCCTTGAAAAACGTCGACCGGGAGTGCGCCAGTTGCTATCGCCCGGCGTGGCCAGCATTAATATTCGAAGCGAAAACCTTCGGACGGAAAGCTTCCATTTTCTATCCACCCCGTTTCCGCCCTCGCCAAGCACCCTTCGCACGCTTAGACTGCCCTCGAAGGAGGAATCATACCAGCCGGAGAGAGAAGGGGGATGATATCAGAGAGTCTGGTCTACCTGCTGGCGGTGTCTTTGCGGATGACCGCCAAGAAAAGATTGAATGAGGGACCGTTTGAGGAAATGAAGTTCGAGGCAACATGAAAAACGTTCATATTTTTTTTCCTTCGTCGTTTTACTTTTTCTCTAAATTTATAATTTGGATGATTGAAGTAACTTTTATTTTTGAGTGCTTCGGAGATGAGACGACCGTCTCTTAAAAATCAGAGATAGATGGACGGGAACATTTTCCCACAAGCATCTCAAAAAGGCGAGTAAGACCCCTTTTAATTGCTCTCGACACTCCTTGGTCTCCATGGATAAAAAGAAAACCCTTCTCTAACCCTCTTTTGATGTATTTTCGAATTTATGTCTCTCTTTACTAGTGCATAAAGTAACTCAGAAAGAGAAAACACGTTTTTTGCCATGTATCTCGCTCATTCATGCTTTTCAGTTTAAAGACGTCATTCAAAAATATCCGCGGAATGACACTTGGTCTCTCGATGGATTTTCTCGGAAAGAGGACACCTGGATCGGATAATGATCCATGGACCCTGACTTTCACTTTTCGTCATCTTCATTCGCTTTGAAGATATTCTTCTGAATCAACCAATGATTCTAGATATAACATTCTCAGAGGTGAACCTTGTAATTCTCATAGAATAATATAAATAAAATTACCAACTGTGAGCTCAGCCAAGACTTCAGTTTTCTTCCTGTTGACTTTCACGTTACACCCTTGATCTGTTTCATTCAGCCAGTCATCTAGAGTCCCCACCATCCTCCGTGAGGCCACCAAAGGGACAATGAATGCTAATTTTTTCGCTATTCATCCGAAAATCCTCTGATTTCCTTTCCACAACTCCCCATTCTTTCCGCTTCTGAGGATTTGTTGAATAGTGCTGGCGAAAAATATCTTTCCTCTCTCTCCGGCTCGCTTCTTTTAATTTTAAATTATTTTTTCGTTCCGGCGTTAATTCACTGTACGGCAACTGATTTCTTTAGAATAAAATGATATTTTTTTCTTTCGTTGTAATCAACTCTTGGAATTTTTTTCTCATCAATTTGAATATAATATGAATTTTTCCACGCGGGCGTGTTAAAAAGTCTTCTCTAAATTCACGAATATCCACAATACCACCATTACGCGTATTCTTATATTTTACGCGTATTCTTATTTTTGACTAGTCTTACAAAGCAGAGAATGTTCTTCTCCTTGGATTTTGTAGGTTGTCTTCAAACTTTTCCCTCTACTCAATGGTCAATCGGACGAATGCGATAAGTTTAGCTGCTCCTTACGTATCTCGGTACTTGTTCTCTTCGATACCGCAATAATCATTTTGTCTTATTGAAAAACTCTGATAATGCCTTTATGAATTTTTAAAAATGCTTTTGGAACCTTTTTTTTCTCAAGACTTTGACTACTCCAGCGAATCAAATTCGTGCGTACAATTACCCATGCTCAGTTTGCCCTTGTCAACGTTGTCCTAATCTTTCATCAAATAATTCTCCATGGATTTTCGCTCCACATTCTTAAAACTAAAGGATGTAATTCTTTTCCCATCTACACATTTGAGGAGAATATAATCATCTCAAATAAACATTCTGATGATGAGGCGTTTCGCTTTTCTTTCTACTAGGTATGCCACTTTTGAAAGCTAATTTGGTGGTTACCTTTTTCACTTTTTTACTATTTAGCTTCAATGCTCCCATCCATGACCTACTTTTACCCCACTGTCTTCCACTGTAACTTCATGCAGCAGACTTTTTTACTTTCTTCCCTTTGATTCATGTTTCTTTTTTGTTTTTTCTTCTGTGAGAGCTCACTTTTACTGCATCAATCAACCTCACGTTGTGTCAGATCACTAAAACATGATTTTTTTCTTTTTTTCTATACCTTTATCATCATTCATTCCATAGTTCTTCTGAGATAATATTTTTCCATCTCTTTCTTTTTTTTACTGGCATGGGTTAATCTCGTTTTAAATATTTTTTCATCATAGCTATCATTTTTCATCATTGTCATTTTTATCTTCTTATATTCTTACCATGTGAACGCTAATATAACCATACTTTTATGTTTGTTTTTATTCTCTAGCAAAATAGCTCTTTGCACATTATCTCGTATTGTCAGAGATTTGTTTTTACATATACATCGCCCTTTATATTCACATAGAAATAGGCACCGAATAAATTGGAATAAGACATTAGAGCATTAGAATTGATCTCAAATTCTTTATTGGTAAATTAAACCAAAACCGCAGTTATCAACCGAAAGATTAGTTTGATAGGTGAGGATGGAGCTCATCTAGTATTATGCCTGGCGGTATGTGAAATTCACTCATCAAGTTAGGGAGGCACTCGTTTTCCCGTGCAGTTGGGAAGGGAACACGGACCCTCTAGTTAGTATTCCAACGCCTTTCCCCCTGGACCAACACGATCCACTCGTGAATTAGTATGCTACACATATTACTATGCCGATTCTAAAACTACCCATACCCTATAATCATACATACCTATGATTCATAGTTCCGATTTTTTTCTTCACAGAGCGCGGCAAAATAGACTTATTTCGAGTCATTTGTTGTCAGGTTTGCAAAATGCAAATGGCTAAAAAATTTATGTCTGGTATACATTACGATTAATAAAAATATATTTCCTTAAAGTAATATTTTGAGTGTGTATGTCTCGAGATTGATAACTGTTGTGATGGATCCCTTTATGAATAATTCATAATTTCCTAACAAACCGTTCGCTATGCAATAATCTCCCAAATACGTTCCCTGTGCATTCTTGTGACAATATTGTTTCTGTTACCCTCAGGCCGTACCGGAAAACCCACCGACTACAAACGAAATCCAGGGTCTTGGGTAAACATGCTGCTCCATGAAACTGTACCCTTGATTCTAACTTCTCATTTTCCGTTTTGTGCCTCTCTGAACATTTTATTGATGTTGAAGTTTAAATTAGAGAACTGTAATGCGCTATTACTCCTACCCTTGCATTACCCTTCGACCTATGACTTTCAATCAAGAGTCTCAAGTGGTATGGCAAGGTAGGCAGATTGTATAGTTCTCAAAAAATACGCAAATCCCTTCAGGCTACTCTAAAATACTTGTATAATTCTTTTCAATCAAATTATTTGTTAACATTATCTAAACATTATATACCGGTAAATCACTGGGATTCCGAACACCGGTAAAAAACGCTAAATTAATTTCAATGTGGCAACACGGTATACAACACATATATGGCAATACATTTGACCCATTTAAACACTTAGGTTATTAGTAAAAGTGTTCTTCTACTGGAAGTACGCGGTTCTAAGGACGTCATTTGACGCCAAGGGTTTTCGAACAGGTTGGAATAAATCTTACTGAATGCGTTGAATTTCCAATATTTGAGGATTTTTTCACAAAATTATAACGCTCGACGAAGCCAGGCCCATGAATTATAATTCCTCTTCAACTATTTTTTTAACTAATTAAATTTACATCCAAATATGACAAATGGGTATGTCAACAGCCGAAAGACTAGTTCTCACAACCCGTCCAATGGTACATACCACCAACATAAGGTGACTTTCAAGACGAAATTTAACCGAGGTTCACATTTTTTTATTCCTTTTCAGCCGTAGCGTCCCACGATCATTTTGCGATCTTCTGCCACTGAGTTAATATTAGTTCATAAAACTGAAAGCTTACTATCTTGATAATATCACGGAAAATGTTACTTTGCTTCATTTCATTGAATTTATATATCCTACAGATTCGGATCATGAATGATCAGAATGACTGAATTCGTCATTGACAATCCTCGTTCCACCAATCACTGTCACCCACAGCTGGATCTGTAATGAAAATTCACACAGATGGTATCTGAGAGTCAAATACATTTTTATCACAAATTAGAAAACTCCTACCCTTAGCAGTATTACGAACAATTATTGCATGCCAATGTTTCTAGAAATAATCAGTGTATGATAGGTCCATAGTGGATCAATAGGCCAAAGCTTACTCGTACTTCATTCCTAATCATCTTACTGATGTTTTAATCAGTTTGGTTATTTTCTTTGATTGGGTTTTCCAATTTTATTCATTCTGCATTAATTTTTTTCGCTCGACTAATGAAAGAAAAGTTACCAAAGAAGGAACACTTCGGTCTCAAATTCGCCCGAATCCAGTCGTATTCCATCCTTTCCCTCTCTCGCAACCCCTCGCTTGGCATCACATTTCCTCCATCCGTTTCACATCCTCCCCCTCGTGCTGCCTCCTTCCGACCTCCACCTTCCCCAGGGTCCCCCCCGCCCAGCCCCTCCCCCGTCCACCAATCCACCGACGTCCTCATCTTTCAAAGGGGCAGTAGTTGTTGATCCTCGTCTGCTGTTTCTCGTTCCCTCCCCTGTTCTCGCCGCTACGGTTGAGAGAGGAGGGGGTTGGGAGGGGATCAGGGGTGGGAAAGTAGGACGGTGTGGGCAGAGGAGGGACTGTGTTCTGGATGGCGCCCTCAAATGAAGCGCCGACTTCCCTGGTGAGGGGTGGGCGGCGTCTTTTTTTGTCAAACCCGCTCAAAAACTCGGGAAGCCCTTCCATTGTTCTAAAGGACGAGGGACCCCTGAGTATCCTTTCCCAAAACGCACCACACCCCCTTTTTTGCGGCCCTTTGCCCTCCCTCCCCCACAGGAAGAATGTGCGGGGAGGAGTTCTCGCCGCCCCCTTCTCCTCCTTCCAACCCGCCAGGTTATAAGTAACAATTACTGCCTCTCCGAGAAGGGAGATCACTTCGGGAGGTGGACAGCCTCTCTTCCGGATGAGTATTTTTTTTCTATTTATTTCATCCGAGTGCTTTGCTCCGCTGAGCGCTAAACGTTTTCCTTATTTAATTAGCTCGGGAATCGAGTGCACTATCGGACGCCTCTTTGTGAATCGTACTCTTGGTTCAATTTTCTAACCAACCCCACATCTACGTACCGAAACCAGGTGCAGTCGAGTTACAAATACGTAATTGCGACCACAGGTATCACCAATAATACAATTGTTTTCACTTGGTAAAACTTCACTTACACGTTATTCAACTAAAAAATCGACGTTTTTTCGATAATTTCCTCTTGTAATGCAAACATTTGGATTGTTACGATATTTCTCTGCTGTTGACTTCCATTGATATTCTGTAGCGTTTGAAGAAAACTGATGCTCATTTCCGCGTTCTTCTCGTCTACTGCACAGATTTCTCTTCGCATGTGTCTAAAGACCTACAACTAACACGGGTATATCTAAAATATGAGCAAATTATGGAATGCAAAAATTTCAGAGTGTAAAAATCATTTGCCTTGATCGGAATGATTTTAACACTCGGAAATTGTTGTATTGAAATGCATATTAGCGGATGACTCCGTTAAAAGTTACTGTTGCGGCATCTCCCGCAGTTTCTTGAAAATATGGAAGGTTAACTCTTCCCACTATTTTCATACGGCCGTAGTTACCGTACCATGGGAGGTTAATTTTGGGTGAACAAATGTTACTTCTCCTCTCCACGTAGGTCTTTATGTTATAGCCAGCGGGATATCAATAAGGGTTGGGAAATTTCAGACGGGTATCTCTGGGTTTTCGCCCTCACAGTCCAGACGAAAGTTTTGGCCGAGGACACTGTTGCTTCGAGACACGACGCAGTGTATTTTTAGGCAAAGCGGCTGTAAATCTTCATTCCGAGTTTGAGCCAGTCCTCCGCACGACTCTCCACGGTCATGCCTCGAGCTCTGGGAACTTTGCTTGCATGATATATAGTTCTCAGTCTACGTGCGCCGAGTGAATACCCGTCTACGGGTGTGCCCCAGCTCAAAGCCCCGCCTAGAGTGCTCTTCCTCCCTCCCCCGCTCCGGACAGATCTCACGGACAACGCCGGGGATCCCTTGAGGCGTCGCCCGGATCTGGCTCGAACGGAGTCGCGGGAGAGGGACGCCGAAAACGGACGATAAAATCTTTCGAAGTGGGATGGACGGTTACTTTTTAAGGGATCGCTCCCCTTCCTACCTTCTATTATATTGCATTGACGTTTCGTGAAACTGCCAGTGCTACTTTTCTCGACTGCAATGCCACTTAAGGTAGTCGGGGATATTCCACATTCATCTGCGTCAGTCGTTGTCCCTTGAAGCAAAAAATGGACTTCCCCTATAACTTTTAGCGGTGGAATCCATTCGCTTTTAAAAGAGGTGAATCTACCGTTGATCCTTGAACCGGAAACGGTCCAGAAGAGAATTTACGGGTTCTTCTTTGGGTTTTCTCAATTCCCATGATACTTCACGTGATGATGAAATTTGTTTTATGAATTTCCGTTAATTTTGCACTGGAAGTATTTCACCAAAATAAAGTATAATTTGTGTAAAATAGTGAAGTCTTTTACGTTTTATGTTTCAAACTAAATTAGCAAGAACAAAGGAATTATTTGATACCCTAAGTTCGGTACATATTAAGTCAGGATTAAAAAAAAATATTTCGCTTACGAATAAAGAGTAGTCCTTCAGAGGAGTACTAGAAAATTACACATCCTTTAGAATATTTTTCGGAAACTCTGGTTCTTACATTTTGACTTTTGAATATAACGTCTCTTATTATGCTGCAGTATTAGTGTATGTGTGTAAATATGTATGGTTTATATATATATATATATATATATATATATATATATATACCATAAACACAGTAATCAACCCTAAGGTCGGTTTGGTAGGTGATGGTAGAGTTCTCCCAGTAGTAAGCCCGACGGCGTGTGAATTTCACACATGAGGATATGGAGGCCAGTTCCATGGCAATGAAAAGTATTGTATAGTTTCGGATACTGTTGTTGGCTCTATTTTTTTAAATTCATCCTGAATATATAAATTAGGTTTAAATTTTCCACTCTACTTTTTTTACAATATACAACGCATTTCAGATGTTACTCCGTCATCTTCATGCACATCATATCTCTATAACGTACCTGTGCGCAGTATATCGTAATTAAAGAACAGTGGAAAAGTAAAAATATCCAAGTTATTTATGCAATTCATGTTCTTTATACGAGGGTATGTCAGTAAATAAGTCGCAAACGTCAATAAGACGAACGCAGGAGCTATTACGAACATTTCATTGGTAATGTTTGGAACATTCACCGTCCACAGTCCCGACTTAGCCCCAAATGATGTCTATCTTCTCTGGCTCCTAAAAAACCATTTGGCTGGCATACGGTTTGAAAATGATGATGCCGTAATCCAAGATATTATTCTGTGGCCACGACAGCAATTAAAAGACTTTCCCGCGGCCCACTATCACGGACTTGTAAAGGGATGGGGTATCTGAATTTACAGGGTGGATATTCAGAAAGATGGCAATTTCAGGAAGTTACTTCGATTATTGTTTGTTGCCTCTATCCAGTTTTTGCGAGTAATTTATTGACTTACCCTCGTATCTATGCTTCTTTTTGTATATTTAAAATCTCCATTTACAGCATTGAATGAATCATATTCCTTTCCACCTCCATGGAATTGCGATACTCTTTGCCAAAAAACGGTTCTTCAATTATCATCATGTTAAAAAACTCTATATCGTCAGCTATCAAAGCTTAGAGTCAATTATACATGTTTAGCTATGTGCATTATAAGTAATTACGATGTAAAGTTACCATTCTTAAGATCTCCAAATAAATTTTGGACAATAATTAAGCTTTGAGAAGAAAAAAGTGCCCTCTAAAATATGTTTTGAGTCATAAGAACTGACAGTACCTCACAAATAATTTATTCGCGGGATAAAGCGAAAAATTTAAGTCCAAAAATCATAAATAACTGGGTCATTATGAAGACAAATACTTCGAATTCAGACGATTACACCGAGTGCTGGATCATATTCCTATGGTAAGAAACTTGATGCCAGAGATGTGTTTTACGCTGAAACTCGAAATGAAGATGTACGATTGAGGCGGAAGGAGGGGAATGGCACACGAATGGTTGCCTCGAGAGAGACAGAGGGAGGGGGGGGCGAGAAGCAGGGACGAATATTTGTTTTTTGCTCCTTCCTCCCGCCCCATTCTCTTCCCTATCCTCCTCCTTCCCCCACCCCCTGTAGAACTCTCCCCGGAGTTGTGGCGGGTACATAATCGCCCCGAAGCTCATATCGCAGATAAACCGCCCACCCGCGCGCAGAGCTGCTGGTCTAACGAAGACATTTCACCATTTCGAATCGTTTATTTTCCCAGGACCCCTGTAACTTAGATGGGAGCGAGTAATCATCCTCGGTAATAACAAAGACACCATCCCCAATTCCCGGATTCCGCAGCATGGATACTGTGTGGGTTGGAGAATAGGGGATTTGCGCAGCATGGGGTAACACGAGATTAACTGACCGCCCCAGCATTCACGGGGATGCAGTGACACAATTGTGATCCAGCGTTTTGAGGGTGGGTGACGAACGAACAGGAGCGAGTTTCGGGAAAAAATCGAAGTGCGCCATGGCTTGCATATGCTCACTTTGAAAGCACGAGTGGAGGTGTAATCCCCTGCTGGTCGAACTGCCCGCCATGGCTCGGCTCTCTCAGCTTACCATCATCAATTCACTTGAAATTTGCACGTTTAAAATTCGAATTACCAGAAGTATACTCCAATGGTCCTCCATGTATGCACTATGCTTAAACTCGTAGCAATTGCATTGCACGGTTGAAACCGAAATTGGCGAAGCAAATTTGACGTTTTTACCAATATTTTTTTTCCTTCATTGTTGCTTCAATTTTTCAATCTTTGCTCTTAATCATCATGTCATAAAATCTCTAAAGATTGAAAATAAAATTCAACCAATGGCACGGTTGGCTCTATATTATCTTTTGGCGTGTGCCTGTATTTGTAAACCGGCAACAAATGAAGTTAAAGATTCAAATACTATATATTTATGCTGTGCCGAGTTCTATTCATAGTAAATAAAGGTAGTATAAATCTGCTTAGTTATAAAACCATCTCTACTTCTTTAAACATATTAATTTTTACATTTCCTACAATAACCTTTGAATTGTTGTACCATAAAAATATATCAAAACTTATAGAACCGTAATTCATCCACAAAATTATTAATGTACCACTGAAAATGCATCATTCTTGGATGATACAAACGAATAATAGGGTGAGTTGTGAAAGATAAGATGGCAATGGGATCAGAAAAGCTACCACACGTATAACATTCAGTAGTTAACTTAAGAATTTATTTGTTTACCATGAACCTCCCTCGATGTGTAGTTTGGTTCACGGTAACCTCCGATCGTGAAACAAGGGGATAGTTGATGCCAATTTTACTGTTTAAGTGTGGGAATTTAGACTTAAATCTTTCGGATGTGCATGAAAAAAGCCTATGAGTTTGTGGCATAGGTTGGATATGAAAGAAACTCCTGAATCAATGCTTTCATTGAGGTGTCGAAGGAAGCCCACCGGGTTGAGATTTTTGCGAACCGTCCACCGTGGACGAGCCGATCTTTGCGCATTTATTCATTCGCGGAATGACGTCGAAAGGTCGGATAGGATTCGCTTGAAACTACCATCTGCCTCGTTCCTCGGTAGTCATGTCAACATCTTACTGGTGCATCCGATTCTCTGCACTTGCTCCTTAGACGAGATTCTCGTTGCATTACGGAGACATTGAGGTTTTCGACGACGTCTAGCACAGGAGGCGCTTATTCTTGGCTGCAGTTCATGGATCGCCGGCCAACTTCTCAAAATGTCGCCTCGCATGGGTCGGCCACCCGAGCAGCGACTGAAGTTCAGAAACAAAACTGATAGTATTCCTCCCTTGCTGAATGCGTCCACAAATCACTTTTCTCTCTCCTCCCTCACGTCTTTTTAAAAGTATTGCCTTGCGCATTTCTTGTTAATTTATCCTCGTTCCTTTTTGGTAGGCTTCGGATTGATATTATGAATACTATCGATTACGCTTGCTCAATGAAGTTTGTGGTATATATATATATATATATATATATATATATATATATATATATATATACCACATATATATATGTATGTATATATATACATTCAAATACGAAGTCCCGCCATACGGCGCACAAATATTCATTCAAACAAAGAAATAGGTAGAAGGAAAGAGGATAGGAAAACACATAAAAGGCGAACACAGGACATGTGGGGAAGGCGGTTTTTGAGCAGATCACGAAAGTAAAAATGTTTCCTTAACCGGGATTTGAACACCGGATCTTCCACTTCCGCCCGGCAAGTGGCTGGCTAATGTGGGTCATCTCTTCTTCTGGCTATGCGTGCCACGAAACGTACTGTTCCTATTCTATATGATACTATATGCTTTCTAAGCAACTGTCCCCTCTTCTTGTGTGTATTGTCTATTTCTCCTTTGGTGAGTGGAACAGCTCCCTAAAGCCTTCCTTTGGCAAATGATTCGGAGCACTTGGGCGTCTTAAAAACATCGCAGATCTCAAGGTAAATTAAATTTCCTTGGTGGTGTAACGGTAGCACGTCTGCTCGGCAAGTGGAAGATCCGGTGTTCAAATCCCGGTTAAGGAAACATTTTTACATTCGGGATCTGCTCAAAAACCGCCTTCCCCACATGTCCTGTATTCGCCTTTTATGTGTTTTCCTATCCCCTTTCCTTATACCTATTTCTTTGTTTGAATGATTGAATATATAGATATATATATAAATTTTATATATATATATTATAATTTATATATAAACCATAAACACAGTAATCAACCCGAAGGTCGGTTTAGTAGGTGACGGTAGAGCTCACCCATGTACCAAGCCCGACGGCGTGTGAATATTCACACATCAGGGTAGGGGGGCCAGTTCCTTTCCCAATGCCGGTTATGGTTTCCCAGGAAGACCTGGTACCCGAAAAATCAACTAGCTTGGGTGGAGCTGCAGGTGCCCAGAGTGCCTTGCCCGGGAATCGAACCCGGGACCCTCCGGTCAGTAGTCCAACGCTCTACCCACTAGACCACCACGACCCAATTTATATATATAGATATATATATAAATTCACTGATAGTCATAACAAACACAGAAACCAAAACACACAAAAGAGGGACTCAGTGGTTCTCGAATTTTCGGTGGTCCAACCACCTTTCTCAAGAGGAATTAGGAACAGAACTCATATATATATATATATATATATATATATATATATATATATATATATGCGGGTCGCGGTGGTCTAGCGGGTAGAGCGTTGGACTGCTGACCAGAGGGTCCCGGGTTCGATTCCCGGGCAAGGCACTTTGGGCACCTGCAGCTCCACCCAAGCTAGTTGATTTTTCGGGTACCAGATCTTCCTGGGAAACCATAACCGGCACAGGGAAAGGAACTGGCCCCCCTACCCTGATGTGTGAATATTCACACGCCGTCGGGCTTGGTACACGGGTGAGCTCTACCATCACCTACTAAACCGACCTTCGGGTTGATTACTGTGTTTATATATATATATATATATATATATATATATATATATATATATATATATATATATATATATAATCTTGAAAATGACGCTCTCCGGCGACGCACAAACACTAAGATAATAAATATAACACACACAGAAACATAAAAGAAGGACACTTACAGTGGATATTTCTGATGACGACGGCCGTGCCGTCGAAACGTAGATATCCACTGTAAGTGTCCTTCTTTTATGTTTCTGTGTGTGTTATATTTATTATCTTAGTGTGTGTGTGTGTATATATATATATATATATATATATATATATATATATATATATATATATATTCATTAAAACAAAGAAATATATATACCTTTACATATACCTATATATTACCTATATATATATACCTTTCCTTATGCAAAAATAATGTAAATGGAATTAGCACTAGTAGAAAAAGATAAAAACACAGAAACACATATGAAAGAGAAACTTACTGGGTATCGAATTTCCGGTGGTCGAACCACCTTTATCAAGATGAGGAAGGAACGGAACTGTTTCGTGTAAGGACCTTAAATATGGAGTGTAATGCTCTTTGGATGCAAGAACTGGTCTTTGACGGAAGAAGACGAGGGTAAATTGGAGGCTTTTGATATGTGGGGACCTGCGTAGAATTGAGGAAATAAGTTGAATAGAGAGAGGAAGACAAACGTCGAGGTTATAAATAGGATGGGCGATGAGAGGGAGTTCATGGGGTAAATCTGAGAAAGGCAGAGGACGTGGGTGGAGAAAATATTGAAGGGTAGCGTTATGTTGAAGGCTGTGATAGAAGGGGCAACGGTGGGGAAGCTTTTTTGGAGAAATGAAGAGAGATTGGGAAAGTGAGTCGAGGGAGGGTTTTTAGACCACATGGAGCAAGGTAGAAGTTTCCACGGTACTTAGGAAATAAATCCTCGCTAGAGAACGTCCAGAACCTACTTTTGAAACAGGTAGAATACCCTGATGGTTCGTTTTTTTACCGCATGGAACCTAGGAATGCTGGCCTATTTCAATATACTGCATAAAACCTCATTTAGCATCATTGTACATGTTCAAAGAAAATTAACTTTAAAATACAAATGGATGCCTAATGGGAATTCTTTTATCTGAACAAGAAAGTATTTCAAAGAAATCTAAACAATTGAATGAAATCGATTCAGGATGCGTCACAAGATTAAGAAGCTAAGTGTCCGGTCTCACTGGAGAAAACTAATCTTAAAACAAATGATAATGACAATGATAGATTTATTTTATTTAGCACGAAAACTATTTATTTCCATTAATAAAAGTTCTGTTGATGATTATCACGTGAAATAACTACTCTCGTGGAATTTTCTGGTGTAGCAAAGCAAAGTTTTCTTTATTGAAAACGATTTTTGATGCTACTGAAAAACTGTGCGGTCCATTAAGGCCATTATGGAAATCGAGGCCATTAGCTTACCTACAAAAGCCTGCTGATATCCTATGTACGCCATTAAATAACGCCACTAACTTTTCTAGGGATCGTAGTAGTTGGGGAGGCGAACGAAAGCTGAGGTCACTTACGATTGCGAAGAATCCTTGGAAAAGGTAATTCGTATATATGCCAATATTGTATAAAATAATTCTGGTTGCTTATACTTCCGAAAATTATCCTAGGCATATCTTGGTGCTCCGGGTGCCGGTGCATAAAGTGAGCTCGTAAATAATTACGGAGAGGAAAAACGTTTTTCTCCCGAGGGCGTGTGGGTCGGTGGTCCGTCCATTCAAATGTGTTCAAAGGTCGCGTCGCCGGGGAAACGTATTAACAGACCGCTCCTTTTCCGAAAGGCCGAGGTACCCAGCATAAGAAGAAAGGGGGGAGGGGGACCTCGAATGAGCTGACCCACTTAAAAAACACTCGACGCCAGTGGTTGAACGCCCTTTGGCATGAAGGGCGAGGGATGCGGGCGGTTCGCTTCGAGATTCGCGGCAAATTGGGATTCCTCGGGAGACCGAGGGCGAATTTAATTGGAGGGTAGCGGCGGCTAAAGGGAGTTGGGTTTCGGGGAAGGGGATCCGGCGGTCCTGATGGGAGGGGGCGGTCGAGGAGGATTCTTACCATCGGTCCCTATCCCTCCAAACATTAACGTTTGCTCAAAAATAAAGGTCACGTGAATTGGAACGCGATATCTAGGAAAATTTCCACTCGTACGGCCGATTGAATTATTAAAATAGCTCGGGGTTGCTATTAGAAAGGTCTTCTTCGAATTAGAAGGAAATTAGCGTGAACTGCTCGAGTAAAATGGATAATGCAACAAGAAAACACCAAGATTCAGGGACAAGGCCTAGACTTTCTATAAAGATCCCGCTTAGAGCATGAGTCTTCGCCCGGTGGTAGTTTGACTGCGGCACTCATCTCTTGGTAGTGAAATGCTATTTATCATCATCATCCAATCATCTATATTTGTTCTCTTACTCTCTCTCTTTCGGCCCACCATTCTGTTTTTCCTTGTATTATATATGTATTACGGTCTAAACAAATCCACCCTCCTAAGTTGTGCCCTATCCATTTGGTTCTTGTCACAAGGAAAGAAGAAAATCCTATAGCCAATCAAAAATGCAGAAGAACTCCGGTATTACGTCCGGTTTAAGAATACCGGTATTACGGTCACCACGTGACCATCTACGGGGAGAGAAATCGAAAGGGAACTTGACAATTGAAAGAAGACTATGCACCAGGCACTGTCCAAAGTCAAGTGGGCGTTCAGGTCGGGAGGTGAGCAAATACACCTGGAGGGGCTAGGGGGGAGGGGAGAGTCGGTAGGTGGGGGGGGGAGTTTGTTGAGGTCACGTGGGAAGGAGAGGGGGAAGAGTTGCGGCTATTAGGAGGGGGCTGCCTATTTTTGAATTGACTAACGAAATTAAAAAGTGAACTGTTGATGATGCCTAGTTCATTGTTCATAAGTTTATTCTTGTTTAAGTGAATGGGTAAACTCTCACATGCATCGAGTTTACAGTGTTGTTCGACTGCGGTGTTGTTCAGTTTCAAAAATGTGTTTGGCGAAAGCTGATCTTTCGAAACGTCCGTTCTCAAAGTGTGCTATGTGTTCCTTAAATCTGATTTGGGGATTACGTTTCGTCTGTTCTATGTAGGAGAGTTGGCAGCGTGAGCAAGTTATTTCGTAAATACCCGATTTGTCTAAATGCGGTGTTTTGTCTTTCGGGTTCCCTAACACGTAAGAAGAGTGTTACGGTTAGAGTAAGTGACTTTGGTGCCAATTTATTTAAATACCTTAGCAAGGCCTCGGGTTAATGTGTTGTGTAGAATGGTAATGCGATAAATTTGTTATTGTTGTCTTCCCGTTGTGGTAGGAGTGTTGTATGTTTGTTAGCAAGTTTTCTTTTTTTGTTACTGACTAATTTGTCTATAATTTGAGGTGTGTATCCGTTGTAAATGGCTATTTGTTTGATGTTTTCCAACTCTATGGAATAGCGTTGTTTGTTGAGTGGTGTCGTCCGTAATCTGTGTATGAGAAAATTAAAAGCTGCCATTTTTTGTTGAAAGGGGTGGTGTGAATCTGCTTTGATGTAGTTGTCGGTGTGGGTCTGTTTTCTAAAAATGTCAAAATCTAAGACCTCTTGGTTTCTAATTACTACTATGTCCAAGAAAGGCAGTGAGTTGTGTTGTTCGACTTCAAAGGTGAATTTTATGGAATCGTGTTTTTTGTTCAGCCCGTCCAAAAAGTCATTTATGTCACACTTACTGGTGTCAAAAATGTCGTCTACGTATCTAAGCCAAGTATTAGGGAAATAGCCAAACGTGTGTCTACAGTCTTTTTCAAAGTAATGTAGGAAGATGTTAGCGACCAAACAGGAAAGAGAATTTCCCATAGCTGTGCCATGCGTTTTTTTGTAAAATTTCTGGTTGAGCTGAAAGTATGTTATGTTTATGCAAATTTTAGTAAGAGTAAAGTATTCTTTAATTTCAATGCGTGTTATGTCTTTTGTGTGTAGCCAGTCTGTGATGTTTTCAAGGGCAATATCTATGGGTATGCTCGGGAAGAGTTGTTCCACGTCAAAAGAAACAAGAATCTCATGGGGCTGGATGCGTAGGTGTTTTATGGTGTCAATGAAATTTTGCTGTTCTTGACCCCAAAGTTTCTTCGGACCCTAATTGTTTGTGTTGTTTGGTGAGCCATTTAGCCAGCTTGTAGGTGGGGGAATTCAAAGCTGAAATGATAGGTGTCATTTTCTTACTGGTCTTGTGTATTTTGGGCAAAGTGTAGAGTTAAGGCACCATAGGGTTTTCCGTTTTTTAGGTGAAACGTGATTTTTTGTCTATGATTGTAGTGCAGTGATTAAGTGCGGTTTTTGTGTCTGTTACCATTTTGTTGAGTGGGTTCTTTTGAATTTTAATGTATGAGCCTTCGGCGATTGTGTCTTCGGTGCGTTCAATGTAATCGGCTTTTTCGAGTATAACTGTGGTGTTACCTTTGTCGGCCTTAATGTAATAACAGTCTTTATTTCTAAGTTCTTTTATGAGTGAGCGTTCTACCAAATCGTTATGTGGCCCAGTGTTAAGTTTTGTGCTATTGTGTTCCAACTTTAATTGGCAGGCATGTCTTTCGAATTGTTTCTCGGTATCTTTAAGGTGTTTAATGTACGATTCTATATCCACAATTGAATCTTCGGTGGGGGGATATTTGTATAGGAGGCAATGTTTTAGGCCTTTGTTCAAAATGTTGTTTTCTTCATCAGTGAAATGTTTGGAGGAAAGGTTTAAGATGAAATTTTTTACGGGATTAGGTTTACTTTCAGGAATGGGAATATTTTTGTAAAACAACTTGTTCAACAGCCAATAGCTCCACATCCTCCATTTGGTTCTTCTTTTTCATATTTTCTTTCATAAGTTATTCTTTACACTCTTGTGTAAATTTCTCTTTCCCTTCTTTCTCTTCCGTTCTCTTTCCTCATTTTCTACTCTCCTATTTTATCATCACTAATACTTGGAGGGTTAGTATATTTCCATATAGTATATATGGATAGTTAGTATTTTCATGTATTCACTTTTCTCAAGGGAAAGATTGTCCGGATTTCTCTCCTCTTAGTTAAAATGTCTTATTTCAGCTTCTCTTTTTTCCGCATGCTGTAATTTTAGTTTTTTTATCTCATTTATTTTAATTATTTAGATATCTTCCCAAATTAGTATATGCAAGTTCGATTGTACGGAATGAATGTTTGTCTCCGACTAGAGCTTTGACGACTTACTTTGCTCACAGCCCGACAGGCGACGTTAACCTTTAATGACCCATGACAGCGCTGATTTTATTAGGGGTATTTTGGAGTAGAAATGTTAGTAGGAAAATAGTAGTGTCTCTTGTCTCTAGGAGGGTACATGCGATCTTATTGTGCCAAACGCAAGGGCATACAGGAGAAATAAAAAGGCCGAACACTTTACAATTAAAACCGAAAAAGTATTGAATGAAACAAAGATATGCCAAAAGTAAGCATAATAACGCCGAGGAAAAGTATCTGGGATGTTGGTGTGTGCCATAGGTTTAGCTGGGTTCTCGGCTGTGCGTTACACATCAAGGAATGTGTAAAAGTTATCACGATAAACGTATATTTCCACGCTCGTCCTCCAGGTAATCTCATTCCCGATTAACTACTTGAGGAAATAGTTCATGTCATTGTCTATAAAAACTGGGGTGAATTTGACATTGCATTTAACTTGAAAATTGTGAAAATATTATTTAACCTTTTTGCCAATTTTTTTATTGAAGTGCATAAGGATATCAGCCCAAAACTTTTTTCCACTCTCATAGTCATGTATGTGAAGTTCGCAAAAACAGTATTCGGGTACTGTCGAAATGGAGACTTTGACAGTTTTCGCTCTGATCTCTCCCATTTTCCGATACATCAGCCGAGAAACTGACGTAATGTTTTCAGGGAAAGGGCTTTCCGAAAATGTGCATGAAAGCATTGGTAAGTTGGTCGGAGTCAAATTCAGCGATCGAAAGCGATGATGACTACGTGGGGAAACTTAGTTTAATAAAAGGTGGCTCAGCAATTGGCTATATGCAGTTGACTTAAAAGTAAAAACACTCAAAGGGCTTCCACTTTCCAGACCATTTCTTCTAATCACCCTTTTCAGCAGCACGTTAACCCTATCAGTTAATACGCAGCCCCATACTATATTGCAGATATCGAGTGATAGAAACGTCGCTGTCAGCTGTTAAAATACAGAAACAAATAAAATTAACAGAGATTTCTTCTTTTCTTTATAAGGATCCGATTTTGCCACCTAAACGTTGCTTCATGGAAACTGTGATTCTTTTGCGTAGCTCAGATGTGGTGACACTCGAGAAAAGGTGTAGAATAAAAAGAGGAATTCAAAACAAAATGTTTTGTTGCGATTACTGCACTCTCTGTGTGTTATACAGGAGAGATAACAATTTATTCAAGAGACAAAAGAGCATTAGGTGAGATAATATTTGCTATGAAATACATAACGCACGTAGGCGTGGTCATTGGGAGGCTTAACCCGACAAACGATTCACTAAAGAAGAACGTTGTGGTGATAGCTACCCCATAACTGTTGCATTTGGGGTTCTCAAGGAAAAAAAGACTAAAAAAACTCGGCAATTAAGTGCATAGTTTTAGAAAGTGGAAGTCTACGTAATTAAGCAGTAATTTGGACGAAACAAGGCGGATTTATAAGAACACCATAAGAAGATTTATCATCAAGAAGGAGGAATTTACGCCAGAGTCTCTTAATAAAGACGTAAATAAAAGAAAGTTGAATTGGATATAGATGGTGCTGTCCTATGGTTTCAAAATTTGATCTTAATGGAAGTAGGATTAGTCTAGATTGGAGGCTTTTGATATTGAGTGCAGTTGTGAAAATAAGTTAGTGGACTTCAGTTCGTGCCTCCCTCAGTCCTCTTTCATTCTGTTTCTTGAGATCTCCACCCGTCGGATAGTCACTGCTGGTATCTTAGTGTATCTAAGAAGCATGGGATCGTCGAACTAACGAATTTCCATTATGCAGGTATTCTCATTTATTGGTAGCGTGAAAATAAATATTTTGCTCCACATGAATATTTTCTCCTGACCCATATTCATGTCAAATTTACGTTCTCATTAAGCGCAATTGCTGTCTTACACCCGGTGGGATCTACAATGGACCCAGGATAGCTTCAGTGACAATTGAGAGAATGAATTTGATGATGGATGACTACAAAAATAGTTGTATTTAATAAGAACGGCTAAAGGAATGAGCCATCTCGGATTAAGTAAAAATGCAAAAATACAGGGTCGCAACCAAAAGTGGTAGGACTGATTTTCTCTGGCGCGAACGGAGCGGTGGAGGGGGGTCTGCCTGGCAGGCTAAGATGAAGGGGGTTCTTAGCAACAGACCGACATCAACCTCAGTTGCCTGCGGGCTGTCGTTGAGTGAGGACAACGTTTTTAGTGAAGCAAATTTTTTGTCCGCGTCGAAAAACAAAATGAATCTGAATTTAGAGCAACGTTATTCCGTGAAGTTTTGTGCGAAACTCGGGAAGACGGCAACTGAAACCCTCGATATGATCATGCAGGCTTATGGAGACACTGCCTTAAGCCGTTCCACAGTATTGAGTGGCACAAGTTGTTTAAAGAGGGTAGGGAGCTCGTTGAAGAAGACCATCGGTCCGGACGACCGTCGACGGCAAGAACCAACACGAATGTGGACAGAGTGAGGACACTGCTGAACACAGACTGACGCTTAACCAGTGAAGAAATTGCAGACCAGTTGGGTTTGTCTGCATCCAACGTCCAACGCATTATTTCACAGGATTTGGCCATGCGCAAGGTGTGCGCCAAGATGGTGCCGAAAATTCTGAGTGTCGACCAACAGGCAACGCGTGTGCGCATTTCCGAAGAAGTATTAACCAATTTGCACCGAGATGAAAATTGCTTGGACAATGTGACATCTCGGAGGCGGGTGATGAAACATGGGTTTGTCAATATGACCCCGAAACGAAAAGACAATCCGCGGAATGGCACACTTCCGCGTCTCCACGTCCAAAATAGGCTCGCATGAGCAAATCAAAAATCAAAACGATGTTGATTGTGTTTTTCAACCGTCATGGAGTGGTTCACAAGGAGTTTGTCCCACCAGGGGAGACTGTGAATGCGAACTTTTACGCGCAGGAGCTCACCCGCCTCCGAGAACGCGTGAAAAGAGTCCGACCGGCCATCGCAAACTGCTGGGTGCTTCATCATGACAACACGCCGTGCCGTGGCGCGCTCGTCGTCAGACAGCTCCTGGCCAAATACGGCGTTGCCACGTTGCCGCACCCGCCCTATTCTCCCGATCTGGCACCACCGGACTTCTTCTTCTTCCCCCTAATGAAAAGACAGCTCAAGGGACGACATTTTGACTTGATAAAGGCCGTTCAAGAGGCTTCGACGAGGGTCATCAACGCCATCCCCAAAGAAAATTTCCAGCGGGCGTACGGGGAATGGGAGCAACGTTATACAAGTGTGTAGCAGCTCAAGGAGCATACCTTGAAGAATATAAAGTCGATGAAAGTATATCATTAATAAATTTCTTGTAAAAAAATCAGTCCTACCACTTTTGGGTGCGGCCCTGAAGTCCAAGGAGTTGATTTATTGATATCTTTGTGGGTTTTTTTTTAAATATAGGATTTGTGAAAGAATTTCGACTTAATGCACTGGTTGTGGACTTTTGAGCTAGGAAGTTGTGAGTATTAATGAAGGGGGCTCCGATAAATTAGAAGGGAAGGTTGAGACGTAAGGAATTAATCCAATAATGTAGATTAGGGGAACCGGCAATGGGCACTTTTTTTAAATATATGAAATAGCTTAATCGTATAGAGGTAACAGATAAAAGTAATTTCACCTAGAATATGAAAATGAGTGACTACAGGAATTAAGCGTACAGAATATTAAGGATATCTCGATTAATAAGTGATACGAGGAAATTAATCATCTCTTATTCTAAGCATCAGTGGTAAATAAAAAAGAAACCTTAATCACGTGGACATTACAGTAAAATCCACTCAAGAGTCCTCCGAAATGAAGTAATTAATGTGTTTCGTTTAAAGATTAGTTAATTATTTGAAATAATCTTTTACGGATGTCACACACATACAAACAAATCAATAATTATACGTGCGCACACACGCACATACTCGTACTGTATACTATATATGTACATACATTGATATATCATATATGTATGTGTATATATATATATATATATATATATATATATAGTCACTTTCTTGGAAAAGCCACGAACGTGCACAATAAAATTCACTAAATAGTCATAGCTAACACAGAAACTAAAACATATAAAAGAGGGACTCACTAGTTCTCGAATTTTCGGTGGTGCAACCACCTTTCTCAAGAGGAATTAGGAACAGAAACCTATTCCTTTTCTGTTCTTTTATATATATATATATATTCTCACGAGAGCAATATAAATTTTGGACGGCACAATAGAACACAGAATAAAACAGATAACACGTAAAAGGACACTCACACTGTAGATTATTTAAGATTTCGGCCTACCCCGAGGCCTTCTTCAGGTCAGACTCATATATATATGTATACATACCTAAATAAATGTAGTATTAGTATGGTAGCATTATGGGAGACTACTGGGGTAATTTGTACTATTAAGGATGAATGGGAAAGAATGAAGGGTGGAGGAAATCCGACGTCGGCAGTGGCGTACTACTCGTAACGAAATACGCCAAGGAGCCGACAGCCTAACGGCCCAGCATACATACAGGTATACACGAGGTGTGTTCAAAACTTAACAGGAATTTTAATTTTTCGGACAATAATATTTATTTATTCTTTTACATTGATGCTGTCACCTTCAAAGTAGTCCCCATTGGAGACTATACACTTGTGCCAGCGCTTCTTCCAATCACCGAAATACTTCTCAAACTCGATCTTTGAGATAGCCTTTAGTTCTTTCACCTATGAGCTTAAATGTCATCAACAGATGTAAAACGACGGCCCTTCAAGGTTCTCTTAATTGTTGGAAATAGGAAAAAGTCACACGGACCCATATCTGGTGAATGTGGAGGCTGAGGTATCGTTACAGTATTGTTTTTGGCCAAAAATTCACGAACCAGCAATGGAGTGTGAGCTTGTGCATTATCGTGGTGCAAAAACCATTTTGGAACAAATTTTGCTGCCACGCGTTTCATACCCAAAAAATTGGAAAAATATCATGACATGAACCAATCGACATGCCAACATCATCAGCGACCTCTCTAATTGTGATTTGGCGATCGTTCATAACCATTTCTGTCACTTTTTCCACGTTTTCATCGATTTTTGATGTACTCGGTAGTCCAGGGCGTTCGTCATCTTCAAGGTCTTCACGGCATTCTTGGAAACGCTTATACCACTCGTTAACTTTGGATTTACTCATAGCAGACTCACCATAGGCCTTAGTTAATATTTCACACACTTTGTTCCACTTTATTTCATTTTTTATGCCAAATTTGATGCAAACTATTTGATCCATTTCTTTTAACAAACGAAAATCGCCGAGCTCATAAAACACGTCCAACCTTAGTGGCTGCCAGTGACAAAGTCCACAGTTAAAAAGCTGAAAGTTTTATCATACTATATATCAACATAATAAAAAGGTTTGACAATCGGACTCTCCAAGCCCGCGAAATAAAAAAATTCCCGTTAATTTTTTAACACATCTTACATATGTGTATGCATATACAGTATAAGCACATACACACATAAATAACGTAGAAGTCCTTTTTGTAGAGCAAAAGACTGAAGCACTGTTTGGGACGCTAGGCACCTGAGGGTCAGGGTTCGATTTTCTTTTTCGATTCCGATTCGATTTCTGGTTCGATTTTCTGAGCACTCTCAGCTTCACCCAAGCAGGGTGAGTTTTCGCGTGGATAATAAGGAACTGGACTTCCATATTACCCTGATTTCCATTTCTTACGGTAATGGAGGAATCCATTCCTACAGTGGAGAAATCTCCGTAAGTTTGTCCTCATTTCTCCCTCACTCCTCTCACCTCGGATTTGAACACCATCGTCCTTTTGAAAGCCCTAACTTTGTCCTAAATATTTCGAAAAATCAAAATGCATATCTTTCCCCGAATTTCATGTTTTACATGACAGCACATGCTCATTCCTTTTCGGGATTTCACGGAAAACAAATATGACGTCAAAAGTTGGCAAGAATACTGCATCGCACTGCAACTTCGCCAAGAGAGGGCGTGCTTGGACTTTGTCCTAATGATTTCGAATAAACTGTAGCGGAGAAGCAAGGGATCTTTCCTCCAGTCCAAGAAGTTTTATTGCTTAGTTGGCGTGGTTTCTCTATTTGGCATATACGGGAACTAAACTTCACCATCAGTCGATATCGGCAAGCGTTGCCGGTGGAATCTCAAAATTCCGATCCATATGACCCCTTGAAATTTCTGATCCAACATAAAATGTAATATGTGAAGGAGCCGCTGACCCCACTGCGTCACCTCTTCTTCCGTCTACCCGTTTTGGATTTGGATTCTGTCGTTTAAGCTTAACACACTAGTAGAAGTAGGAATAAATTTTCATCAAAGGAAATGATTCATTAACTAATAGTTTACGTGACTGAACTATTCAACCAGAGTGTTCAATTCCGTTCAGGAGGGTGAATGCTCTAAGGGGTATGGAAATTACTCCGTCAAACTTGAACGATACTTAGTTATAAGCTAGTTACCACCTTGCATTTTTTAGGAAGAGATAAATCTACCAAATTACAGAAATCGTCTTTTTTGCAGTTGATTTTGAATGCTCGATCACGTCCACCTAGAATCCATCGGGATTATGGAAATGTGAAATATATTACCATAACAGTTAAAAGGGTGGCAATTTATGTGCACCAATAATGTGAACACCGAAAAGGTACTTATGTAATCACTGGCTAACTATTAGAGCATACTATTCTTATCGAACTACTCTCACATACAGGGTTCGTCCGGAAAATAAGTGTAATAAGCTCATTGTCTTTTTTGACAAAAGGGGAGTCGTACACTACGAATTTGTGCCTGAACGACAAACTGTAAATGCTGCATTTTACGTCCAAGTGCTCGACAGGCTTCGAAAACGAGTCGCCCGCGTCCGGCCAGCGATCAAAAACATCTGGCGGCTGCATCACTACAATGCGCCGTCTCACACCGCGCTTGTCGTGTCGGACTTCTTGGCCAAGCACTGCGTGGCAACGCTGCCGCACCCGCCCTACAGCCCGGACTTGGCACCACCGGACTTCTTTCTATTCCCGAAGAAAAAGAGGAGTTTAAAAGGAACGCGATATGGGACTTTGGACGCCGTCAAAGAGGCCGTGACGACGTGTCTTCGAGAGGTTCCCGATGATGCCTTCGCGGGAGCGTTCCAGGAATGGGAACGCCGCTGGAACAAGTGTATCGACTGACAAGGGTCCTATTTTGAGGAATATAGTATTAGCTTAAGATATGTAAACGTGTAATAATTTTTTTTCCTGAGCTCAGTACACCTATTTTCCGGATGAACCCTGTAGAGAGTATTCCAAACGAACTATTCCCACTTGGAGATATGGATGTGGAGAAAATTGTATAAAAAATAAAACGAGCGAAAAGAAAAAGTCGATGAGGTTCAAGGTACGGTAGGGGTAGGGAGGATGATTTTGGGAGGAGGGCAGAACAACTGGATGCGGGGGATATTGAGTGGTAATATTGATGAATATGATAGAGTGAATGTTGGATTTATACACTTGGTCCAGGCAAATGAGGGGAAGAAGGAAGTATGTGAACTTGAAAAATGAATTATTTTAATGAAAGTTTAAAGTATTTATTTATCGCCACGTAAGCTCAGGCTTACAATATATTAGAGATTTTACGTATTGTATCCATCAAAGACCTTGACTGGTCCATGACATTAAAACTAAAGTAATGGTCTACAGTTTTAGCTCATACCCCTCACACTCATCTGAAATTATTACTTCTATTTCGACTTCCCAAAAATAAATTACACTGAATGCTAATAATCACTGAACACACTAATAGCTGTCGATATGACACCCACTGCCACACGTGGCTTTAATTATAGGACTTAAGGGTGATATAGATGATGAGGATGAGAGAGAAGCAATAAAAAACACAATGGTGACTTGACGTCATCTCAGGATTCCGATGGCCCCTGAGGGCGGAAGATTGGGTTTCTGTGTGTATGTGCATGCATGCATGAGGGAGTTAATTATGGTACATCTTTCTAATTCGTCGTCAACATTAGTTTGAATTAACTTGCGGGAAGAAGCTTCCCGAGTGCGTTCCCAGGAGAGGGACTCAAGTGTGTTCAAGCACGTGGTATCTAGTTGGTGGTTAGCGAAGAGCGAAGGGAGAGCTAGACTTGATTTCTTAATTGCAGACAATCCCGCTTACGATCAGTGTAGTCAGGGTGACTATTAGGAGACTATCCGCCTTTACATTGATTCCCATTCATACTGTAAAAAATTAATCTGATTTTTGTTGAAATAATGGTCGTGGGGTTTGTTATTTTAGCCGAGTTGAAACTTTCGTGTCGAAATCAAATCCCTTGGATCGGAATGCTTCAGGGTAAACGCCATAAAGGGGAAGTGCTTGTTAAATTTCAATTTAGGTAAATCCGTCCTGAGAGGGAGCATCTCCCGCAGTCCTCACCGCTCAATATTCTATTCTTCGAAAATCGTCAAATAACATCATGTTCTGCTCAACCGGATAGACGCTAATTGTGAAGTCTGTTTTTAATGTGATAATGTCTATCGAGAGATTTGCTTTCACTATTTTTTCGTAGTGCGTTTGATGAATAAGAGTCATTATATTCATCAAATGCAGTCAACCAAAAGGAAAAAAATTGAATTCCACCCACTGGAATACCTCGGCTTCATTAACCTTAAGGGTTGTAAAATAATCATATTAGGCGCTAGTTAAGGTCATTACCTTTTAGCTCATGCCACCATTTTCTCACGAAGCTATAGTGACAAGAAAATTATACATATTTGATTTTCAGATGGGTTACAAGCCAAACGGAATTTGAGTCTTGGACTCTCTGGTCCGTAGCCGAATCTCGTATGCCGTACGTCAAGTGGAAATGCACACGCACGCACAAATAATATAATTTCGAGCATATACGACACAAGGCCAATATATCCCTCCATTAGTTCTTTAAAAATATTTCCGGCCCTTAGCAGTCGTTGACCCGATTCATTTGGGAGCATTTTATTTCCGTAATTAGCTCCGATCGCTCTGTGAGAAAAAAATAGGCGTACCTCACACCACCACGAAACTTGCCCTCACTATTATTTCCCGTTGATATTACGATGGAGAGTCTCATTCGTGATAGGTATTTTATCCCGAGCTGGAACTTAAATGAAGTGTAAATTCGTTTATCGCCAGTTCTGTGTGATGCATGCATTTTACATATGTTTTACCTGATCGATTGAGAAAGCAGAAGAACAGTGTTAATGAAAATTTAAAGCAACAAAAGGAAATTTCATTTTTAAAAATGCATGAAGAACATAAACTGTATGCTCAGGTAAGCATACATAAAAACGTTTTGCGCTGTGAGGATGTTTCCGGACATTTTTAATATTCAAACAAGGAAGCAATTCGTCAAAACGTTAGTGTGGAGCATGGCACTCTACGGATCGGAGACGTGGAATATTGGAAAAGTGGACCAACGAAGAATAGAAGCCTTTGAAATATGGTGCTGGAGGAGAATGCTGAAGATTAAATTGACATAAAATGTGAGGAACGATGAAGTATATAGAAGAGCAGAAGAGGAAAGGATCACATGGAGGGCTCTACGTCAAAGAAGAACTAGATGGATTGGACATAACCATGAGGCACAATGGGTTAGTTAGAAACATGATAGAAGGAAAAATCGAAGGAAAGATCCCGCGAGGAAGGCCAAGAGGCCTTCAGTATATAGGGAAAATTCAGAAGGACGTAAAACAGGGAACCTATCAGAGGGTGAGGGTTTTAACACTAAATAGGGAAGTGGAGGGGTGCAGTAAACCAATCTTAGGATTGAAATACTGATGATGATGATAAACAAATTACCATAATAGACGTCCTCGAATGCTTTTAAATAAAAAGAGGGCGTGTTCAGGAAAAACAGGACGTATTGTAATCCTAGTATTGATTGAATGCCACAGTTAGCGCTTTAAGAGCACGGTTATACTATTTCAAATGTCGGTGACGAAAACTGGATTCGAGTCAATATATTTAAGCTGTGGGTTGCCTCGGCCACATTTCGTGTACATTTAGCAAGTATTTGACATCATAATTAACCATCGAGGTTTTGGATTAATATACAGCAAAAATCGTGAACTTTTTTAGGTAACAGTGAAATCATATTGCCATATTGTGGAAGCATTTAAGTGAGGAGATTGTATTTGCTTGTTAAGTATAAGACGGATTACTCTATGTGAGATATCTTCGTAATTACATTGCTTTCTCTTTATTTTCCTTCTTGTCATTCTGTATCTCATTAATTTCACTTTGCTGACAGGGATTAACTGTCAGTCTGTATCTCTGTAGTATTAAATTCAAGGGATATTAAAATATAAGAGAAAGTTTTCGTCTCGAATATTATTATAAGTAGTGAGAAAGTTAATCTGCTGCAGAATCATTATTAATTCTGAAAATTAAATACTATGGAAAAAACAAAATGTTTACCTTACCAGGCTTAAGAAAGCAAAAAAATATGGTCATTTCATTAATTATACTTTGTTTTTCAAAGTGATGGTTTTATTTCGAAGCAACTGGATGACAAAGCAATGCGATTTACATTAGTGGGGAATACAATATAATTATGGAAATTCCATTTTTTATGTCCTCTTAGTCCTTTTAAGATGAATGTTTTTCACTAATTAACGCCTGAGGCTGCTTTGAATATGAATTTAATTTTGCAACGCATTCAATATCAATAAATAAAAAAGTAAAGAGATTGTACGGCGCTCTGTCACAGACATAAAGAGTTTTTAAGTTCCCGACTACTTGTTTATACAAAATGAGTAAATAGGTGTGACGTTGAAATTTCGTATTTTGCACAGTTTGTTAGTGAAATCATTTTTTTTAATTCAAATATTCCCTTCGAAATATCTTTTCGATTATTGGATTTGATTGAAAACAACATTTCTGATGATGGGCAGTGGAAGGTCCTGTGTTTTTCTAAGATTCTGCGTTTGTTAACATGTACATTGGTCTGGGCTAGTTATTATGTTCATTCCACAGTGTTGGTAAATAATAATTTAGGATATTTGATGGTGTTTCTATTTAAACTTGCAGTGAAAAAAGTTAATGGGTATTTAAACAACATTTGAATGAGCAAGGCCTAAGGCTGAGAAATTCACCCGCGGAGTTAGGTTGTCGGCGAGGGCCTGAATTGTGTTTGTCGCCCGATTTCTTGTCATATACCTGTACGTGTACTATGATGGCCTTTATAAAGCTCGTGAACCTTTAAAATGTCCTACTAACCAGTATCCAGGTTTTAAATTCCAATCCTATCTCCATTTGAAGGATGTTTTTCCTTGTTCCCAATCTTTTGCACAAAAGAAATTTCAGGCTGGAAGAATCGGCATCCACCATTCACTTCTTCCCTGTCAGTATTTTTCCTCCTGAATGCATCTCCAAGGTGACTTTCATTTTCCTGTCTTCTGCAAAACCTTCTCCTCAACGACTTCTAAGACCTCTCTCCGCACAACCTATCTCCAGTCCCTCCCACATTATCTCGAAAGCCCTTTTATCAACACGTCTCAGCAGACAACAGGCAGCTTGCCTTTCCCTCGGCAAGGGCGCGGCGGAGTGGTGGACGGTGTAGAGACAGAGAGGGCTGGCGTTCGTCGGAGGGAGCTGGAATGAAGAAGATCAGATGGGAGAAGCAAAGAGCCGATCAGACTCTCAGATAAATCCTCACATTTGTCTCTTCTCTTGGCGTTCAGCGCGGCCCAAAAAGAAAGTCCTTTCCCCTCAGCCCGAACGAATTCCATTTTCTCCGGGACCGCTTTGAAGTCGAGCTGGTAGTCAACACTCCACCCTTCACGACTCCCCCCCCCTGTCTCCGCCCACCCACCCCCGTGCAAACCCTCGAACAACAGAAGGCAATCGCAGCAGCAGCACCACCACCACTGGGGGTGGGGGGGAGGTTGAAGGGGGTTGGGAAGGAGTATGGGAGACTCCTCTCGGGTGACTCATGAATGGCTAACTCCATTTCTCCACGCAGTCCGGGTAATACTCCGCGTACGTGGCTCGTGCGGCGGAGTGACGCGAGCACAACAAAAGAAGGGTGGGATGCGATAACATCCGCGGGGGTTGGGAGAGGGATTGTACCCGGAGCGAGTTCCTTCGGCCAAGGCCTCGTCCTCGTGCGTCCGATACAAGAGACGGTTCTGCGTTTCCGTTTGCCTTTAAAACCTCTCCGGCAGCAAAGACCGGGACATACAAGGAAACAAGGAAAACACGCCAATTATACTACTCCACCCCTCATCCGTTTTTCAACCCAAACCTTCGACAAATCCGAAATGGTGCACTCAATTCGTTGGATACGTTTTACTCATTTGAATTTAATCCCCTGCATCAATATGTTTTGGACATTTAGTGCAGCCAGTATATGAGCCTGAGACATATTTTGCCACGGTTCGGTGAAGTTAATGTTTTAAGATATCCATTAAAATATTGGTTATAAATGATAACGAAACGGAAGGACACGGCAGGAGTTCGAAGAGGACAGTGCAAGTAGATTCAATAGATACTGAGAGGCAATGGGATTTTGATGACAGTAATAGAGGGAAGAATGCTAGTGAAATGACATAGACGTGTGAAAAGCATTGATATTTTGAATGTGATTAATATGCACAAGAAAATAATGAGCTATTTTCAAATGCATTGAAGAGTTTATGAATATTTTGTGTCACGTCAGTTAGGGCTTCGAAGGGTAGAAGTGCCTTAGAGTGCCGATGTCCATTCGAAAACCAATACTTATTTGGTAAATTACCACTCAAAAAATCGAATGAAAAGGTGGATGGGTGGTTACAATGAATTAACCTTTCTGGGTATTCAAGCGTAAGACCAGTAAATACATCCCTTGAATTTACTAAAAGATAATTTTCTGGCTGCACGTGCTGTCCACTATGTCTACGGCCATCGCATAATGAATCCACTGGTTGTGTTTGATGTTAGAGATCGTACGAAGGATTTTCAATGAAGAGAGATCATATATTTTTAACAATATACCTTTGCCCATTTTCCAAATTGTGATACTACTTCTTAAAGCAGTTCCAACTGCATTCAGTGCTGCTCATCTCCTTGTCAGTCTTTGAAGGCATGCTGGAACACAAATTTGGTAGGTTTTTCAAAATTGCCTCAGCACTTCACCACTGCTCCTGATGATGAAAAACGCGGGAATAGAGAAAAATTAAAGGATGAGGAACACACCTTGCAACGAATTTCCGCGAGTATTTGAGCAAACAAAATTTGTTATTTACGGCTGTGCGTTATTGTGATGTAGTTTTATGCAATTTCTGTGAAATTTTGCGTCCTCTTGTGATTGATATGGCTTTGTAGACCCATAGTATATCCTTCATTTACAGTTACGTGTGTAGTTACGTTGCAGTTGTACACCGTTACCCAAGTATCGAAAAATGGTATGACCTAACTTTTGACTCTCGACACAGAGCTTTGCTATTTACTCTAAGGATAAAAATGATGTAGTCGTAGCCAATTCTGCATTGATAAACATTCGATAATTACTCCTAATACATCTTCTTCAGCCTTAAACATCTGAACGTGAACGTCCTGTATTTCGGAGAAGACTTGGAACCCGCTGCGCACAGAAACATCTTACGGGGAATTTTTCCGTGACCGTGACATATTTTGTCTCGTGGTACACGTGAAATTTTCAGTATTACTAATAATTACTCTGAACCATACTTAGATCTCTCAAGTGCATTCCCCATTCCTTTAATACTCCTTCCATTTGAGCGTTACTCATCTTTCCATACAACCTCAACCATATTTGGCAGCGTTTGCCCTCGCACCCAAAGTCTAAATATTTGATTTCCTGAATAAAATTTGCAGAGGCGTTTTCTTTCGCATCCCTGAATATGTTTTCCTGCAAAACATAAGGAACTCGTCTAAAGAATGTCGCGATAGCAACTTTTAATGGAGTCATCCGCTAATATTCATTAAAATACAGAAATTTCAGAGTGTAAAAATCATTTGCCTGTAACATCATTTGTTATGTAACGATGGATTTATTTATGGCAGTGTTTTTGCAAGTTATTTCAATGTGTAAAATCTGCCTTGAGTCAAAATTTGCCCAATTAGCGCAGTGACATTTGCTCTGAATTAGTCTAGACCAACATATATGGCTGATCACGTTGTCCGTTCTCGAATGAAGAAGAGCTGCATTATGGCATGCTTTAAGAATTCATACCAACCAGAATTCTCCAAAAATCTATTTTCAAATTAAAACAAAAAATCAATATTCTCAATTTGGACTCATACAAGGTCTGTCCCAAAAGTAGAAGGACTGAGTCGATCAAAAAACTATTATTGCCAGAATCGATACATTCACTCCAAAGTCTTCGAAGTATCATCCTTGTTCGTCCATACACTGCTGCCAGCGGATTTTCCACGCCTCGTGCACCTTCTGGAAGGCGGCTTCCGGAATGCTACCAAGCTTATTCACGGCCTGTTGCAACGCTTTCACCGAGCCGTGGTGACGTTCTTCCAGCAGAGATTTGAGTCAGATACCTTTCAATGTTTTCGATCACAAGTCAATGCACATCACTGCTAGGGATGTCATGTTCATCAGAAGCAATTCGAACACTTAATCTGCGATTCCTGTCCAATAAATCATTCACTCTTGAAAGATGTTCGTCACTTTTTGAGGTCGAAGGGCGTCCTGAACGTTCGGCGTCTTCAACATCTTCTCTACCCTCCCGAAACAACTTCTGCCACTCATAAACAACCATAATGTTGTCACCATAAGCTGTCTTGAGCATGTCATGAGTATCTTTCCCGGGTTTTCCCAGCTTCACGCCACATATGATGGGGTAGCGCTGTTCCAATCACCGAACGAACGAACCGAACTCCACAAAGGCTGGGAGTCAACTGCCACTGGCTTCCAGCCTTTCCTGAGAATTCCCTCCCTCCTACCCTGCCAGAGAAACTGCCGCCCGCCCGTCCGTCTATCCGGGAAAAAATAAGTCCTGCTATATTTAGGAGAGGCCTTGTATATCTTCTTTTTTAAAGCTTTTACTCATTGTTCTTTTTCGTAGAATCCTATCGCCATTCCCATATTCATGCAATTTATTTACTGTTATTCGGGGATAATTTGTGAGTATAGGGCAGGAAGTGAACGTCTAACTCTGGAAATGTTAATATTATCAGAATGACTAATAACAGAAAATTTTTGTAAATGGAGTATATTGTTAATTATTGCCCTCACAGAAATTGAATCCTCCACTCTAATTCTTTAACAAATAAAAACGTGAGATTCGGTTTCAAAATGGATCGTTCATTTATTATTTATCTGTTTATAGCCTGCGTATTTAAATTCTGCCCAGTTTTGTCGAAAATTAAAGCTGTAAGACTCCGAAGTGTTTTCGTTGCTCAAGTAGTGATTCTCTCTGTATTGCCGTTGTATTTCGTTGTTTCAGCTGAGAGAAGTTTCGTTCCCTCTTATTGTTGGCTTCTTCAGGTCGAAATGACACAAATGTAGAAATTAGAAAATCTATCCTTGAAAATTGACGTTCTTTTGATACTTGAAAATTTTTTATTGGTAAGGGAATATGTATATCATTCGATTCACTCGTCTCGTTGCCTATTTTCTTCACCTGGCATTGATGAAGCATATACTCAATTAGACCGAAATTTCAAATTCACGTAGACTTAATTTATAAGTTGCTGTTTAATTTCTTTTTTGAAACATTTCAAATTCGTAAAATCGAATTTTTGCATCAACTTTTTTAAGGAACTGTTGTTAAAAAGTCGAAACATTTTCTTTTCACTTCTTTAATCGTACACAAAATGACGAGCGAATAATTTTAAATATTTTTTCCCATTTTAAAGTGGTTTTATAAGAGAGCTTAAATTTTAAAAAAACTACTTCAAGACTAGGATATCGAGGGTACAGATCAAGATCTGCTTTTTCTCTTTATCCGTACGTTAACTTTTTACACCTTTCATTAGTCCGGCAGTAAGTAGTGGGGATAATTCATGATAAATATTACTGAAATTTTAAAATGAAATATTAGCAGCCATAACCTTTAATTAAAACTGTTTAGCTTTCAGGTAAATTCAACTTCATTATACGCCCGATGAGTAAAGCTACTCCAATGTTTGTTATTTCGTATTTGACGATTTGTATGCGTGCATACAATGCCTAATATGATACGGCAAATGATAAGTGATTTCAATTTTTTTGTATAATTTTCCACACTCAATTATCTTCACCTACTCCACGGTAATCATAGCTTAACTCCAAAGTAAAAAAGAGAAGAACCGATGAAATTGTTGTCATTAATCGCAAACTGAGGAAATAGCGTGTGAAAACGAGGAAGCATTGGCCACAATGAAAATACTGTCCTGTATAAAGAGACTACCATGGTAAGGAATACCAATGATAAAAGCGCTGTATTTAAAATGTAGTTTAAAACTGTTTCCTTCATTTAATTCTCAAACTGCATTCTCATCCTTTCAGTAACACGAGCCTAACGTGTGAGTACGTAGTTGTGTACGATCGATACGGAGAGAAGAGAATAGTTCTCATTTTCAACGCATGTGGGGAAATAGCTGCCCCTCGATAGAGTTATCCAGAGGTACTTTCATCACATTTTTTCATCATCAACTTTTTTGTTTAATATTCGAGGTGCACGAATATCCGCATTTCAATTTTTGTTCTGCCTAGAGCTGAAATGAAGCTGTATTATGAGGTGTATGGACAATTCTTTACTTCAAGAGGACACGTTAGTTATTTTTTTGCGCTGTTTATGGGGGATAAACATCATTCATCCAACCCGCATGAACGACATGCGTACGGAGGACTTCCGCGGTATCATTCGAGGCAAGGAAATGGATGTCGCATTCCTGAAAACAACAGAAGCTCATTGTAAAATGAAAACGGATTTCTTCATTGGCATATATGTGGAGGGGAAACCGAAATTTGCCTAAGAAAATATCGAAATGGGCATTTGTAAAATGAAGGCTAGGAAAAAAAAACGAAGATATTTATTACAATAAATTCCTCCAATATGTCCAAATGAGATTACTAAAGGCAAACAATTATTGAAATTGAATACATTTTCAAATAAAGTTTTTTACTTAACCTATTTATTTTTAAGTTATAATATTCAGGTAATAAAAAATTTCCATTAATTCAGCTCATTGTGTTTTTTCAATAATATTATTGTAAAAAGCACGATCGTAAACTACAAAGAAGAATGTAGATAGCATATTTCGTGAATAAGCCATTATGTTTCATGTTTTGTTAATGCTAACCTTACACATTTCCATTGTCAATAACAAAAAAAGAAACCACATGAAAATAGCTTACGTCTTTGCCCTAGCAACCAATCTGCCCCTCTAGGTGATAAAATTGCCGTATCTTAATTAGCGATGGCACATTTATACCATTATAATATATTTCCTAATACTAGGTTTCACGTTGGAATTAATAGCACGTCAGGACGGTTCGTTCTAATATTAACTTTTATATTGCTGGAATGAACTTTTACAGCTGTCCAGTTTAAGCCAGTATTTTCCCAGGCTCTAGCTGTCATTTTCCGAGTATGTATGCAACTCATTTGCTAGCTGGGAAGTGCCAGTAATGGGAATAAAATGCTTCCATCGTTGTTATGTACAAATAAATTTTGTTTTTTTTAAGTTATTTTTCTATAATTTTTAAGAAAAATTCTTGATGGTCTTCAATACTTATTTTTCTAGTATTTTTCAATAATACGAAGAATACTCGTACATACTATGCTTGAGTATCTTCAAATTTATTTTTTATTATTTTTCCCAGTATTTTTCCAGAATTCAAGTTAGCGATAAAAATCTGTAAAATGTATTAGTTTGATCGCCACGGTTAATTTTAAACAAGATCAAATGCTTTCTGCATTGATCTAATTGAATAGTTCATCAGCATTCAGTATTAGCAATAAATGATCAGAAACGTTTGCAGAATTTCCCGTTAAAACCCAGTTTAATATTCTTAAATTCCGGTGTGTGAAAAAGTTAACGTCATTTAGTTTGGACTAGACTTATCACTGAATTCAGTATCATAATAATTATTTTTTTCTAAAAGTAATGCTATCCTCTGTATTCAAGTACCGATCTCAGCATTACAACAATAAGTAGCTTATCAGTACCACTTTTTCAAAAGGTGAAATCTTATATCTTAAAATTTAAAGTTTGTATTTAATAACAATGATGCATTATTTTAGCATATGATTATGAAATTAATTGAATTTTTATTAAATTATTAATATCAATCGTAATATTTCATTACCATAAAAATAAAAGCAATTCAGAAAAAGATATTAACATTTATTCAATCTACTCAAAATAATGGAACTTAATAGGCCTCAGATGATCCAAAAGTAAAAGCGTTAAATATTTCACTTATAGAATACACGTATTTACTCCAGTACCTTTTATTTGCTGGCCATTTCATTCCTAAATAAAAAGGAAGTGGTTTACAATATAAATTTTAATCATAGAAATGCGAATAGAAATGAAAGTGCAAAATATAAGCAGAACGCCTGAAAAGTTTTGCGGACAATTAAATGACCTTTTACCAATATTGTATAAGTCTGTGGAAGACGTTATAAATAACTTGAAATTTTTGAAGAACGTTAAAAGAAAAAATAAAGATTATTTTTGCAATGGCTGGATGTGTTTATTAGGCTTAACTTTAATATTTAGAAGGGACTTGTTGATAGACCCAAAATAGCTTAATCGGACCTTGAATGCTTACGACATAGTCTATATTGATGTAACCAATGATGGTACTCTGCGAAATATGTATGCATAATAATAATGTAGTTCCTGTGACGAGAAAAAAGTACAACTAATACAGTTTTTTATGTTTTTTAGTATTCCAATTTTAAAACTACTCTTTTTAGAAAAATCAGTAGAACATTTTAGAACATTCATATTTGTAGAATTTTCCTATTTGAGTTCATGGAGGATAAAAAGGATAGTTATAATTACCATTATTTCAATATTTTAAGCGGGCAACACTGACCTATAATGAGGATACGTATTTAGGAACTTCATCCATAACTTTTAAATGCCTTTAAAGTAGGCATCTCAAACACATGTTATTCGATAAATTTATTCTTCACTTCAGATGTTTTAAATATTATGTTTCGAGTACAAGATAAAATTATCCTTTTATCATGTTTTATAATGTTGTGCAAGAAATAAATTATTGTCAAAATAATGCTGAAAATTCAAAGAAAAAACATTATCAACCGACAATTATTCTCTCAGCGTAGTTGAAAGATTTAAGCATCGGATTCGCTGTTGTGCAAAATACTGGTGTATCTAGTGATACCGGTTTTAAAATACTCGTCGGTAGGACCAGAACAAAAAAAATAATATCTGGTAGCGGACCAAATACCAGTATTCCTGTCTCACCCCACGTTTCTACTTCGAGTTAAAGCTTTTGTTCGTTTTACTCCGTCGTTCGAATTAATTGCCAATTGGTCAAACAGTGTGCTCGACGCCTTCCACATCATTCCTCACTTGGCGAATTTCGGGCAAATTGGCCATCGGACGTTGGACTTGCCAGCCGCCGTGAAAAGTTGCGGCTCCAATAAGCCTGCCGAGCGGTGAGGTTCATTGTCTCGTTGGCCCTTTCTTGATGGAGACTTCACATCGGATTGTTGTTTCCCTCCGTCGCCTCACCGTTTCGTTTTCCTTCTCTCTTCGGCGTTGGGAAGTCTCGGCATTCAAAGACTCCCTGGGATGGGAGGGAAAGTGCATTGTCGCCATAGCTACACTCGCCATGGCGAAGACAAGGGTCACCTATCAAGCCATCGGCAGTGTTAAGGGAACTAGAGACATTCAAACAGCTCAAATTCAACGCTCATCCAAACTATTTTGCAGGGTTTTCGCAGGTTTTTTACACCTTTGTGTCTTTGTAGGTGTTTTCCTATGTGGGATTTTACTAGGGTCTTCAATGTCTTAAATTTCCAGGTTTTTGCCTCAACACTACATAGTGCACTTATTTCTTTTATTATATATATATATATAGTTTGAATATGTGTTTAGCCAATGTGTGGCTAGTCTCTTCTTCTGACTATGCGTGCCATGAAACGCACCGTTCCTATCCTTTATAATATCGTATGAATGCTTTTCTACTATTCTTTCCCCTTCTTGTGTGCCGTCTATTTCTCCTTTGGTGGGTGAAACAGCTCCATAACGCCATCTCTCGGGCAACATCTATCGGAGCACTTTGGCACTTTATAAGATTGCAGATCTCAATGTTAATTAGGTTTCCTTCCTACCAGAATGGTAGAGCATCCGCCCGAAAAGTGGAAGGTCCGTCGTTCAAATCCCGGATAAGGAAATATTTTTACATTTGTGATCTGCTCAAAACCGCCTTCCCCACCTTTCCTGTGTTGGTCTTTTATGTGTTTTCCTATCCCCTTTCCTTATATGTCTATTTCTATGTGTGAAAATAATATGTTTACATATACATAATAAAATATACTAACATAAATACATATGTTAATATATATAATACATACAAATACACATATATGTATATATACACTACAGTATAGTACACGAGTATGTACACATATATGTATGGACTTTAGCATTATTTTCTTTTTTTTCTCATAAAACTTTATACTTCCTTTTATTATTGTTATGTACTTTACGAAGGGTTAAATGGAAGAATGGACATTATGGTCTCAATTTCACCCGAATTAAAGATGTATATGTCTCTCTATCCACATGCGGTAGATTTCGATTCGGTACTCATGAATACTCGCAATCGAAATTGACGATCGCGCGATAATATGAAGCATCGCTACAATTGCGCTTATGCACTCCTGCCCATATAAAAAGTGTGTTTCCTTTTAATTGGCCCGTGCCTTGTGTAATATGACGGAGAGATCGGAGTGCACACTAGGGTCACACCATTCGCCGTTCGCCGGGGGCTAAATATAGAGCGGCGAACCGAGTTCCGGGGGTGAGGGAAGAAGGGGTGGACGGGGAAGGGAGAGATAGAAACGGCATCTCTCGACGTTAGTCATTTCGCCGACGGGCAGGGCAAGGGGAGGGGCGAGGGAAACGCGAAGACGGACGAAAAGGGAAAAAAATGCTCTTTTCCTGTGTGCGAAGAGTCCTATGTGACACGGAAATAATTACCTACTTGCATGCTCCTCAAAGGATTGTCTCACATTAGTCACGTCCACAAATTGCTTCAACTCTTGTCTGTCTATGTGAACGGCTTAACAAGCCCATGAGTGTATTATTACATGAATAAGTACCCAAACGTAGCAAGCAATTAGCAGCGAGAATTATTTTAAAATCTGTAGCACTCGTAATAATTGTAAAGTGTAGTTAATATATTGCAGAAAAAATATTAAACCCATTGCAGTTAAATATATATTAGCGTTAACTTCAACATTTTTTACTGCTTTTAAAACGGTTTCATGAACAACCTCGTGTCCAGCAATGCGTAATCTAAGACTGTCTTGAAGATATATTTGTCCATATTTTCATGTTGTCGAGTATAAATGCAATGCCCCATAGACAACGTGTAATCACAAGAAATCACGTCCGGCAAGAGTGGTTACGGAGGCAAGGGTAAGGTGGGCATTTGGGAGGTAGTACTAGAGGGCTGTAAGGGGTCATGAAGAATCGTAACAATAAGATTTTTACCGCACCCGGAGGCGGCGGTCTCTGTGCGCGGGAAACAAGGAGGAAGGAGGCGGGGGTGAGGAACTTTGTGGAGGAATTTTTGGTCGGGTGGGGTGAAATGCTTGGGGGCCTTCAGGGGGAACGAGGGGCTATGGTGCGAGGGGGACATGGGGGGGGGGGAAGGCTACCTCTCCAGGGAGTGAGGGTATAACGTAGAACCTGGCTAAGGGTCCAAGGGAGAGGCTAGGAGGGTGGGGGCGTGGGGAATAAGTTACGGCAAGAAGCGATATCAGTAATTGGTACGTGGATTGCCTTTTTCCTCAAGAATGGGGTGGGGGGTAGGGCGGAAGGGAACGAGAGTAGAGGAGGGAGGGGCGGAGGAAGAAAGCGCGATAGGCGGAAGGAGGAAGGTTTGGAGGAGGAGCGTACTAGGAGGGTTGAGAGAACAGACGATATAACGCAATAAAAAAGATGTGGTGGGGAAGAGGAGGGGTGGAGGGAGGGATGAGGGACAGGACGGTCAAGAATGGAAGGGAAAACTAGAGGTGGAATTGGATAGAAAATGTCCCTAGTCGTTACAAAAAAAGCAAGCACTTGTTGTAGGAGGCACAAAATGGCGTCGGGAAGCATATGGCGTCGTCAACGTAACAGCCCCCCATTTCTTACGCCCCGCCGCATTTTGAGCCGACTTTCTTTTGCAACGGAGTAAATAATATCTCCTTAGTCAGTGGATTATCGAAAGAGTTACACGCTTTAAAGAATAAATAGCTTTTCATTCTACGTTACCGTAATTTTATATGCAGTTTATTGTAATGGAGATAAATGTGAGATGATAGGGCGTTTTATGAAACTATTGGTAGACTAAAATTTTTATTGTGTACTTCAGTATTCATTAAAGTCCTATCTAGTCTCTCTGTGCATAGCCAGAACCAAAATTTTCAGTTTGTATCAACATCCACCATATAAAAAAAATTTTGATCCAAATTATAATAAACTATACGTTACCTTTTTCATTACACGAAACCTATCCAATGGAGAGTCTGAGAATTCATTTTCATAGCTATATCAGCGAGGAATGATATTAAATAGATTTTCGGCTGGGTATACTTATAGAAGAATCGCGGAATGTTTTGTATCGCGTATTGTAATTCTTTTCGTATTAATTCCATTTGTTTCTTTTAAATTGAAGAGTTTTACTTTACTCTACCATCTTCCCGAAACCATACATCGATTACGTAACCCACTGTTTCTGCTCATTTAATTCATCTTTGGAATTACAATGGAATGTTTTCCTAAGGTTGATCTTCCAGCAACGATATAAACAGGTAGTCAGGGTTTTACATAAGTGTGCTGTTTTTTCCTTACATGTATATGTATTTGTTAGTTGATGTGATATGACGTCACCTGCAGAGTCACGTTACAACTTAGTTATGAAAATGGAGGATGTGGAGCTATTGGCTGCTGAACAAGTTGTCACAAGGAAAAAAGAAAATCCTATAGCCAATAAAAAATGCAGAAGAACTCTAATATCGGTATTTCGGTCACCAGGTGACCAACTACGAGGAGAGAAATCGAAAGGGAACTTGACAATTGAAAGAAGACTATGCACCAGGCACTGACCAAGTCAAGTGGGCATTCAGGTCGGGAGGTGAGGTATATACACCTGGAGGGGCAAGGGGGGAGGGGTTAAGCGATGGTCGGTAGGTGGGGGGGGAGTTTGTTTAGGTCACGTTGGAAGGAGAGGGGGAAGAGTGGTGGCTATAAGGAGGGTGCTGCCTATTTTTGAATTGACTAACGAAATTAAAAAGTGAACTGTTGATGATTCCTAGTTCATTGTTCATAAGTTTATTCTTGTTTTCTTACCGGTCTTGTTGGAAAATGAGACCTATTATTTCAGCTTTGAATTCCCCCACCTACAAACTGGCTAAATGGCTCACCAAACAATACAAACAATTAGGGTCCGAAGAAACTTTGGGGTCAAGAACAGCAAAATTTCATTGACACCATAAAACACCTACGCATCCAGCCCCATGAGATTCTTGTTTCTTTTGACGTGGAACAACTCTTCCCGAGCATACCCATAGATATTGCCCTTGAAAACATCGCAGACTGGCTACACACAAAAGACATAACACCCATTGAAATTAAAGAATACTTTACTCTTACTAAAATTTGCATGAACATAACATACTTTCAGCTCAACGAGAAATTTTACAAAAAAACGCATGGCACAGCTATGGGAAATTCTCTTTCCTGTTTGGTCGCTAACATATTCCTACATTACTTTGAAAAAGACTGTAGACGCACGTTTGGCTATTTCCCTAATACTTGGCTTAGATACGTAGACGACATTTTTGCCATTTTTGACACCAGCAAGTGTGACATAAATGGCTTTTTGGACCGGCTGAACAAAAAACACGATTCCATAAAATTCACCTTTGAAGTCGAACAACACAACTCACTGCCTTTCTTGGACATACTAGTAATTAGAAACCAAGAGGTCTTAGATTTTGACATTTTTAGAAAACAGACCCACACCGACAACTACATCAAAGCAGATTCACGCCACCCCTTTCAACAAAAAATGGCAGCTTTTAATTTTCTCATACACCGATTACTGACGACACCACTCATCAAGCAACGCTATTTCAAAGAGTTGGAAAACATCAAACAAATAGCCATTTACAACGGATACACACCTCAAATTATAGACAAATTAGTTAGTAACAAAAAAGAAAACTTGCTAACAAATATACAACACTCCTACCAGAACGGGAAGACAACAATAACAAATTTATCGCACAACCATTCTACTAGGATAGATATGCAGTGTTCTGCAAACGAGGGTGTGCTTTTTACTTATATTTGTGCGAGAAAGACCTTTCCTTGTAATGTACTCAATTAGTGTGCAAATTAATACGCATTTGGTCATGCACTTTTCTTCGCCATGTGGATCATGAGAGCTAAGCAATGCTCTCCCTCCATTAGAAGTGCTGCCTTTCGAAGGGTTGAAGAATTCGCTGAATTCTTCTGGTGGAAAAGAGTCAAGCCCTCTGTGCCACTGTAAGAATGTGGTTAACCTGAGGCCTTGCTAAGGCATTTAAACAAATTGGCACCAAAGTCACTTACTCTAACCGGAACACTCTTCTTACGTGCTTAGGGAACCCAAAAGACAGAACACCACATTTAGACAAATCGGGTATTTACGAAATAACTTGCTCACACTGCCAACTCTCCTACATAGAACAGACGAAGCGTAATCCCCAAATCAGATTTAAGGAACACATAGCACACTTTAAGAACGGGCGTTTCGAAAGATCAGCTGTCGTCAAAAACATTTTTGAAACTGAACACTCCATCACTCAAAACGACTTAACATTATCAAAACCGATACAACACTGTAAACTCGATGCATGTTAGAGTTTACACATTCACTTAAACAAGAATAAACTTATGAATAATGATCTAGGCACCATCAACAGTTCACTTTTTAATTTCGTTGGTCACTTCAAAAATGGGCAGCCTCCTCCTAATAGCCACCACTCTTCCCCCTCTCCTTCCCACGTGACCTCAACAAACTCCCCCCCACCTACCGACCATCGCTTATCCCCTCCCCCCTAGCCCCTCCAGGTACCTAACCCCCCCGACCTGAACACCCACTTGACTTTGGATAGTGCCTGGTTCATAGTCTTCTTTCAATTGTCAAGTGCCCTTTCGATTTCTCTCCCCGTAGATGGTCACGTGGTGTCCGAAATACCGGTATTGGAGTTCTTCTGCATTTTTTATTGGCTATAGGATTTCCCTCTTTCCTTGTGACAACTTAGTTATGCTTTTTTTCAACAGCTTTATATTTAATATAATTGGTAATCTACCGCTCATGGTAGGTTTTGAATTGATCAAACTTGAAATCCCTACGTTTCTCAGTCACGCTTATCGACACACAGGCATTGGAGACCCAAACTACGATACGGTGTTCTTCAGTCCGCATACATTTAAACAAATATATTTTATAATATATATTTATGCCACCCTTTGCTCCATGCAAAAGGCAGATCTTTTTCCTCTCGCTACGTCACTAGCTTGACGCTCTTCCCTCTACAGTTATGTAATGTAGCACTCTTCAAATAATAACCGCTCTCCATATCAAAACGAACAGAGGCCTATTTATCATGGTTGACTCTACCAGGATCAATTACGATTATTCCAGCCAGGAGAGCTCTAGGGGTCATCAGAAGGCACAAGCCCTTCCACCCCGTAAAGGCTGTAGTCCAAGGTTCAGGGGGGGGGGGGGCAGTGTTTATAAAACTGTTGTATAAACTTTCTAATTATGAGGTAATTTGTTCGTAATGTTTTACTGGAGTGATGATGAGGCTTAATTAATCCGGATTCCATGGGTTTGTTGGCAATATATTCAGCCTTTTAATTAGAAATACGTTTGAATAACATTGAAAATTAATAATACAAAAGCACTTTCGCTCGACATGAATGATTATTTGCATTTCAAACTTAATAGCAGCCTGTACAACTTCGTGGAAAATGGCCTCCAACATTCCCTTCCATTTCCCCCCTCTCGCTCAATCATATTTCTTATATTCATAGGCTTCACTACCTACTATAAACTTTCAAATATCACATCCGTCCACTTCTACTCTCTTCTTTGAATTTTCGAAGGCATCTTCTCTCTACTCCTGCAATATACATGTATTCAGAACTCCCTTTATTTGCCACTCCGTCCATTTTATTTTTTCGACCCTTCGCCACGCTCATATACCACACATTTTCAAGGTAAACACATACACTCTTTCTTTAAAAATGTTTCTTTTTCATGTGTGTGTGTATATTTATATTAGTATTATAAGGTAATCTACCGGTTAATGTAGGTTTTGGATGGACACAACTAACAAATAAATATTTTGTGACTCCTAAGAAAACACAATCCAGCAACCTACTCTACATCAGGTCTCTCTTCATCTCTGTGTATTTCTTTCCTCCCTTCATCCCGTCCAACATCCCTCTCCTATTCCTGTCCTTTCCTCGTTTGTCTATCATTCCCCCCTCTATTACGGTCTTCAACATTCCACTACCGGTCAATACCCCTTTCATCCATTTTTCCTGCCTCCATACGATTTCTCTCAATAAACCCATCTCCTCACCCACCATTTCTAGTACTTCCTCATTTGTTTTCCTTTCGGTCCATTTCACCTTCTTCATCCTTCTCTACATCCACATTTCAAAAGCCTCCAATCTACGTCTATCCTTCTGCTTCAGTGACCGCGTTTCCGCGCTACACCTATGCTGCAACTATGCTCCATATCAAAGTTTTTACGAGGATTTTCTTAACGTCATTACTCATCGTCCCCGTCATCAACTCCCTCCTCCTTGAGAAACCCTCCTTGCCCAGCGCAATTCTTCTCCTTACTTCCCTACTACTGTAATCGTGTTTGTCCAAAACTTTTCCGACAACTTACTTAGTATTTTTCTGACGTTTTTACAAAATAAGCATCAACCCTCTGCGCATCTAGCATATGAAATTTCTGCATCCAAATCTTAAAAAAATATTGGAAAAGTGGTTCTGTGTATTAAATTTTCCGAATTACACGAGAGGACAGCAATCGTCTGGAACTAATGATTCCTCATCCAAATATCTGGGATTACCCTTAATTATGGCTGTGAAAACATTAATTATATCCTAACGTATATGACATAACTATTCTTAAAACAGCTACGTATCTGCAGGATAACCGATTTAATTTTATAAAATTTTAGGGCGCGTAAACACTTTGGTTCTTTCATTTGATATTTTATTTATCATTAATGAATCAATCCTAAAGTAATTGGTGATTGCCACCCCATTTAAATCTTCATCAATTCAGTTAATTTCATCAATTTAGTTCAACAAGAAATACGATTTCAAATATATTAAAATAATTGACCAGATTTCTATAGTAATATGAGATATTAACCAGCTTTCCCAATGGAAACATTCATCGGAGTGTATTATAATAAATGGAGTTATTGCCAATGCATAGAAATCAATAGTATTTCCGCACCAACTATGATTTACTTCAAGAAACAACGGGAGATTCCGCGGCGGTAACTTTTAACTGAGTCATCCGCTAAATTTGCATTACAATGCAACAAAGAATGCCTGTGACATTGTATGTACGGTATTTCGTTAAAACATCTTGTTCCTTTAAAACCCCCAAAATTTTGGAGCTTAACCGGACGAATTGGTAATTTAACTGGCTATAGCACTCGGAAATTAAGGGATCCGGGTTTGAAACCCGATGAAGCCGAATGATTGTTAACCTCTAAAATTGTTGCATTTGCAATACGATTTATTCTTTGTGTTTTTGTAATTCTGTTTCACTATTAGCATTTTTACTATTGGCAGTAAAAATCAACGAAAATATAATGTAAAACTTGTCAAATATTCATAAATATTTTGTCAAAAAAGTTGTTCATTGAGTAGCGATTTCATTGGTAGGCTAAGAAAAGTCCCACAAGCTATTACTCATAATTTTTCATGACTCTAAAGCCCCTTGTCCTACCTTACACTACGTATTCCCTGGAACCCTTTATTCTTCGGCTCCTCATCCTTTCGGCCTTCTTAGTTGACTGTTCGAAATTCTCATTCTCTTCCTCATTTCTCTCCGCTTAACGAGCTTAAGTCACATATTTCGCGACCTTCACCATCCATCTATCTCTCCCACCTACTTCTCCACCTGTTCCCGCCTTCTTCGAATACTCTTCCCCTCCTTGACCTACACACAACTTTCTCCCCTCGTCTACGCAGTGGAGTGCGCTTATACGTGTTTTTTATATGTGTAATACGTGTCTTCTACGTAGTATGTGTACTATACGTGTATCTACACTCTATCTCGCAAACTGCCGCAATGACGTGTGCCAGGTGGTGTTAGGTCACCGGTCATTCTAATTTTATTTTTTATTTATTCTAATTTTATTTTATTGCCTCTATTCCTTCGATGTTTCCTTTCCGCTTAACCCTTCTGTATTCCTTCCTCCTTCCTATCGCCAGGATACATTCCCTCCTTCCTACCTGTCACCGCCCTCTCAAATAATGACCACAAGTGCTTTTCTCCCCCCCCCTCTATTTGCACCTCTCCATTTCTTTAGTTTCCCTGTTTCTTTGGGTTTTCCATATTTCCCCTCTTTGTCCCCGCCTACCTTGCTCCTCATTCTTTTCTTCCCCCCCCCCTTTCAAACAGGTATACGTAAATATGATGAATCACTAATTGAATCTTATCTTGTACCTGAAGATGGTTCGATGAAATTAAACGCGTTGTACGTTACAAATAAATCTGTGGAAAAGTTTAAATATTGTTTTTCTGATAATTCTAATTTCATCCCACTACTTCCACACACACAGCACCCATGGATCCACTGTAAGGTTACAAGCGGGGGAGATGCGACCGGATACTACTCTTGCGATATCCTTTGCACAAATCGCAATTGTTATACCACTCCACTGGCTACACTAAAAGGACAAATAAGGAAAAAGGGTGGGCTATCTTGCAAAGTAGTCACCAATTATCAGATAGAATTCTACTCTTGTAGGGAGAACAATTCAAAAATACATCACGTGTACATTTTTTACACGACATTCGGCCAACGGGTGGGCGGCGCTGGGTTGTTAGAACGCCAGCCACTAAATGAGTGGAAGGAAATGCAACTTCGGTGTCCGTAGACTTTTTCTATATTCGCCGGTCCAACCCACCCATTCTTATTCTTTATTTTTGCCCTCTTGAATTGCTGTAACGAATAGTTGAATAGTAGTAATTGTCGCGAATGCTTGTGTCTATCCGTTCGGCAGTCTTCCTTATTTTGTGACAGGGGTCTGCCCTCTCTAGTATACGGTTGGAGGCTGATTTATGTCTTCTCTTTCGGATGCAAAACCACTCGATTGATATGATCGTATTAACTTTATTCTTGCAATGAGACATTGCATTTCTGATGATCCCCTTCCCAGATCTTGCAGTAAATGTGTGATCCATTGTGTTCTTTTGTACGAATGTTCCACGGATTTCTCCGTAACTTTCTCATACTCACTTGCTAAAGAAAAATAGCAGGTTTCCTTCACTTTTTCATCGCTACATGTCCCAACTATACGTTCGATGAATGCTCTTTCAGAGCTCCCCCGCAATTAGTGCGTATGTGTTCTCCCAATGTAGCATCCGATGCAATGGTGACACCCAATTATTTTTCGTGGTGTTCAACGTTCATCTGAACAACTCTTGAGTGTGTTAGTTTTAAAGTCTTCCCTTGTTTTTTGTTATATTTTTTAAGAATAGCCATACATATTTTAGTTTTTAATTAAACCCAATTCTGTATATACAACATTTTTTGATGTTCATAAAGTTATATTTAGTATTTGACTCTTCGCGTCATTTACTATTTCCCCGTAGATTACAGTCTTGTCGGCAAAAATTTTCATGTTTACTTTTATTTTTGAAGTGAAATAATTAATTCAAATAAGAGAGAGTAATGGGAATATGGCGCTTACTTGAAAAACACCCGATATTACGTGTACATAATTACAGCTTGAGCAGTTTATCAGTGCTTTTTATTCGAGGTTATTAAATATGTCCTAAATCCAGTTTATTATTGCTTGTCTATTTTGTCCGGTGGATCTTATCAAAGGCGCTTTTTAAATTCCCACCAACTTGGTTTTCGCTTGCCCCCAATTTATCAGCTCTACTGCGTTTCGCAAGATCTCTTCTTTCTGAACCCATTTTTCTTTGCTGGCTAAAAGGTTGTGATTGTGAAAGAATATCTTGTTGTTTCTAACAACAACAACATATTCTAGGACTTTATAGGAGAGAGAGGTCAAAGAAATTTGCTGTTAATCACTGGAGTTATTTTAATTTCCGCGTTGAAAAATATATGTGACTTTAGCTATTTTACAGATCAGGGGAATTATGCCTTCAGAAAATGATTTGTTAAATATGTAATCTATGGTAAGCACAATTTTGGACATCAGCTGTTTCAGTACTCTTGCAGAAATATCATTTTTCCCAGTAGATTTGTTTGTTTTAATGTGGAGGATTTGTTGAGTTATCCCCTTGCTTGTAATTACAACTGTCATACGTCTTTTTTATGGATCTTATGTTCAAGGAAAAAGTAAAAAAATAAAATATTTATTGCCGAGAAAAGCATATCTCTGTGGTCATCCTTAATGGCAGAAATGTATCTATCGTATGCCCTGCGGCAAGACACCCGAGTCTTGGAGGGTGGGAAAAATGGTGACTGCAAAGGAAAAAATAGATCGGACAGGCTAGGGGAAGAGGGGAAGGAGGGAGGTGACGTAACCAAGTAGGTATGGGGAGCTCGTGGTAGACACAAACGAGGGGCGGCACACAAACAGATGTGATCGAGGAAGGGGGAGGGAAGATGGAAATTTTGAGGAATGCCCACCAAACTTAGTGAGCGTCTACTTTTGCATGGATGTTGGCGGGTCGATGATAACTGATCTCAATCCCTACGCCAGCGCTGAAGAGGACAGAGTCCATCTCTTTCCACTTCCACCAAGTTCATCCGTCGGCAAAGAATTTTCTGCACGTAGCATCCCCGTGGAGTCCCTTGAAGTTTTGAGGAAATATTCCGTATTCTCCAACATGAAAACTCTCTCGATCACCCATTCGACAATGTTTCGATCTCATTACATATCCCCAGGTACCCCAGTTATCAACTCGAGGGTTAGTTTCGGCAGGAGGGGAAGGAGGATGGGCTTTTCGCATCGATTTTAACCTCTTATTACCTTCCCCTGGATGTATGAAACTCAGACTTACAAGAAGAGGGAAAGTGCTTCTTCTCCTTGTCCTGTGCCACTATTTGGTTTCCCACGAAGTTATTGAAACAAGAAAATTATCATAGAATTTCAGATCATATTACCGAAAGCATATATTCTCACATATTCTGGTGGATGCTATTACATTGACATTAATGATAAACTAATGGAGTTAGAGAGTAAAACCTTTTTACTGCCTCTGTTGTTGCTTGAGGCAGATTGATATCTTCTTCAGGGTTACCAAATATTTGATTTTTTCTTCGTTTTTACTCGAATTCCTTCGCTTTTTAACACTTCAATTGACTTTCTCGTAAAATGTACAACACAATACAATGTGGGGAATGTTAAAGTCGTCAGGATATTACGGTAACATAAGAGCAAGAGATGTGAAAATATGAGATGGTTGCAAACATCATTCAACAACAAATTTACTAAGAGTATTCTGTTTTTATCTCATTCAATTAATGAAATACGCTAATCTCTGTGGTGGGTGCGTTTTTTTCAGTCGCGTTTCTTTGCTATTTTTCCCTCACTCAAAACATATTGTTAACCCCTCAGAGATTTACTCGGATTTGTAATCGTCGACTCATTAAATATATTGCGGTTTCGAGCAAAACATAGCTGCAAAGCTCATCATTTTTATGCTCGGAGATTAACTCGTTGCATTGGTAACTTTATTCGGCATCATTTTTGGGAAAGCACTGAAAACAGTGAATAATAATTGTTAACCCTAATGGACGCATTTTCCGAAAAGTAAATATTTTATTCCGGGTATTTAATTGACCATTCGTCAACAATCAAAATTTTGAACACTCTACTGGACTTTGTACGTAAGTAGTGAAAGGTATCCTAAGTTTTTAATTAGGCAAATAATTTAAATTGAAAACCAAAAGTGGGATGGCGCCCTTAAAAATATTAAAACATATCCTTATATCACGAGACCAACGCCATGATCCGAAATGAAAATATTTCTTCGGGAGAGGGGTATTGAAAGGTTAGAATACTCCAGATATTCCTTTTATTTTTCCCCTCCTTTTAAAAATAATCTTCAACTTTGGAATTGCAGCCCTTGAATGGAAAATTGAAGGGAACCTTTATCGGCACAATGGGACGCAGCCTTATTGAATGGTCAACGTCGGTGGCAAGCCATCATTGGCTCGCCTCGATCAGTGGACCTTTTCGGCGAGCCACGACGCTGTGATTTGTACTCGTAACCGTTCTTTTGTTTTCAACTTTCGAATTTCCGTTGTTTATGGCGGTAATTCATTTGCTTAATTTTTGGCAAGGCCCAGAAAAAGTTCTCTTCATTGAATCGCAGTACATTCATGAACTTTCCGTTCATAACTCCCGGTAATGTTGGTTCTTACGTATTTAAAAATGTCTTGATATATATATATATTCTGTATTTTATTTTATATATTTCCTGATTTGCACTCTCGTGGATATTTCTGTTGAAAGTTGTTTCAGTGAGTAGATTTAAAAAAATATTACTGAGAATTTACTAATTTTTTCTTATTTTTGGTTTTTCGAACCACGACAGTACCAGTATTAAAGGTTTTTTCAGTTTCATTTCAGGAATGCCAAGTCTTGGTTCTGTTGCGATCGTAAATTTGGGGTACATAGAAAGAGATATCGATAAACCCAAAAGTCATAGGAGTAAAATAGAGAGATATATCCGGAGCACTGTAAACCTCTGCATGTAAGAGGGGGTACGAGTTTTGGTAGCGCATATCAGAGGAAGTGATGGAAGAAGAAATAGCTGGAGAATAAGACACGGTTGCCCATTATCGCAATTTCTCCTTCACTCAGAGGCGATGACAGATGTGACATTACGATAAATCACATGCGAATTAAAGTGGGCTCTTGACTAATTACGAGGGCTGTCCAGAAAGTTGACCTTCGTTTTCGTGTAGCGTGAGAAGTGGTGGTGGAAACTGAATGGTCGCTGTATTGGCGCACACAGTAGATCAGTACGCTTCGAGCTGCAGTGATGGAAAGTCACGCCCCCTACCATTTGCTTAAAACAGCGAGGCAAAATGAACACTACAATTGAAATTCCCACCCAATGCGAAGTCTGCTCATTGATAAGTTTTTTTACTGATTAAAAAACTTGAAAACTACTGACATTTATCATCGGGAAACTTGTGCTCTGTGCAGACCGAATGTGATGAATCACAAGAGTTGTGAGTCAGTGCCATCGTTCGTTTAAGAGTGAACACAAATGTCCATGATGATGACAAAAAAGAGGTGATAAGTGAGACCAGAAAATTTCGTATTTCAGTGATATTGACACGTGATAAAGCATTTATTAGCAAGGTTTCTAAGATGGCAGCAGTTTTTTTGCAGAATCATTGCTTAAGAGATAGAATAAATGTTAATTGATAAATAAAACGAATTTAATAAAGGTTAAAAAAAAGTTAAAATGGCAAGAAAATATGAATGGCACATTGTCACCATCATAGAAAAAGTAGATATTATGCTCATATTAAAGAAGGTTTATCAAGGAATCTATAAATTTAGAAATATATCAACTATAGACGCGGTAAATGGTAAACCTATAAGTGAACTAATTAACAAAAAATTTCAATACTTTATCCGCAAATTCTGTTCCCACACCAATAACTCAATTATCTCAAATGAATTTTTAAAAAATCAAATGGCATTTTACGGAAATTCGGATGAGTTTTAATGCATAATAATTTTCAGTTCTCCAACTACTTTTAAATGTTTTTTTAGGAGAGCACCGCAGTCAAACGCTGACAAATGACGGAAATGTTCATTTTCGGTGAACCGATTCTGATCGATATCTAATCAATTCATCTGCTCTTAATAAATAATGTAATTAATTCTTTAATAATGGAGAGAGTAGTTTTTTAGTTATCCCACTCACAAATAACACAGGCATAATGAGAATGCGTTAAAACGTATTCATAGGATATAAAAACATGTGTTTTCATTTTAATACCTTAATATTTTTTGCGAAAACATCACTTTCCCCTATTTCGAAAGTTATACGAATAATGTATATTATGTGTTCATATATTTATTTACGTACACACATATTGTATTATATATATATATATATATATATATATATATATATATATATATATATATATATATATATATATATATATATATATATATGAAATTAGCACTAGTGGACGAAGACAAAAACACAGAAACACACAAAAAAGAAAGGAACATCTAATCAGTATAATAGGTTTTATGACTATTTTACAGTTGCAGAGGAATCATTTTAACTAGATGCTCTCCCGGCCCGGGTTGCACCCGTTGAAATTTGATTTTTTAAGAATTAACGGAAAATTCAAATGATTTTTTTACTGTTATCGTGCATTTTTTCGTCACATACAAAACATTGTAAAATATTGAAGTGGAATCGATTCGTAGAGTTTTCAAGTAGCATACACGTGCATCAGGAATGGCAGGTTAATAATATTAATTCGATCTGTACATTGTGCAAGTAACCTAAACCTATGCACCCTGATGTTCCTCTGGTTATTATTCTGTCACTGCGAAGCTGGGAAAAAAACCACGAGGCCGCTCGCCAATGCTTAACGTTGCGTGGCTGAGCAAAGATTTCAATTTAAAGCGTATCTATCTGAAACGATACATTTTATTCGAGTTTTTAGTTTGTATAGGATGACCTTTTTAAATGTCACTGTTCTGCTTAAAATCCATTCTTCCTATCGAAAATACTAATGCCAATTTCATTTTATCCAAATTGAAAATTCTATGGGGGTATCTGAAGGTAAAATATAGAATCGATATAAATTTCGAAGGATGTTTCCTATGAATTTGTTAAATTTAATTGTCATTATTTGAACATTTGAATTAATATAATGCGTAAAGAGTAAGCGAATAAAAATGGAAAACGCTTCTCTTCTCCCAATCATTCATCAAGATCAACTTCATTAAAATCAAATTAAAATCAATTCTAGGGAGAATTTATGGATAAACTATTTATTTTTTAAATGTTCTTTCATTTCTAATCATTAATATTAAATATGAGTTGAAATAGCATCTGTAAAGGTCAGCAAAACATTTATAACTCTTTTTGGCCGGGCGTTTTGACGATATTATTCGTATTTATTGTCAGTAATTAAGTATTGGGACTTGGACAATAATACAGTGAACAATCGAAAATGGTTTTCATTTCATGGCCGTTTATGTGTTTGATATTATCGTATAGCTTTTTGTAAACTTTCTCAATGAAATCTTCCCATGACATTGAGCCCAACGGAATAATGTCTATTCTGTCCAGAAGTCTGCCTCCATAGAGGCCGAGTGAGATTTCAGCTAAAAAAGTGGCGGGTGGATCTTTTGTTGAATGAATCTTGGAAGTCCGCGGTCTCTCCTTCAATTGTCCTAACGGATCCCCCTTCTTCTCCCCCAGGTTACGGCAGCGTGTCACCGAGGACTGCACTAGGTAAAACGGTCACCATGGCCTACGCTGCCCTAGGCATTCCGCTCATGCTGCTCTACCTGTCCTGCATTGGGGGTCTTTTCTCCAGGGCGGCCAGGGTCATCTTCAGCCCCAAGCATCGCAGGCGGGCCAAGGGTGAGGTAAGAGCTCAAAACGGGATGGACGACATTGGCGGGATAAGCGGCGGTGGTGAGCAAATTTTATCCATAGGGAAAGACGTTGATTCGCGCCATCACTTCTCTTTGGCCCTTCAACACTTGGTAAAAAATACCTGAAAGTCCTCGTTTCTCCCCGTTTAGGCGGACGCTATTTCTCAGATCAGTTTTTTGACCCGTTAACTGCTTTCAAATCTAGTGAGGAATGAGAGTTCAAATGGTTTTTTGAATTTTTCTGTTCACCCAGTACTAAGCCCGACGGCGTATGAAATGCACACAACAGGGTAGGGGGGACAGTTCCTTTCCCTATGCCGTTTATGGTTTCCCAGGAAGATCTGGAAGCTTGGGTGAAGCTGCAAGTGCCCAGAGAGTCTTGCATGAGAATAGAACCCGGGCCCTACGGTCAGTAGTCCAACGCTCTACCTCTGGACTACCGCGACCCACAGTTACAACAAGTACGTAAAATATTTCAAATAATTTAGATTATGAAAATTAGAGGTATATTCAATCCCGCCATTAACCGTAAAACACATCTCTTCGAATAATAGAAATGTTTGTAATAAGCAGAACAGCAAACTAAGGTTGATAAAATAATGATGGCATACTCCCTAATTAAATTGTGAAAATAATAATATGTACTTTATTTTCGAAATTCCCTGAAGGTAATGACAGATGATAATGAAAAATTACACGGATAACAGTTTTCAAGTGTCAATAATTCTTCATAAATTTTAATGCTGCTCATTGCAGGTCGTACAAAAATAATTGACTGTAACTTTGTTTAATTAGGGAAAAACCATAATGAACAATTAATTATGACTAAAATTATTTCCTTTCCATAGTCTGAAACGGCCGTAAGAGCTTTCAGGACCTTAAAATAAGTTTTTTGAATAAAATAAAATACAGTGCTCTAACCGCTGAACCACCATAACCCGAGTTTTGATTACGTAGCGTGAAAAGGAGCTACATTTTGAAATATAGGATGCAAGAGATTTTTCAAAATGATAAAACATATAGTATGAGGCATTCATTAAGTGATTCCTAGATATTGTTAGCATTGAAAATTTAATTAACTGGGTGAAATTCCATTTCAAAAGACTGCAATAATATGAACGCTATCATGTAATTTCTCGGACGTAAAAATCTCGGCAGTTTAACCGAACACATTGTTCATGTGCTCATGATATATATGTATGATACTTCTGCGGGTCATCAAGATTGTCAAAGAAAAATAAATTCTCCATACCTATGAATTCATTTTGATTGGCATGCTGTGTAAATTCTAATGACAGTTAAATGTTAAAGCTCGGTAAATCAATTTATGAAGTTGTGTGATATGAATCTGATCTAATTTATTTCTCTATTTAAACATAAAAAATTATAGTTGACTACTCCCAGAGTACCAATGTAAATTCAAAAATATATACAGGGTGCGTTCCAATAGAACTTAAATTATTTTTTAATGTCATCAATTAAATATATTTACACAAGCACTTAAAACTCTTCAAAGTACTGTCCTTGGGCCTCCACACATGTTTTCCAACGACTCTGCCATGACCGCCACGCGCCCTGGAAGGCGTCTTCGAGGACCTCTCGCAAGGTCTTCGTCACGGCTCTGGATCTCTTCTAGGGACGAAAAACGGGTTCCTTTCAGGGCTGCCTAAATCTGAGGGAACAAAAAGGAGTCTGCTAGGGCGTCGTCAGGACTATAGGGGGCAGCGTTGGCACTTGGTGTTTGGCCAGGAACTCGCGGATCGTAGCGCATTGTAACAAACACCTTGGGCTCGAGTTTGACGCACACTTTCCTCATCGCTAAATCTTCTGAAAATGCGAAACACAACAGTAGGCGACAAGTTCAGTCCATTGGCAACCATCTTGATACTCAATCGACGGTCAGAGTCCAACAATTATCCAACACCAGCCACATTGTTGTCAGTTTTGCTGGTTGACGGCCCCCCAAAGCGTCGTTCGTCGTGAACCTCTTCCCGGCCCTCCTTAAAGCCCTTTAACCACCTCGAAACTTGTGATTAGGACAGAGCAGAGTCACCGTAAAACTCACATTTTGTTAGCCTCCTCAAGAGATTTTTTTCTGTTTAGCAACAAATTTAGTAATCGCATAACGTTGCTCTGTCATCGATTCCACTATTTTCGTAACACGGTCGGCGCACATAGGGTCTCAATAACTCACGACCTGCCGCATCCACAGGTTGAAGAGCATTGAGACCGGTTTTGCATTACAAAGTTAAGCGTCCTTCCCACCTACTCCAACCGGTTTGATCCCACTCCGATCAATAGGAGCGGCACGGGAAATTCAATTAAATTACTTTTGGAACGCACACTGTAATTGCGTAAATTTATGTTAGTAAGTGAAAAAATTAAACCAGATCATTTACTTCATTAACTTCGATATATATTGTCGTTGTCCCTTTTTTAACTCCTAATTACTTCTCAGGAAAGGGTAAACCCTCAGGCAGAGCATGCCATGCTCATTCAGTTCTGTTTACGAAGGAAAATATTGTTTTTTTTTCACTTTTTTGCATCGTGTTTTAAACTCTAAGTCATTTTTGCCCGTTTGATGTGGTTTTTGTATTATGCGAGTTACTTCCTCCCATCCTTAGACTAGGGTACACATGCCTTGGTTGAATTTCGTAATTATATATTTAATTTATTTTTCTTCTCTGATTCAGACCTTTAGTGGACAAATGTGTTTACATTACCTCTTATGTCTGCCTAAAAACAACCCGAGCTGCCTTCTTTTGGATTTTTTTCCAATTTCCTTACTAATCCTCTCTCATCTGAATCCCACACACCCGCGGCAAATTCTAACATGGGACGGACTATCGTCTACAACGATCAGATTTTGGTACGTCACGGTCCATAATTCATAGTTGATGTTTTTGTTTCTTTATTTCTTCTGATAAAATTGTACAACTATATTTGGTAGCATTTATACCAATTTTATTAAATTTACCCACTCCATTATTTCATTACAACCTTTCGAACACTATATCATTTTTTTACGCTTCTAATACTGCGATAGTCATCCGCGAAAAGTACGATCTTTGATTTTATACCTTGAAAAAGTTATTCCATTAAAACCAAAAGTATCAAAGAACCTATCTAGTACACCACCTTTAGGTACTCTCGATTTTACATTTAATTCATCTGAAAAACTTTTTCCTATTTTAACACTTTATTTTATACTTTTTAACAAGTTATTTAACGAGAGCATACTACTGATATAAATCTCCAAGCCGTACAATTTTCCAAGCGATAAATCATGTGTTGCCATGTTAAAAACTTTTAATAAATCAAAGAAAACTGTGTCTACCACTGCATCCTTATCTATTATTACAAATATGTCCATCACTGTGTTTCACACTAACAACCTTTCTATACCTACATTTACAAAATACCCCGCAAGCGGCCGTAAGGGCGAATGGAGGGGGGTCACCAGCCATAAAATGGTCACCACCCTTTTATGGTCACCACCCATAAAAGAAAATAATACGACATGCAAAAGCAACACATTCATGCAAACCCACAGCCATAGAGGCGTATATATTAATGCGAAAACCTTTTTAAATTGCAAATACATATACCATCAACCAACATACACAGGCACATACAAATTTAGTAAAAATCTATCCAATAACGTGTCAAATTAGAATTGAAAAGGGGAATTAGTGCCCATTCTTAAACCATATTTCTGTCTGGTTACCTGTTATTCTATGCCTAGTTGCTTAGAGTTATACTCGTATACATATATATATATACTTATATGCGATACTTACGTCCAGCAGTACTTAACACCAGATCCTACACAAATCCCTCTTGAGGGATGCTCTACTTACAGTAATAATTTAAAATATATATTCTTAAACGATTTTGGAATTCATTTGCAGGGCACCAATCGCGTATTTTACAAGTTACCTAATATTCACGCAAACAAATTTACTGGATTTTTAACAAATAAGGTCTGTTTTGTTGCGGAAAAAGTAAATAATGACCTTTCAACTTAGAAATAACCTGGATATGTAAAATGTATGGAGAAATTATTAACGAAAACTTTCATAATGAGCGTAATAGGGCATGGCCCCAAAACTTGATCGCTGAGTCTAATCGTATTTTGGAGAATTTCGAGAGAACAGAAAGTTCGATGTCGACAGAAAAGGAGAGATGGTTGTCGGAAGGCATTCGGAGTAGGCAGGATGAGTAAATGAAAGGAATATTATTTTATTTATTATTAAAATTTACATGCGCAAATAGACAAATGTCAGGTGGCACACAAGTCCCAAGTGTTACAATAAACTTGCCTTGGAAAAATAACATGGTTTCTGAAATACAATCAACATCACAAAAGATAATAAATAAATTAAGTCTGAAAAAAGAAAATAAAATACACTTTAAGGAAATTTCCAAACACCAATCTGTAGTACATAAAAAAAAATCCCCATTTCATTAACATTTGTTTCCCAATCAACAAGAAAAAAAAATTTAGCAATTACATTTAATTTTATACAACACATCAATCAAATGATTACAGAAGTTGTTTACATCTTTTCTTAAAAGTTTGGACTCTGTTAGGAAAGGGCTTAAAAATTTTTGCAGGTAAATTGTTCCAATCAACAATTGTTTTATTTAGAAAAGAAAATTTCTTTTTATTCGTTCTTTGTGCCCGGCATTTTACCTTAAAATTGTAGTCATTTCTCCCTATAAAATTCGGGTTCCCCGCCTCTTTCCTTAGATCTGCCCAAGCCTTCTCCCCATTCAGAATGCGGAACATTCCACAAAGTCTGCTTACTTTCCTTCTAGTTTGTAAAGGTTCCCAGCCCAACGTTTTTAGCATGTCAGACACACTATCCATCCTCCTATGCTTCCCCAGTACATATCGGGCAGCCTTTCTTTGCACCTTTTCTAGTTTTTTGATTTGTCCTTCTTCATAAGGGTCCCATACTAGAGAAGCGTACTCCAAAATTGGTCTTACCAGGGTCTGATACGCCTTCTCCTTAGTTGCTTTATCGCTCCCTTTGAGGTTTCTCATGACCCAATGAAGAGTTTTCAAAGCTTTCTTAAAAATGTAATCCACATTTAGCCCCCACCCTAAATCCTTGGTTAAATATACACCTAAGTATTTGCAACTATCACTTCTAGGAATGACATTTTCTGAGAATTTATATTCCCTATTGTTTCCATTTACCTTGTTACTAAAGGTGATGGATTTGCATTTGCTAACATTAATATCCATCCCATTTTTTGTCACCCACTCCACCATTTTATTAATGTCCCTTTGAAGTATGTCGCGGTCTCTGTCATTTTCTATTTTCCTATAAATGATACAGTCGTCTGCAAAAAGTCTTATCTGAGAAATAATATCTACTGGGAGATCATTTATGTATATTAAAAACAAGAGCGGGCCAAGTACGCTTCCTTGTGGGACACCCGATGTTACCCTTGTCTTTTCAGAATAGACTTCTCCTAATTTGACCCATTGTGATCGACCTTCCATGAAATTTTTGACCCACGAGATTACTCTTCCATCAGTGTGCAGTGGCAATTGTCCCATCTTTAGCACTAAGAGATCGTGGTCAACTTTGTCAAAGGCTTTTGACAGATCGACTATTATACCATCCACTTCTATTCCCGCATCCATAGAGTCAAGCATTTCTTGGCAGAACCCTAATAGCTGAGTTTCGCAAGAGTGCCCTTTTCGAAAACCGTGTTGGCGACTATACAACCAATTCTCACTCTCCCACAAATCCCAGAGATAATCAGCCAATATCTTTTCTAATAGCTTGCATACAACAGATGTCAAGCTTACTGGTATATAATTATCAACTTGAGCCTTATCTCCTCCTTTGAAAATTGGCGTAACATATGCCTCCTTCCAATCATTTGGCAGGGCGTTATTGTTTAAGGTAACATTGAATAAGTGATTTATATAATTTGAAACTACACTACCACCCAATTTGAGCAAGTCAATTGAGATACCGTCGGGCCCTTTTGATTTATTTGCCCTCATTTTCGTTATTTTTTTATAAATGTCTGCGCTCGTCGTTTTAATACTTTTGGTGTTTAATATTATCTCTACTCCTTGTTTACTCAGAGATGTATCTACAGGATCCTTTTTGTTTACCATCACCTTAAATACACTTGCATACCAATTATTAAATGCATCAGCCTTTTCCTTATCGTCAACGATTATTGTTCCTTCCCCTTTTTTTTTAAAGCTGTTATGTTTTCCCTGTTGTCTTTCCTCATCCGGAGGTACTTATAAAATTTATTTCCATTATCTATCCCGATTATTTTCTGTAGAAAACTTTCTTTGGCTATTTTCTTTTCTCTATTTAATTCACGAACTAATTGTTTGTAAATTATGAGCCATTCCGAGCTCTCGTTCCGTTTTTTGTGAATCACTCTCAGTTTTTTCTTCAAGGATCTGATTTTGCGGTTGTAGAACTCTGGGTCCGTATTTTCTTTAAGAATTTTTTTCGGGACAAATTTGTTTAATCCCTCCTCCATTATCCCCTTAAATGTTTTCCAGATTTCTTCTACATTCTGCCCAACACTTGCCCATTCCGAATACTTTTCCCTTAAAAAGGTCTGGAACCCTTCCCTATCACCACGTTTATATTGCCAAACTGTCTTTTTGTTTACTAGCCCCTTATACTGAGCCCCCTCCCAATTCAGGTACATACGCACAGCTGAATGGTCACTTATTCCCGGAAGGACTTCAACTTCCCCTACCCACTTTTCCGGTCTCACAAGTATGACGTCGAGGATGTTTCCCCCGCGCGTGGGTTTTTCCACCAACTGTACAAAACCCTCCTCGTTTATAAGACGACTAACGATTTCTTGGGCCTTCCCACCCCCCACCGTGACCTCGTCTGCCGACCATTGAACACCTGGAAGGTTTAAGTCCCCCGCTATGAGGATATGATCCTCAGGGTTAGCCGAGCACATGTCTGCTAATACCTCGACTGCGTACATCCCTTCGTTGGGGCTTCTATACATAGCAACAATTTTTAAAGTTTTCCCTCTATTCCTACCTTTAACATGAACACATATCATCTCACAATCATTTCTTATCCATTCCAACGTGCTTATAAGTTTTTTATCTACACATATGAATATCCCTCAATATCGAATATCGACCTCAGTACCGTAGTTAATAGCAAGCTCCGTCTTTTCGCCGATGATGCAGTAATTTATGGGGACATCCGAAGTCACGAAGACAGAGTCGTGTTAGCCAACGACCTAGATGCAATTCAAAATTGGTGCGATACATGGCAATTGGAATTGAATTTTAAAAAATGCGTAGTAATACATTTTTGGGAAAAGAGTAATTCCCTCCCTTATAGTTAAGTTGTAAGGGTTAGGTGGAAGAAGGGACTATTTAGTCTCAACCTCGCCCAATTAAGTCGATAATAAATAAATAAATAAATAGTTACAAAGTGAAACAAACCAAAATCGCGAGGGTAGATTCCTTTAAATACTTGGGTGTAACAATTACTCACGATCTGTCCTGGGGAAAACACATACGAGAAATATGCGGTCGTGCTAATAAAAAATTGGGATTTGTGAAAAGAGTGCTAGGTAAATGCGACGAAAAGGTGAAAGAACGATGTTTCCTTGCCTTGGTCAGGCCCCACCTAGAGTATGCTGCCAGTATATGGGATCCTCACAACATAAATTTGGTTTCGGAATTAGATCGAGTTCAGCGGAGGGGGGCTAGATTTGTCAAACATTGTTATGACCAACTCAGCAGCGTATCCACTTTGTTAGACAGTTTAGGTTGGGATTCTCTTACACAGCGGCGTTTCCAATATAGATTAAACTTATTAAAAACATTTAAAGATGGGCCCTTTTCCGATGACATCAAGGATATAATACGAACCCCAACGTATTACGGTCGAAGGGATCACGAATATAAGACTAGAGAAATAGACTGCAAGAATGACAGGTTTAAAATGTCATTTTTTCCAAGAACGATAAGGGAACAGAATGCTCGTAGTCGAAATTCCCCAGGACTTAGTTCATTACAATAAGTATTAACGTACAGGTTAGGGACTTCGCGAGGATGTGTATACATGTGTGTATGTATGTATGTATATGTATGTGTGTATATATACATATATATATGTATATATATATTTTTTTTCCTACAGGTTCCCCCCACCTTTCCTCACCTAACTCCCAACCCCCTCCACCCTTACCCTTCCCTCATGGTGCTACACCCCCTGCCACACACCTTTTTGGTGGCTCGCAGGGTACTTATGTAGATGTAGATCCCCCCTCCACGACCATCCCTATCCCTTCTGTAAACTGCCAAATTTTGAGGAAAAATCTCGTTTGACATAATGCGATCACTTAGCCACGACTCCGTGCCTGTCACAATATCCGGATTACATGCATCAACTAACGTCTCGAAATGACATACTTTATTTAGAATACTTCGGTAGTTTACCTGCAAAACTATTAAGCCCTTACCTTCCTTTCCTTCGGAATCGTGACGTCCACCTCTTGTGCCCATTACAGGTTTCCCTGCTCACTGAGCTTTAGTGCGACATTTTTAAACAGATTTGACAAAACCCGGGATCCTTTCCTGTTTAAATGCACTCCATCGCGGCCCAAGTGACTGTCACCGACCCAACAATTAGGGTCCACGAATGTCAGACTTTGTTGCACGCAGACCCACTCTATTCCTTCGTTAATGGCTTCGATTTTCTTCCAATGTATGTCCCTTCTACGAAGAATTCCACTTATAACAATTTGCGCACTTTTGAACTTATTTTTGGCCGAGGTCGCCAAATCCCAAATAAAACCGATCAGATGGTCTTCTGACTTAGCACTTCTTACGTCATTTGTCCCTACGTGAATTATGACAACTCTTTCATCACCTTCACTAGCCATATTAGCTATTTTGTTGTCCAAATGTTCCACTCTTATCCCCGGAAACCGAATATGAACAAGGGGAGAATATTGAGCTACCGGGATAGACAGAGGAGAAGAGTTGAAGGGTAGTATAAAGAATGTGGTGTGAAACAGTTATTTTTGCGACTTTGGGGTTTTAGGGTTGTGTTCGGTGAGCCTGGAAATATGGCAGTGATTATAAGCCCTGGCTCTATCAAGAACCCATCTTAACAGGTAGACCCCTGATAATGATGAAATAAACAAAGAAAAATTTTTATTCTCGATAAAAAACATTTTTTACATATGAATTAGGATTTATTCCGAATAATCATAGTTTTCATATTCATAATAATCATAGGAAAAATAGTTTAACATATTTTGTGCTAACGTTCGATTCAGAATTAATTATTGACGTACTCACAAAACATTAACACCGCTGTCATTTTTTTGCACCAATGCAAACGCAATTATTAATTGAGGAATGTGCATTTTTTAATCGTAGTGGAAAAAATGGTGATTTACTAATATTGAAAAAAAAATTATTTTAATCATTACGAATTTTACAGATTATATTCTTAAAGAAAAAAATTAAGAATCCTTACTAGAGGAGATCCTTATATTACGAGAATAGAACATTCTATCCTTGTAATAACCGAATAGAAATTTCTATTATTATTATTTTTGGAATGTTGAAATGGTTAGGGCAAGGTGGGAAGAAGGCCATATATGGACTGATTCGTAGTATCTATGAGGAAGGAATCTGGCCGGAAGATTTTGTGAGATCGGTTTTAGTTCCTATTCCAAAACAGACAAAGGCTATATCCTGCGAGGATTACAGAACAATAAGTTTGATATCCCACGCAGCTAAAGTTATTCTCAGGATCATCAACAAAAGGATAGAGAGTAAGGCAAATGATTACTTAGGGGATGATCAGTTTGGGTTCAGGAAAGAAAGAGGTACGCGTGATGCCATTGCAGTAATAAGATCACTAATCGAGAGGAATATAGAATACAACCAGGACGTTTTTGCCTGTTTCTTAGATTTCGAAAAAGCGTTTGATAGAGTGAATTGGGAAAAATTGATGCGTGTATTGCAGAAAATAGGAATGGATTGGAGGGACAGGAGACTGATCCGCAACCTGTACATGTCTCAGACTGCTCAGGTGCGAGTAGGGAACGGAGAGTCCGGATGGGCAGTGTTAGGAAGAGGTGTAAGGCAAGGCTGCCCATTGTCACCGGTGCTGTTCAACGTATATGTAGAGGAAATGATTAAAGAGGCATGGGAAGAACTGGAGGTAGGAATGAAAGTCGGAGGGGAATTCGTAAAATCGGTTAGGTTTGCTGATGACCAAGCATTAGTTGCTCAGTCAGCCAAGGGGTTGCAAGCATTGTTGAGTGAATTGGAGGTTCAGTGCGATAAATATGGGATGAGCATAAATATTAATAAAACAAAGGTTATGCGATTTTCCAGAAAGAAAAAGGCTAAGCTAAATATTAAAATAGGCGGGGAAAAAATAGAGCAGGTAGAACAGTTTACATATCTTGGAAGTGTTTTGGACCAACACGGTCAAAGTGGTAGGGACGTAAGGAGAAGAATTGCGCTAGTTAAGGAGGCTTTCTCAAGGAGGAGGGAGTTGATGACGGGGACGTTGAGTAGAGATGTTAAGACAAGACTCGTAAAAACTCTGATATGGAGCGTAGCAATGTACGGCGCGGAAACGTGGTCGCTGAAGCAGGAGGATAGACGTAGATTGGAGGCTTTTGAAATGTGGGTGTGGAGAAGAATGGAGAAGGTGAAATGGACCGAAAGGAAAACAAATGAGGAAGTACTAGAAATGGTGGGGGAGGAGAGGGGTTTGTTGAGAGAAATCCTATGGAGGCAGGAAAAATGGATGAAAGGCGTATTGAGCGGTAGTGGAATGTTGAAGAAGATAATAGAGGGGAGAAGGGAAGAAGGGAATAGAGAATGTTGGGCAAGCTAGGTAAGGGCAGGAACAGGATAGGGATGTTGGACGGGACGGGACGGGATGAAGGGAGGAAAGAAGTACACAGAGATGAAGAGGGGCCTGATATAGATTAGTTTGCTAGGCGGGGAGTTACAAAATTTTTATTTGATAGTGGTGTCCATCTAAAAACCTATCCTAACCGGTAGATTACCTAATAAAAAATAAATACTTGAGAAGTCACCAGATAAATCCCTTTACGTACACCACAGTGGGAAGACAAAGGCAAGTGAAATATAGTATTATCATCCCTCAGGTTATCTATCCCTCCTCCATTTCAATTCCGAAAGTTTTTCAAAGGAGTCACAAGGAAAAGGCACATACATTGTTTGTAGGCATAGTCACTTAGAGTTAAAAAAAACCAATAATTGTAAACACTGACACTAAAAGCTTTCTCTGCTGATTACACAATGGGAAATTGGAGGGTTAAAGTCTATCTTTTTCGCTAAGAAATAATAAAAAAGAGCAGTTCCTTCAGTCCATGGAAGTTATATCCACCGCTAATTCCCATATTCGAAAGAAACATGGTCAATACCTCTCAAATGGAAAGAGGAAAAATTAATAAAATATATTTATTCACCATTTTGACACAATTTAATGGGAAAAATTACGAGATCATTCAGCTGTTATCTCCGAATAAATTGACCACCACACACCAACAAATTCTGTAATCATTTGATCTGAAAGAAAAAAACATAAAAGTTATTGAACATGGCCAGTCGTTAAATGTTTCATAACTTGAATCGATGGGTGGCCACCAGGTGACGCGGAAATTCATTTCACCCGACCAGTGAAAGAATTTTTGAAAGCCAACGTAATGAATTCATGGAACTCGCAATGCTGCGCAGGGGGACATAAAAAGGTATTTCTATGTTTACCCACTGCCGTGCACCGATTTATGAATTGGAGCAGACCGCAACGATCAGTAACCTCAAGGGATATTAATAGCAATGTGGAGTGTTTACCGAATACTCAAATTAAACAAAATATCGAGAGTCTATAATAGAATGTACCTCAATTGGTAACTCATAACTGGGACATCAGTCAATGGGCATTTTATTTACTCAATACGTTACCGCTAAAAAAATTAGCACTGCTCACATTTCAGTACAATATTAAGCGCAAGCTAAAAATAAATAAATTGACATATGTGGATTGTTGCCGAAACTATTAAGATTAAATACTCAACGACAAATACTGGGTATATTTAAGCTTGAATTGTGCTGTGGCTGATCGGAGCGATAATTTTTAACCGGTGGACGTAAATTAATTTTTGAGCCTGAAAAAATCCAAGTATTAGTATTGGAAATAGCGTAAATACACACCAAAATGAAACACCATTGTCCGGAGAAAATACGTGATTCATACATTTTATTGATCTCAACCTTAAAACCGTTCTGGGATAATTCCACAACCACGATAGCAATTTATTATTTAGCATGTTATCGACAAAAGCGATACCCAAATTACTAAGTTTTGAATGTATTTACGAATGCCAAAAATAATTATTATTATTAGGTAATCTACCGGTTAAGGTAGGTTTTTGGATGGACACAACTATCAAATAAACATTTTGTGACTCCCCACCTAGCAAACTAATCTATATCAGGTCCCTCTTCATCTCGGTGTACTTCTTTCCTCCCTTCATCCCGTCCAACATCCCTATCCTGTTCCTACCCTTACCTCGCTTGCCCAACATTCTCCCCTCTATTACCCTCTTCAACATTCCACTACCGCTCAATACGCCTTTCATCCATTTTTCCTGCCTCCATAGGATTTCTCTCAACAAACCCCTCTCCTCCCCCACCATTTCTAGTACTTCCTCATTTGTTTTCCTTTCGGTCCATTTCACCTTCTCCATTCTTCTCCACACCCACATTTCAAAAGCCTCCAATCTACGTCTATCCTCCTGCTTCAGCGACCACGTTTCCGCGCCGTACTTCTAGCGTAGCGCAATTCTTCTCCTTACGTCCCTACCACTTTGACCGTGTTGGTCCAAAACACTTCCAAGATATGTAAACTGTTCTACCTGCTCTATTTTTTCCCCGCCTATTTTAATATTTAGCTTAGCCTTTTTCTTTCTGGAAAATCGCATAACCTTTGTTTTATTAATATTTATGCTCATCCCATATTTATCGCACTGAACCTCCAATTCACTCAACAATGCTTGCAACCCCTTGGCTGACTGAGCAACTAATGCTTGGTCATCAGCAAACCTAACCGATTTTACGAATTCCCCTCCGACTTTCATTCCTACCTCCAGTTCTTCCCATGCCTCTTTAATCATTTCCTCTACATATACGTTGAACAGCACCGGTGACAATGGGCAGCCTTGCCTTACACCTCTTCCTAACACTGCCCATCCGGACTCTCCGTTCCCTACTCGCACCTGAGCAGTCTGAGACATGTACAGGTTGCGGATCAGTCTCCTGTCCCTCCAATCCATTCCTATTTTCTGCAATACACGCATCAATTTTTCCCAATTCACTCTATCAAACGCTTTTTCGAAATCTAAGAAACAGGCAAAAACGTCCTGGTTGTATTCTATATTCCTCTCGATTAGTGATCTTATTACTGCAATGGCATCACGCGTACCTCTTTCTTTCCTGAACCCAAACTGATCATCCCCTAAGTAATCATTTGCCTTACTCTCTATCCTTTTGTTGATGATCCTGAGAATAACTTTAGCTGCGTGGGATATCAAACTTATTGTTCTGTAATCCTCACATGACGAAGCCTTTGCATTTTTTGGAATAGGAACTAACACCGATCTCACAAAATCTTCCGGCCAGATTCCATCTTCATAGATACTACGAATCAGTCCATATAGGGCCTTCTTCCCGCATTTTCCTAAACATTTCAACAATTCTACAGGGATGTTGTCCACCCCCACGGCCTTATTTGCTTTCATCTCCTTTAATGCCCTTTCTATTTCATCGTCGAGTATGCCTGGACCTAAGCTATCTTCTTCTACATCATGTTCCTTTTCTATCTCTAACCTTGTCGGCCTAAGCTCTTTACCATACAGTGTTTCTATGTATTCCTTCCATCTCTCTTGGATTTTTCCTGGTTCAACTATTATCTTACCCCACTTATCTTGTGGGGTAAGATAATAGTTGGTTAGTTGGTTGATATATGGTAAGATAGTAGGTTGGTTAGTTTAAACTCTTAGCACAGATCTTGCCTTCTTACTACCCGATAATAACCTTGCTGTATGGAGCACCAATTTCACCCTTCTCTGTAAACTTTCCATATCCTCGCATTGCGTTTTCCACCATTCTTCCTTTGCTTTATTTGAGGCCCTTCTAAAATTATTATTTAACTCTTTGTACTTCATTTTGCCTAACTCTGTGTTTACATTCTTCCATCTCAAATATTATCGTACGTAAAATTGAACTTAAGAGTGGTTAAAAATCATATTAAAACACTGTGAAAAAGAACTACTCTGTCAGAGTTCCATTTATCTTCTAGCGTCTCATATGCATACAACATTAGCTTTCTTATTAGTAAATTTATATTTCGGAAAAAATGACCGATTTTATCCTATCATCATTCAACGATGGTAGTTTGATGATTATTAAGTGGCAGGTTCACCCATCTCCATTTATGCACTCCATCGCTCAGAAAATATCGACCAAGACTAATATGTCCATTTCCCTCAACTTGCTTATGTCCAAGCAGAGAAAGGTTGAAAAGGCATTCCCGAAAGGGCGTAAGAGGCCTTATTTCTGCCCCCCTCCCTACTTTTCTCGGTAAGATAAATAGTGCTCTTAGCTAAGATTGTGGAGCTGGATATGGAGGCGGAAGAGACCTAGATGTCCATGATTTCCAAGAAGCCATTACTTGATCGAAATTGGAAGTGGAGCGGTCGCTGCGTTAAGATAGCAGAGGCCACTTGGACTAATGCGGCATGGGGGCGCATTTATTGAGAGGCTCTTTCTACTTGCTATGTCGTGAAATTTGTAACCTGGTTTGCGTAATATTGAACGAAACGCCCTTAGGGAAACAGGAACTCAAATGAGTTTTTCACAATTATGGTGGAGTTTACCCTTGCCCTTAATAATTGTAAGAGATGGTTTCGATAAGAGTTAGATTTTTAGAATTAATTTTCGATTCCAATATTTATTCGATGATGAAAATATGAAATTAACGGCGTTTAATAAATCCAATGAGTGAGATCGCGTTACAGAAGAAAATTCAAGGCTGCGCCTGTTTGGAATATTCTGGTTTAAAAGGATGCAATTAATTCTGAGAATGACTCAAATAATTCCAAAAATATTTTTTTAAGATGTCTTCATTTTTCTCTGGACCTACATGTGAAGACTTAATAAACAATAGTAACCTCGCCAGTCTCTGGCCATTACAATGGCACTTAAATCCCATCCTTGTCCGAGATTAGAAGTAGAATAGTTACGAAAACTATTTAACAATAATAATTGATAATGCATATTAACCCCAACATTTCCTGCATTTGATCAAATTTCATGCAAAAAATTGGAAGAAATGAGAAACCCTTGGATTAATTTAGATTACTTTAACTGTGAAATGCCATTTCGAATACTGAATACAGAAATTAATGAAAGAAACAGGATAATCCGTAGTATGAATACAACAAATTCAAACACACTCTTGATTTTTTCAATCATCTTAGTCTCAAAGAAGGTAGAAAAAATAAATTGAGTTACTTAAGATAAAGGAGATGATTGGTTAAAGTTAGTGAGAAATTTGAACGTTTCCAACTGTAGAAAAATGCGGCTGCAGAAACTGTAGAAATATTCATGTAAGGACTTCAAAAGGGCTCGCAAATATTTTGAGGCGACTTTTAATTTACTTTCGTGCTTCAAAACTAATGCTCGGTCACTCATATATTATAGCATTTGCAATTAGGTTCCCCACACTATCGCGTTCTCAATAAAATGTTTTTAATGCTGTTTAAGCAGTTTGTCCGGAAAGCAAAAGGGTATACTTTCTCTCTGCGCAAGTTGTTCACATGTAAACTTCTAGCAATGAGCAGTTAGATTTCTTCTCGAGAAAAGGATGAGAGGCAAAAGCTAAAGGCAAGGGGATGAGGCCAGAGGGTGCGAGAAGATGAGCGGGGATTAGGGCCTTTGGAGGGACCTATATGTGAGGAGGAAAATGGAGAAAATAAGTTGGGCGGAGAGAGAGGGAGACTAAGGGCAAAGTTTGAACCATGGTAGGAGAAGAGAAGTTGCCTGGGGAAATCCGAAGAAGCGAGAATCTAGAGTGGAGGACATATTGAGAGGCAGTGGGATGTTAAGAGACCGTAATAGAGGAGGTAATGCTGGGTGAACTGCTAGTGGGAAGAGAATAGACTTTGGACTTCATGAAGGAAGTTAAAATGTATGAAGAACTATTAGGAAAATAAGAAAGAGAAAACAAGAGGAAACCCTCGCGATAAGTAGTATATGTCACTTGTAATAGCTCGTTCCAAATCTAGCTTTCATTGGCGGATTACGCATGGTGAAATTAAATAGTAAGAGCACTGTTATGTAACACATATTTATTTTGGTATTATTTCATGAAGTAACAATTATAATGACCTCTAAAACTTTTGACTTAAATTACCTAAAGAGATCCACTAAAAAGGTGTGTGGTAGGAGATGAAAGCACCAGGAGAGGAGGGGGAAAAAAATGTTTGATATGTAGCTGATGCCATGTCCTGCATCTGTCCCTGTGTTCACTATTTAATACTCTTTTGGTATTGGGAAGAAAATCCGTCTTTTTTTTTAAACAATACATTAAATCGTGTGGGGGTCCCTACTTGTTCATCCCCATTTATTCCTATTTCTACATTATTTAATATAAAAGATATACCAATTATACCAAGAATTTTTGGAAATTACATATAAATTCTTCCATACAATATTAAATGCATGATAGCTCCTAGTTTATCTATTTACATGCGCGCATTCTCGCAGCCACAGACGGCTAGTGCTCTTCTTAGGGTGCTGGATCCACCCTCTTCTCTCCTCATATTACGTCTTAGGGTGTCATGGTTTTTAAATTTACTGAGAGTGCATTTGGTTACTCTTTCTAATATTCATCCCTCCCTCATTGTTCTAGACAATTTTTTCCTAATTATGACCTGAAATTTGTATTTTTTTAATGTGAATTTTATAGTTTCGCTGTATCTTCTTCTTTCCTGTTCATTAAGCGCCAGATATTATATCGAAAGACTTAAACTTTTGGGCACAGACCAATTCTGTTATAGATGGTGTCATTAGTTTTACACTTTTCACACAAAGTTGTTTCCGCTTCCCCTATTTTCTTAAGGTTGACGCTACAGCTTCAATTTCCAGATTGTATCTGAGCAAAATTTGTATTTTTATTTCAAGAGTACCTAGTTTTGGTATTTTGACAGTAATTGGTAAAATCCGATGTGTGTGTTTAGGACTTCCCTCCCAGTCTTCCTGCCCTCGTTTCAACGTTTCGATTCTTAGAACAGCCTATAGCTCTTCCTTTGTAAACGTTTTTCCCCATCTAATTTGATTCCAAAGTATCTTATAGTAATTACGTTTTACTTAAGAACTTAAGTGTTAGGTGGTGTAGCTTCTTGCTGCTTCGATTAGTATTTTTTAGCACCCTGAAAACAACCGCTAGGGTATGCGGCGGGGAGTGAATACACACCAAACTAATTTTGACACGCTTATTTTTACCCCTAACTAGGGGTAAAAATAAGATATTCCAACTCATGGTCCCCTCCCTTACCTCTCAATAATTTTGAAGTGCTCACGTAGTAATTTTGAATGGAAAATATAAGACTATATTCATGTAGCTTAAATCCATAGCACTTCTCTGCCCCAAGTAACTCTTAGAATTTCAGTTCTGGGGGACACTTCAATAAATTAACCACCATGACCAATTTCTATATTTCCTTCCGTTTATCCACCACTCAAGTAATTGTAGAATGAATTTTTGGAAATCTACAAGGTGCCGTTGGAGCACCTGGTGGAGTGACGAGACACAATAGATTAATTTTGACTCGAAATATTCAAGAACTATGACCGACATCAACCAAATTCTTATATTCATCTTGAAGGAATGTCTCACGGATATCAATAATAATATAACCGGAGAAGCGAGATAGCGCCGGTAAACAAAAACACAGAGAAACACATACAAATTAAATGCGTATCCCGAAATTTGGGAGGCCAACCCACCTTCCTCAGGGGAAAGACGGAACTGATAGTCTGTCAGGACCCGTGAAAGAAGAAAATGCCAGTTCCTTCTTTCTCCAGAGGGAGTTGATTTGGCCACCGAAAATTCGGAATATGTGTCATTCGTTCGAACGAGTATTCGATATTTTATTTGATATTGTAGTCCCTGAAAGCCACCGCAAGGGTGTGTGGCATAGACTTAATACACACCAGACTAATTTTAACTCGCTTATTTTTCCTCCTACCGCTGTCTGATAAGGTTGTTCTGATCCCTTATCGTTCGGGGAAAAATTATACCTTAAATCTATCTGTTCTTCACTTAATCTCTAATGTTATTGACATGGTTTCTCCTATCGTAGTGCGATGGGGGTAAAAACACATTTACAAATCACTGCTTAAGAGACGTCTTTCCAATTTATGCCAGAGCTTCAATTTGTAATTGTACCTTCCCTCGGTGAGTGATTCTCAGCCTAGCTGCCCTGATATTTTGGATACGCTACTATTTTTACCATAACAACGTTTTACAAATCTAGCTCCTCTACGCTGCACGCGATCCAATTCGGCAATTAATCGAAATTTGTGAGGATCCCAAAAACTTGCAACATATTCTGAATGAGGCCTAACCAACAACAGATAACATTTCCCTTGGACCTTTTCATCACATTTACCCAGAACTCTTTTAATAAATCCTAATATTAGTATAGCTTGTCCACATATTCTCCGTTTGTGTTTTACCCAGGAGAAGCCGTGAGTGAGGGTAACGCCTAAAGTATTTAATTGAGTCTACACGTTCCATTTCGGTGTTCCCAATGCAGTAGGCGTTCGGGAAGGAATTGCTCTTTTCCAAAAATTCATCACTACGCACTCTTTTAAGTTCAATTCTGATTGCCAAGTGTTGTACTTGCGCTGTATAGTATCTTAGGTCATCTGATGAAGCTACTGTGTTCTTAGGATATGTATGTATCCCGTACTGTGCGTGTTACCGAGTGAGTTTCTCTTTTTTGTGTGTTTCTGTGTTTTTGTCTTTGTCCACTAGTGCTAACCTCATACACATTATTATTATTCACTTCCGTGAGACTTTGCATTTAATTATAATATAAATTTATGCATATAACACAAAAGTGTTATATGCATAAATGTGTGTGTGTGAGAGGGGGGGGGACAGCGATTCGTAATACACACACACGAACCCATGGGTGCAATTTTTGAGATACCCTGTCTCTCTCTACCCCCCATTCAGTCTAGTTCCGGGGCATCGGCGTCCAACTCCAGCTGTCTGCACGCCTGCTGTTGTTGCTGCGCTGCCCCGCGCTCGGACCGCAAGCCGCGGTCGCAGAAGCAGTCCAAGTCCGGCGCCGCCAACAACGCCTCAGGCGGCGGCACCGGTGGAGTGGCGCCTTCGGCGTCGGTAACGGTGGCCTCCTCCGTGTCTAACCCCCCCGCCGACGTCACCGCCACGGTGCGCAGGAGCAGGGGATACCTTGGTGAGTCCCGGGTTCTACACTTCACACGAGATGTCTCCGATTTCTCTGTCCGTTGCCCTTTGACGGGGAGTCAAATCATCATACGCTGATCATGTCTCACTTCCGTTAACAAATAGTCAGTCAGTAGGCACTAAGTTTTCAATTGTCAATTTTTGGACTAGGAATATTATTTCGAATTTATTAGATGTTATTTTTCTCCGAAACTACCATATGTACGAAAAAAGTGAATAGAACATTTTTGGTCTGAATTTTTTTCGCTTTCGAAAGGTGATATTGATTTTACTATAACACTAATTTCTATTGAGATAATTGCTATATTTTATATTAAATTTGGGTGTACGCGTACCTGGAGGTTGTAGGTGGTCAGAGTGAATATGCGTGATTGGCCTTCCTCCAGAGTCGCCACGCAGAAGTAACTTCGGCTGGGGGTCCTTGTAGGTGTGTCAGCTGGAAGTTGGTAATTAGCCAATTATATTGCGAATTTTACATACATTATACGCGCCAGTCTGCACATTCCTCTTTTACTCTAATTAGATTTCTACGCGGATTCTCTTTGAACGAGAACAAAGGTCCCCGTTTCCAACTGTTGAATACTGGAAAGGATGGCTAAACTACTGATGGATAAATCTCTCAATTTTGCGCATTACTAAGTGAATCACAGCTACAGTGTCATCGATCCTTTTCAGCAGCGTCCGTATACACGCGGATAGCATTGTGGGAGGCTCAGACACAGAGTGCAACGAAAAAAAGGGGGAAAAAAGGAAGAGCTCGATTTTTGCAAATAAAAATCTTTAAAATTTTCGCGTTTTCATTCAACGCTGTGCGCAAATTTCAAAACAAAAATTATTCATGCTATGAATTATATCTTCTCTCTTGAAATTTGGTTTCGCGGAAATGTGAAAATGCCGTTTTTTTCCTTTCAGGAGCGTCAAATTTTCGATTTAAAATTAAAATTTTTCAAGGTTTTATTGATTCGAATTGAATGACAGGAAGTGCTCTTCGAAGCCCGATTGCTTGTCGTTTGGAATGTTTTTACGATGGTCAGTTTTTTTTTATTGTGGGGATGGGCTCCGATTCGCTATTAGGTTTTGTTTCGCGTTTCAATTATTTTCCGCTACCGACTGATTATTATTTTTTCGCTTTGGTTCTAGTTTTATTTTTTGTATCAGGGAATGAGGTTTTTCCTTAAATTTTTTGACTTTATCTTTAAACTTTATCCAAATGTTTATCGGCAATATTACGGTAAGGTCTTGATCACGTAAGAATAGGAAATACGTATAGCGGGATGAAAACGATGAAATTGAGACGAAAACACTTCTATAGCACGGGCACAAAGGGAATAATGGATGATGCTATCTTCATGATCCCATCTTCACCCAAAAGGTTGGACACCATTTGGAACAAGAAAATATGAGCGAGAAAACCACTAAGTAATGAAAAGCAGGTGCAAGAGATGGAATCACCAAACCAGGATCGCAAATTGGCGATTGGGGAAGGGTTTAGTGACTCTCAGGATGCTAAAAGTGACTATGGAATTATATGCAGAAGCTCGACGGGGTGAATTATCGTGAATCACACGACGAAGGCTACCATCTGCCCTCGGTCGCTGTTCAAATGCTCAAGATAATATCAATCTTTGGCACCTACTTCATTTCAGAAGAAGGTCGCTGAAATTCGGAAGAAACATTGAGCGACGAAATACTTCACACTCAGCACATTGGAAGTCTCCTTAGAATTAGTTTTATTTATTTATTAGGTACCCTGCGAGCCACCACTAAGGTGTGTGGCAGGGGGTGAATACACACCGGACTACCTACCCTTGGCCCAAAACAACTTTCCCTCATAGCGCAGTCGGACAAACGTTATTTTATTCTGAACCCTTATCGTTCGTGGGAAAAATGACGCCTTAAATTTATCTGCTTTGTTCTTATTTTCAACATTTTCCACATTTCAAATGCTCAATGCTCTAAAGAGAGATCCTTCTAACTCATGGAAGTGATTAATCTGTATTTGACCTTCGCTCCGTGAGCGATTCCCAGCCTAGCTCCTCCAATGTTTTGGATACACTACTCTGTTTCTCATAACAACGTTTCACTATCTATTTCCTCTACGCCGCATGTGATCCAAATCAGTGATCAATCTAACTTCAGATGGATACCATAAAAATAGTTACTTCTATTCAATCCTCTCTCAAATTCATCAAGTCTCTTAATATTTATCTCTCCCAGAATGACCTTCTCGCCATAGTGGTCCACTTAGTGACTTCCCGCTATTTGCTTGGCGAGGCTTTTGGGAGTCCCCTGGTATTCCCGTCAAATGACACTCGTTACTCAAAACGCTATCTGAATCCAGATTTATGCGTTAGTTCTTCTACTAAAAAGCAGGCTAATACAATTCCGTAGTTTTGGAGTTACATTCTTGTACGTATTTTGCCACTATTTTCAAATGCTTAGTTAAACATAATTATTTTCCAAAATCATGTTCTCAAAAGGAAAAAATGATGAATAATGACCATTACCCATATTTCCTTTTCGACCAACTGGAATTCTATTATAAATGTTCTCAAAACATGTCAGCTGTTCCAATTTTTCAATTCTCACTATTAATGTTAGCAAGAGGGGTTACTGCCAGAATTAGAATTTCTACATACTCTTTGAGCTTTCATAAGTGCATATCTCAGAGTGAGGGGTGACGTTATAAACATGTCCTCCTGTCACACACCTTTTTGATGGCTCTCAGAGTATTGATGCAGATGTAGATGTTAGATTAGAGCTAGGTGGCGGCGGAAAATGTGAAATAAGTCCCCGATTAACTTTCAAATGAATTCCGAAATTTTCCCCATTTCCCAGAAAACTCTCCCTCTTCTCAATTTTCTGCGGATGACATCTCCCCCACGCACGATATGGGGAATTTCCCACGCCTCTGGCCCCAGGACCCCCTTAAAGAGAATTCTCGAACTGGCGCCATTTTCTCTCGGGATTGGATATTTTATATTCCACCGACCCTAATTCCGTGTCAAATTTCAATCTATACCAAAGTTGCACGCAGAAAATGTATATTCACCGGAATGTCCATCCTCTCTCGGAGCGGGAATTTATTATCGGAAAACGAAATCATGAATGATGAACGAATACACGAGGCACATCTTAATACAGGAAAAATGAGAATTTGAAATAATTTTACGTGTTATATATACATATATATAATACATATACATATATACATAATATATATATATATACATACATTTAATATATATACATATATATATACATATATATATATATATATATACATATATATATATTTATTTATATATATACATGTATATATCTAAAAAAATATATTATATATATGTAGATGATGTGGAAGTACTCACGAGAGCAATATAACATTTGGACGGCACAATAGAACACAGAATAAAATTGATAACATGTAAAAGAACACTCACATTGTAGATTTCTTGAGTTTTCGGCCTACACCGAGGCCTTCTTCAGAAGAATGAACAATCTCCAAAGTGAGTGTTCTTTTACGTGTTCTCTATTTTATTCTGTGTTATATTTTTCCGTCCAAATCTCATGTTCATTTCCATGATATATATATATATATATATATATATATATATATATATATATATATATATATATATATATATATATATATATCATGGAAATCATATATACATATATATCATGAGATATTATTATTAGGTAATCTACCGGTTAAGGTAGGTTTTTGGATGGACACAACTATCAAATAAACATTTTGTGACTCCCTACCTAGCAAACTAATCTATATCAGGTCCCTCTTCATCTCGGTGTACTTCTTTCCTCCCTTCATCCCGTCCAACATCCCTATCCTGTTCCTACCCTTACCTCGCTTGCCCAACATTCTCCCCTCTATTACCCTCTTCAACATTCCACTACCGCTCAATACGCCTTTCATCCATTTTTCCTGCCTCCATAGGATTTCTCTCCACAAACACCTCTCCTCCCCCACCATTTCTAGTACTTCCTCATTTGTTTTCCTTTAGGTCCATTTCACCTTCTCCATTCTTCTCCACACCCACATTTCAAAAGCCTCCAATCTACGTCTATCCTCCTGCTTCAGCGACCACGTTTCCGCGCCGTACATAGCTACGTTCCATATCAGAGTTTTTACGAGTCTTGTCTTAACATCCCTACTCAACGTCCCCGTCATCAACTCCCTCCTACTTGAGAAAGCCTCCTTTCCTAGCGCAATTCTTCTCCTTATGTCCCTACCACTTTGACCGTGTTGGTCCAAAACACTTCCGAGATATGTAAACTGTTCTACCTGCTCTATTTTTTCCCCGCCTATTTTAATATTTAGCTTAGCCTTTTTCTTTCTGGAAAATCGCATAACCTTTGTTTTATTAATATTTATGCTCATCCCATATTTATCGCACTGAACCTCCAATTCACTCAACAATGCTTGCAACCCCTTGGCTGACTGAGCAACTAATGCTTGGTCATCAGCAAACCTAACCGATTTTACGAATTCCCCTCCGACTTTCATTCCTACCTCCAGTTCTTCCCATGATATTATTATTATTAGGTAACCTACCGGTTAAGGTAGGTTTTTGGATGGACACAACTATCAAATAAACATTTTGTGACTCCCCACCTAGCATCTCATGTTTATTTCTATGATATATATATATATATATATATATATATATATATATATATATATATATATATATATATATATATATATATATATATATATATATATATATATAAATAAACACATGCGTATATACATATTTTTATATACACACATATTCAAACACGAAATCCCACCATACGGTGAACAAATATTACTTCACACATGGAAATAGATATAAGAAAAGGGGATAGGAAAACACATAAAAGACAAACACAGGACATGGGGGGAAGGCGGATTTGAGCAGATCACAAATGTATATGGACTTGAACACCGGACCTTTCACCGGGCGGATTCGCTACCAATTACGCCATTCAGGACACCTAATTTACACTGAGGCCTGCGATGTTTTAAAGCGCCCAGGTGCTCCGATTGCTTGGCCCAGAGATGGCGTTAGGGAGCTGCTTCACCCACCAAAGGAGAAATAAACAATACACACAAGAAGAAAGGACAGTAAGTTAGCAAGCATACAGCATCATAGAGGATAGGAACAGAACGGTACGTTTCCTGGCACGCATAGCCAGAAGAAGAGACGAGCCACATTGGCCAAATACACATTCAAACACGAAATCCCGCCATGCGGAGAACAAAAATTACACATAGAAATAGATATAAGGAAAGGGGAAAGTAATCACATAAATCTCTCTATACCGACGATACGGCCCTCCTGTCCTGTTCCTGGCAGAAGGAGACTACGGTGCGAAGACCGCAGAGCGCTGTGGCGGATCTCTTAGAGTGGTACCGTCGATGGCGCTTTGCTGTTAACGCACAGAAGACGAAGGCGATCATCTTCCATCCGGGAAATGGTCGGCCGCCAGGAGTGAACCTAACCGTGAATGTAGTCGCCTTGTACCTTGGGAATCCGAAGAAACCTACTTTGCAGTGCTGATGGACCGGAAACTCCTTTGGAACGCCCAAGCGCTTCGTGTACGTACAAAGGCATTCGCGGCGCTTAGTCGGCTCAGGCCGATAATCCGCCTGCCGGTCCTGAGTATGGACACGAAGCGTAGACTGAGCCAAGCGTGCGTGCTGCCTGTCATCACGTACGCTGCTCCGGTATGGTCAGGAGTGTCGCGAACGAGCCTCGCTCAAATTCAAGTGGTGCAGAATTCTGCTCTTCGTAGCATCTTGGGACGCAGCAGTTATGCCAGTGTTTCTGAGATGTACGAGGAAGGGAAGCTGGAACCCCTGGACGTCCCTCTGCCTAGAATCTCAGGAAAATTCTTCAGAAAAGCGGCAGAAGCGGAAGTAAACCTCATCCGCCGGGTTGGCGACATAAGGGTCTGACCATGGGAAGAAGAAGCCAAGGCTGCTCTGAGCAGGAAGAAATCGAACGCCTGACAACGCAGAAGAACTCTTCCCGCCTTAGTAGCCTTGGAGGCTGGAAAGACGTAGTGTGAGGGCTACGCAAGAGTCCTTGCATGGAGCAGTCGAAAAAAACACATAAAAGACGAACACAGGAAAGGTGGGAAAGGTGGATTTGAGCAGATCACAAACGTAAAAATATTTCCTTAACCAGGATTTGAAAACCGGACCTTCCGCTTGCCTGGCGGATAATAATGTAATCAATATAACTGTACAAAACGTTACTCGCTGAAAATCGGTGATGTCGCTGTTTTCTTCGGAACACCGAAAATATGGGATTTGCGATGCGTAAAATTTTTCCATGTCTTAACGTCCTAATGCAAACCAGAACAGAAATAGTCAGTGTAAAGAGAATACAAAAAGAAGAAAAATATAGTGCGTCTCAAGTCATAGAAATATAACAAAGAAGGCATAAAAAGGTGATTCGCATTATGAAAAATGTTGTGTCAGAATTTCATGATTAATCACTCATTCCCTTCAGAAAAAATGTAAACTCAGAATTATACGACAAATACAGACCAAAGTGTTTAAGTTTCGTCAACAGATAAGGTTATTTATTTATTTGATGAATCCATGGGACGAGATTGAGACTTTACAGTCCCGTCATCCAACTTAACCCTGCATATTACATTAAAGACAATTACAAACACCCAATTATCAGCAAATGGATGGAAAGTAATTTACTTAAGAGAAGACAGATCAGTTTTGAATTAGGAGGGTTATGCATTATAAATACAGTACTAATGAAAACCCTAATATAAATGTACATGAAAGGAATTTAAATGAAAGACTCCTATGCACGATTTACTCCTTATTAGATTTTAAGAAGACGATCGATCGAGTATACAATGAGCCGGATTAATGATTTTTCCTGAAAATAGATAATATTGAAGAAGAATTAAGAGCATCGATTGGGCAATAAGAATAGGCAGGGAAGTAGGAGGGACTACCCAATTTCACCACTATTCATCGACATAAAACATATGAACATTCCAGTATCACAATAGTTGTTAAGTCTTTCAACTCATTCTTCTGAAAAACATTTCACTCACAAACGTGGCCATTGAAATTTAACCTGATTGAAAACCAAAACGTTCGTACTTAATTTTTTCCACCAAAAAAATTAAAATTTGATCCGTGCACACTCAAATTCAGCTCTAATAAAGAATAAATGTTATCCTATCGCTTAAAGCTGTCAGCTTCCATAGACTACTTGATAAAACTCGTGCGTTTTCATCCGGAAAAATCATTGGCAAAAAAGCAAAAGCTTAAAATGAGAAACTCCAATGAAAATAAGTCAGCAGCGCTCATTGTGTTATCATCCTAATTTCTTAGTATGCCCTTATTAAGTTTAGATGCCTTACTTAGGAGGTCTACAAGGGCGAATATTTGCTTTTATTTATGTTTAACATTTTTTTTCATTTTTATACATTTCGTGTCAATGATTGATGCATATGATTGTGATAGTGTTTGACTGACCTCGTGCTTAACTTAGGAATTATGGATTGAAAATTTCACCCAGATTAACATAAAACTGTGCTCGGCTAGCTTTATTGGATTTGCGTAATCATTCAAAGAGCCGAAACGTTCCAATTACTCCTATTTAATGTGATTAATTGCATGGTCTTCGTTACTTCGCGGTGCAACGTCATCAGGTGGATGACGATGTTGCACAGGGACCAAAAATTGGCATATGAAAGATGGCTTAAAAAGTGGTTTTGATATTTTCCTGCTTTCGTCCGGAATCATATTGTTTCCCGGAGTGATTGGAAGATAAACTGCGGGTGGAACCACTGGCGAGGGATTTCAACCAATTGATTTGATGCTAATCGTGGAGTAATCTGCCGTGCTCACGAAAGTACAGCCACTCATTTGCGATCGTTTTCACATTGGTGTGTCATCCATATTTTGTCGAAATTGACGCCGTGCGATCGATTTTGGGGGCCATATCCAATAAAATTCGATTTAAATTTTGATTTTAATTTCTGTAGCCTCGGTGCAAACCTGTCTCGGTCTGAGAGAGGCGCATGTAATACCCGATGTGGAAAATGAACTCTAGGCCTAATGATTAGACGGTCACAACGGATACTACCGCATTAAGCTAAAATAAAACTCACATAGGTTGTAGATGCATGCCTCCAGATTATTTGTTTTACGAGTTATGTCCAATAAATACGCGAACTGAGGCCATAAAAACTTTATTTTGCAAAATTTAGTCTACATCGACTTTGTCCCCTTCAAAGTAGTCTCCATTCGTTGCTATGCACTTATTACATCTTCTTTCTCACTGTTTATTAAAGCACCCTTGGAAGTCCTCGGCAATTAGGTTTTTTAGTTTTCCCGTCATTTCTTGCCGTATTGTGTCCACATCTTCCCAATGATGTCCCCTCATCACATTTTTTGCATTTTGGTAATTGAAAAACATCACAGGGAGCTAGATCTGGCGAATAAGGAGTCAAATCAAGGATGTTGATTGAATTATTTACCCGAAACTGGCGAACAATCGATGATGAATGGGCAGGTGCATTGTCATCGTGAAAAATCCATCCATCACCTTGAGTCAAATTTGGTTGCACACGAGACACGCAATCTCTCTAACGCTTGAGAACTGTAAGGTAGAACTCACCATTGAAGGTAAAGGACAAGGGACCGCACACGATCAATGTTGTCGTCAACACACGTGGTTGAAGGTCGTCCCAGCCTCGTATTACTCCACGGGGCGTCTTGTTGACTATCTTTAAAACGTTTAATCCACTTAAAAACGGATTTTTTCCTCAGAGCTTCATCAATGTTAACAGCTGTCAACATTTCAGTAATTTCTTGATAACTTTTATCGCACTTCACCAAAAAACTTGATGTTGATTCGTTGCTCAGTGACTTCGTCAATTTCCATTTTCCAAGAGCGGAGTCAAGTGTCTACTTGCGAATACCTTCTGCAACGGCATCGTGACGAATACCCAACTCCCTTTAGTTACGACTTGGCACCAGCAGACTATTTTTTATTCGAAGTGAAATCCTCCCTCAAAGGACACCAACATGGGACCCTAAATGCCGTCAAAGAAACTTGCTCGCGTACCCTTCTGGATCTTCCGGAATCCACCTACTAGGGACCCTTCGAGTCGCGGAAAAGCCGCTGGCAAAAGTGTGTCTACACTCAAAGGATGTACTAAGAATTTTGAAGTATCGTAGTAATATGAACTAAATGTATATATCAGAAACTTTTCCCGAATCTGTTTAAACAAACCATCTATCATCTAATAATTGTCCAGTGTCCATCCACCTCAAATGATTTTCTTCTATGAAGAATCAAAATTAGTGACCATTCGTGAGACATGAGGTCAATACTGACAAAAATATTTCTGATCTTTTTGAAACTCTTTCCTCTAAACAGCACTGTTTACGTTGTTCTATCTACATATGCATGTAGATTTTTGAAGTACTTTAAAATGGATTGAACGTGATTGATTGGCGTGGCACCCCACATTTTCTCAGCTTCTTCCTCGTATTCCACCCATCCTTATTTTCTTCCGCGAAATTTTCATTTGTTCTTTTTCTCTTCATATGAATCGCGCTCATTTTATCTCCTCTAGCTTAAATCTTCACTCGATGAAACGTTTACTCATTCATTGCACCAATAATCTGGCACTGTTTCGTTTACACTTTCTACGGCCCTTCATTTCAAATTTATCCAAGGGCATACCTCAGACCATTTTATTAATATTTATATTATTCAATTGATTGATTATCCTCAACCATACTTTCCTTTCAAAACTCATTCAATGTTAACTCTTATACAACTCAGAGAAACTTCTGAGACAGTAGACCGTATTCACTTACTTGAAACGTAATGTCTCATTTGAAACTAAAAGTACATACCTCGACTGACTTGTATGCTATTGCCGAAAACTTAAAATCTCCAATCTGTTACTACCGATTCCGCTAATAATCCCCCTTTCTCTTTGTTAAATGTTCACACAGGGCACCTATTCCTCTCCACATCATTTAATCCACCGCCTCGCTTGCTCTTTGCATTCACAGCTCTAAAGTTTAAAGTAACAGTTGTTCAATCAACATGGCCGTATCCAATTCCTGATGGAAGAATCTTTTTTTTGTACAACCGGCACTGCCCATTATTCTTGCCGTCGTCTGAGGCTTTACTATATTTTCACTACTAAAATTATTGAGAGCTGCATTGGGATTCATCTCCAGCTCTTGCCGTAATTCTTGGCATACTCTTACCAATTCCTTGAAATGCAAGATCTGTCCCAAAAGTAGGACTTAGTCGATTTGAAAAAATGTATTGCCACTAGTGATAAACTCTCTAAAAGGTTTTCCAAGTAGCACGCTTATGCGTCCACACACGGATGCCAGCGGGTGTTTCATACCTCATACGCCTTCTTAAAGGCGGCGCCCGAAATGCTGCTAAACTTTCTCATCGCGTTGTAATGATTCCACCGACCCGTGGTGACGTCCTTTCAGCGCGAATATGAGGCAGGGGAAGAGGAAAAAGTCTGGTGGGCAACATCAGGGCTGTAGGGTGGTTAAGGCATGGTCGAAAAGTTCTTACCACATCCGCGTGTGAGTTTCCTTTTGTTCATCCGAGAGCACTCGAGGCACCAACTTTGCACCCACCTTTCTCATGCCCATGTTTACGGTCTCAAGTCAATGCAAATCACTGCTAGGGATGATAATTTCATCAGAAACCATGCGAACACTTCATTTGCGACCCCTGTCCAACAATGCCTTCACTCTTACAAGATTTTCATCACTTTTTGTGGTCGAAGGGCGTCCTGGGCGTCTCAACCCTCCCGAAATAGCTTGTGCCACTCAAAAACACCCAATCTACCCATGGTGTTATCACCAAAACCTGTCTTGAGCATGTCATGAGTCTCTTTCCCGGTTTGGTCCAGTTTCATGCAAAATTTGATGTCGTTGCGCTGTTCCAACAACTAGTTCATGACGGAGCGTAACGAGATCGTGTTATAGAGGTTTCGCAAACGAACGATCGGCACTCTGCAAAGGCTGGGAGCCAACTGCCACCGGCCTCCAGTCTTTCCTGAGTTTCCCCTCTCTCGAACCCAGCCAGAGAGACCGCCGCCCATGCATCTGTAAATCAGGGAAAAAATAAGCCGTACTACTTTTGGGAAAACCTCGTAATTTATTCTAGTTTTAATTATTGCAGTAATCCGAGATCCATTCTAAACGAAAAAAATATGAAACCCGCAGTTGCCCCAGTTCTTCCATTACGGATCTTATATACAGTTTACTGATCTATCACGGGGCAATCACTTACTTCATTTAAAAAATTATATTAAAAAGGATTCTAGAAAAAATAAAGCTCAAATGAAATGCACCTAAAGAATACAAAAATATGGTTGAAAAAATTCTTAGAACAAAAATATTTTTTTAATCAATTTTATGTGTCGATCTAATGAAAATTTTGTCATTGAAAATTCTAATGAGAAGCATTACGCTTCGATATCTGCTCGCAGGCTGTCAAATATGCCTGTGTTTGTAATTCGAAACATCCTCACAGGTCAATTCACGGGACCCATTCTTCTTTCAATGATTTCAATTTGATCCTTCTCCTTTTCCGTGGATTAATTTATTTTCAACAACAGCCGCAAAAATTAGTATTCTCTCTAAAAAGCAATTTCCTTTAATTTCATGTATCTCGTTTTCCGGGTGAAAAAAATCTTTTCAATGAATTAGCCAAGGTGCTTGTTTTCCTTGCTCAACAGTCTAGAAACCAGAAATCACTCGATAACTTCTCGTTAGAACTCTTCTTCCTCTCTCTTTATTTCAGCCTTCCCGCGCCTTTCTCCTTCCCCAACGCATTTTTCCGGGGATTAAACTCAAAACTTATAATTCTCACAGGTCCCATAAACCAAAATCCCCGACCCTATAAATTTTTCCATGCGCTTAATGATGCATTAAAAGTGAAGGTTCTTTGGGCATTATTAATGGGTGAACCCCAGAGTAATTCCTTAAAAACTATTGGTTCATAAAAGCGTTGCGGGATCAGTTTAACCGACTTGTTCTTCCTTTGGTACAAGCGAGTATTCAAAGCAAATTCTTGGAGACGGCATGGAGTGTCTCGAAGAATAAAAGGCTAATATTAAATGGTGATAAAGGCAGTCCATACTTAATTGTAAACTCAAAACTTAAATAACATATTTTTTACTTACTAAAAATATCTCTCTCGTGTATAGGTCGACCCTTGATTTTTTGTTACCTAAATTTTATGTTTTTTAAAGTCAATCCATACACAAGAATACACGGTAAATTATGTAATTTATATTCAAGATGATATATCGCAAAACATTTTCTAAAACCATCGATTTTATCCAAATGAAATTTCGAGGCCAAATGGCTACAAACTATTCCTATTTGGTATAATTAACATAGAAAATATATTTTAGCCATAATGTTGTTAAATGTTAATGATAATGCTTGAAAACAAATGTCTGATAAAATTATGTAATAAATGATACAGTTAAAATACATTTTTATGACGCATAAGTAGTTAATTCTAATTTCACTAGTATTGTGTGTAGTTTTTTCTCTGTAAACTGTCTATTTTTGGGTGTATGTATATCATAAAACATGATAATGTTTTTTTACGGTGGATGGAAAAATTTTAAGAATGGCACTTAAACCAGGTCAATATACTGCACAATCATAAAGATTTAGAGCCATCCCAAACCCTTGACTGATTCCACCTCCACTCCCCGTCGTTCCTTGTTCAGTAGTACTTCGGAGTGGAGTCGATTTCTCCATCACCTCGGTGAAAACCTCTCAACCCTGACCTCCCCATCTTTTGGCTCGCACATTCGGTTAGCAATGTCTAAAACTTTTTGCAAGAAAATTTTTTGTTACTCAGGCTAAAAGTAGTTTTCATTTTTAAGGAAAACTTTTGGAGAAAAAAATAAAATTACCAAATACTTATTGAAATCAACAAATGAGCAGATATTTTGAAATGTATTTATGCTTAGGTTTCAACTATTTCCATAGTCCATAGCGTATCATTTTTTTGAGATACTGATATCATGGCCCGTTAGAGACAGGAAATACAAGAGTACGGTAACTGTTTTGGTTGAAACTTCTAGAGCGGATATTCTAATAAAATACATATATTTTTTTCAAATATTTTATTTCCGAACTTTCCTTTCCACACTTTTCCCTATAGACGAATTTGATGTAAGATTTTTCCCTCGGAAGTTAAAAAAAAGAGTATCCCGAAAGAGCTCAGCTGCAGGATCCCTTTGGATTTGCGCATCTTATTAATTGCATGATAATACGTATTCACATTGATGGACGTAAATCTTGTTGTTATAAATACCGGAATTACGCAATGGAGCGAGTTAGGGAGGTTAGCGAGTTTACCTTTTCCGAAATTTTGACTCATATATTCACCCGGCCCAATATTTTGTTTTTTAATTTTCACACAGCAATAGAATGAACTTTGACTTCAAATTCGCTCTACAGCATTGATTTGATGCATATAAGAGAACTTTCTTTTATTATTTAATGAAAAAGTGGGCATGGGTACGGTTAGGAATGAGTAAGCAGAAATAGTCCTAAAGTAACATTTTAATATTGAATGGAGTTAATCGCACATTTAAATCCAGGGCACTGTAGTCGAATCGGATTACATGATAAGAACGGTCGGTAGAATGAAAATCCCTGGCTTCAAATATCCAGTGGTCAGGTAAAACGAATCTCGCTCCCCTTTACCCGTCAGAGTGGAGTTTACCTACCCCCTATGACTCGAATACATGAACCATACCGTTTTCTGGATTAAGGCCGCCGACTAATCCCGTCCTTTCTTGGATCGCCAATTTGGGTCCCAGTTGGAGCCCCCCTTAAACCCCACCGACGGCCTGCACCACCGGCTGCAAAAGTTTTCCGTTCGACGCAGTTAATCCGAGAAAAAATCAACAACACTACGGAGGATGGGGTGTAGATTTCTTATATGGGATGTAGATTATTTGTAGCCGAAGATTTCGAGGCGAGCTCGTCCTACGAGAAGAAGGTAGCTATTAGGAAAGGCACCAGGTGGGGGGGGGGCAATTGGACAAATACGTATGTTGGGGAAACGAAAGAGAATTTTGAAGGAGAAGGTTTTTCAGAGAGTATCCAAGTACTCGGGAGGGAAGTACTAGGGTGGGTAGGGGTTTGTTTGGAGAAATCCGATGGAGGCAGGAAAAATGGATGAAAGACGTATTGAGCGGCAGTGGGATGTTGAAGACGGTAATAGAGGGGAGAATGTTAGGCGGAAAGGGCAGGGACAGGATAGGAATGTTTGACGGGAAGAAGGGAGGAAAGAGGTGCACAGAGATGAAGAGGGATCTGATGTAGAGTAGGTGGCTGGATTGGGTTTTGTTTGGAGTTACAAAATATTTATTTGGTATTTGTGTCATCCGTAAACCTACCATAACCGGTAGATTACCCAAAAAAATCCAAGGGAATTGACTTTGGAAAGTAAAGAGGACAGCCATTCAATCGTCGGATTGAAATTATGGTAATAACGATGACGTAAGGCACCGCCCAGGATTTTGAACCCGTGACCCGTTTGTAAGTGGACCTCTACCCACTACTATAGCATGCCCTCCACTTAGAAATCATTGTAGCAGATATGGGGTCATTTTTCGAAATGAGAGAGATAACGACATCATGAGATAATATTGTATTCATGACAAAGACGTATGACCTGTTAAGAATTGTTAATTTATATCCCCCACATTAGTGTTGTAATTAACACTTTCTCATCGTCAATTATAATTGTTTTCCAGCGAGTGAAACTCGACCTATTCCAGGACATAATTTGGTGTTTCACACAAATTCAACGTCGGGAAGCGTTGAATGACTGTGGAAATTATAATTTTTGAAATTGCAAACCTGAAATTCTCACTCAATCGTCGTTAGCATAAGCGACATAAAATGTTTCTTTTCACGGTCCCAACCGGTCAGTTTTGACATGCTATCATTTTTCAATTATTCCGGCGTGACCGTGCCTTTAAATGTGTAACGGCCGAGCGTATGGGAATGTTTGCGATAATTCGAAAAACGACCGCTGCCCAGGCCTCGGCACCACCGCCCCCCCCCCTCTCCCCCCGACCCCCCCCCAACCCGAATAATGATGGCGGAGATTTCTGCTTGCGCGCTCGTTGCCTGACCTTCAGACCTTTCACGCACGGTTGGTAATGCGGGGGTGTGGGGTCGAGAGCCCTCAAAACTTGGAACGGACAAACAAGATTACGCGTTTGTGCAGCGGACGTGCGCCAGGATTTACGATTAAAACAGTCGGTGGCCCACTTCGACAGAGTTTGCGCCGAAATTACGTTGTCTCGTCGGACGGACCTGCGAAATAAACCATCGGGTGACGGAAGAACTTTTACATTGCCACCAAAATGAATCATCGCGAAAAAAATAATATCAGTTCGTAATGCCAGTTCGTAATTTCTGGCCATGAATATTTTTCATGGCCAGAAATTCATTTAAAAAAAAACCAGCAACTCAAATGTAATTCATTTTGGGCGCGGTGGCTTAGTGAAATTTACTCCTGATGATTGAAAATCACGTTGTAATTGTCCATTAATATTCTCAATGATAGCTTAACCAGTTTCAATGTTTTCACATCATTATCAGTGTTAACTACACATTACTATCAATCAAACAAGCGTTTTTTTACTACAAAAAATACAACCGCGGAAACTATAATTTTAAACTAATCTTAAAGGCTTCCTCAACGTCTATTTGATGAAAGTTCCATGCTGCTCCCGGGAATTACCGTCAAATTGAATGGCTTGTTGGACAACAATTTCCCAGTCCCAGACGCCGAGTGGAGGCGTCTTCAAGCCTTGAGGGTCTTCAAGGGATCTTCGTTGCAAATATTAGCGTCTAAAATGCAACTAAGATCACTTCGACCTGAAGACGTCTTCAGGACTGGGGGCGATATTGTTATCCAACCTACGCGACGGTAATTCCTGGATGCAACATGAAACCTTTATAATTTAAAATTGTCTAAGTTTTGTTTCACGACTTAGATATTGAGGAGATTTGTAAGTTTCCCGATATATTTTAGGAATAGAACCAAAAATGCAATTAAATTCAAACGCTAAGTGTTCATCCTTCATGAGTGGTACACTTTTATTCTTTGCAAAGTTAATGTCAACCATTAATTTATTTCGCCTTGTGGTATCTTCTGGCATTTCTTTTTCTTCCTTATTCCAAATAATTTATATTTTTGTGATCCTTTTTGTTTTTTTATACTTGAGCTACCTCAGGGATAATTTATATCTCGGTCGTTTCCCTAGTTATCACGTAAGTAATGTGTTTCGCTGATTGATAATTTTTTTGTCTCAAATTTTGAAAAAAAAATGTTGGTGTCTGAAATTTCGGTATTTATTGGTCATGGTCCGAAAACAGTACTTTTACAACGGACATTTTTTGACTTTACATCGGACAACAATAACAACAACACTGACACCCCAGCCCTAGGTGGGAAAAAATCCCACCCTGGCGTGAATCGAACCCGCGACCCTTTGATTGGCAGAATAGGATGTTACCCCGCCTCCACCGGGGCCGAAAATGTGTTTCTAAATAACTTACGCCAGGCCTATGAGTTTAGCTGTTATGGTACCTAAGGTACAAGCGTAATAACCCTTTATTAGTAATATACGACTTATCTTTTTTATTCTTCGCAGTTGCCTTTATTCCTCGAGGTATTATTCAAATGAGAAGTGCTATTAAGGGATCTTGGAATCAAGCCCTGGTTAATGCCTTCAATAAACCTTCGATTGAAGCGGTGCAAATTGTTTGCTCCGCTATTCATTTCAAATTTGAGCACAAAAAGTATTGATTCACAAAATCACCCTTGATGTGCGAATTGCACTCTCCAAAAGACATAGTTCGGGGCTATGTTTGGCATTGCTAAAACTAACCTCTGCATTGAATAGTGTGGAGTTAAGAACAATTATTTGTTTTTTCAAAGACTAATAAACATGAAATAGGGAAATGTGCAATAGGAGGAAAAAATATATGACCTCACACCATTTCTATGTTTCTCCTAATTCTACCACTGGAAACATTTTAATCTCAATTACTATTGGACGTACACATCAGGTCCTATTCAAAGCTGTGCTTGTATTTTTCTTCCCTCTTATTTCTCAAGAACCCTGGACATTCGTTTCTATTGAGATTCGCCCGATGCTCATTCTCGCTCTCTCGGCTCACAGCTTCGGCAGGAGCGGCCGCCGAGTACCGGGAGAAGCTCCGAACCCTGTCCCCCGGCGACGAGGACCTCAAGAGCGGAGGGCCCGTGACGGGAGCCCTGGAGGATGGCTCTGCGGCGCAGTCGGCGGCCACGGCGTGTTGCTCGTCCGCCTCGTCGGCCGCCTCCCCCTCGGCCGCCTCCTCCTCCTCGTGCGGTACCTCGCCCTCCGCCTCTCACGCCTCCATCGCCCGCGGCGCCGCCCCCGGCTGCATCCGCTCCCTCGGCATCGCCGCACCCCTCCTCCTCTGCCTCGCCGCCGTCGTGCTCTACGTGGCCGCCGGCGCGGCCGTGCTCTCCCGCTGGGAGAGGTGGCCCTTCCTTGACGCCGCCTACTTCTGCTTCATGAGCCTCAGCACCATCGGCTTCGGGGACCTGATGCCTGGTGGAGAGGACCCCGCATTCATCCACGGCCCGCCTGGTGAGTTGCCATCCTCCGAACGATGAAACTCATTATGCTCGTGTTCCCATAAGGTGCCCTATCCGGAAAATATAATGCGAGTTCTAAAATGTCTCGGTGGAAACTCACGAATCTCAACGCATATGCATTCAACTGCAAGCCATGAATACAAATCCAGGCAACGTACGAAGAGATCATTTTTACAATTTGATCGCGAAATTTAAAAGGGAGTTGGGTAAAAATTTTCTTTTGAAATGATTAAATGCGAATTTAAAATGGCTAATTATTGTTTTCCAATCCCCTGATTACAAATTTTGCATGATAAATAGGATTGCGAACACGTTTATGTGATGGCGTACTTACTTCTACTTCTGATTCTATTTTTGCTAACAAATGATGAATTAATGGATTAAAATTCTCTCATTTTTCCCAATGGCAGGAAGGCATGATCATAACATTTGTATTTTGACAACATGTTATATCGTATATGTTTTCCAGATCTCGAAAAGTTTTTAATCCATTTTGCAGTACTTATCCACTTAAGTTTGTGGATAAGTTAGTTGCGCCCAAAATGGGGTTTGGATTAGTACCGTTAACTGACCCATGGGCATGGTAAAAAAATGCCAACAATTTTGACCCTAGTAACTTTTAGATTGATATCCAACCCCAGTCTTCCCTCACTTGATACCAGTCTCGACCTTTCATTTCTTATGTTTTGTGTCACTGTCGCAAATTGAATTTAGAATACCATTTATTTCATCTACATCTACATAATACCCCGCAAGCCGCCGCAAGGGCGTGTGGCGGGGGGTGTTAGGCCACCTCCCAAAAAAGGAAAAAAGAAAAAGGAAAAAAGAAACACCGCATTCAAAACCAAAACACACATGCAAACCCCAATCCACAACAGTGCACACATTCATTGCAACACCCCATCATTCGACGCGCATGCAACCACACATCTACCTATCCTCACTCCAAAAGCATGCATTCTTATTTCATTCCATTATGAAAGACTTTCACTTCGAGAATCTTCCATTTCCGGAATTTAAGAATCCCTGACTTTATGTTGATACATTAGATTAATGTTGTAAATACTAATCCCGAGTAATCGGTATCTAAGAGTTTTAACATAGATTGTGGCAGTACGCATAATACCTAATCTGCCGCTAACCGCTACCCGTAAGATTTTGAGATTTATTTTGTTTTTTTAATGCCAAGTTTGTTAACATTTCCTGTATTTTTATTTGTGGAGAAATTAATGTGTTATCTAAATGAAGCTTTGGTGTGAGCGAGTACAGTAAAATTTGAGGAATTGAAAATGAGGTTCATTTCCTGGTTGATCTCCTTTTTTTAAATTATCATATGGCATAGTCACCTAGCGTAAATCCACATTTTTTTTATTGTCATGATATTACCAAAGAAATCCGCGAGTCAAAATCACTAAGGAAATTTGCATTGAGGTCAGGTTGCTATGCTTGGTACGTACTAGGGGTTAGTTTATGGTTCTGGTTTACAAGAATTAAGTTCATAGTTCGTTATCGTTTACAAGGGATAAACATTTCGTTCTTGTATTTACATTGTGCACAGTAGATTTTGTTTTATGATCGCGGACAATCCCTTATTTTTAGGCGGCACTCAAATTGGGAAACTTCCGCTGCCATGAAGATAATTTTCGAAATTTAACTTGATCAACTTTTTCCGCATGAAAAGGGAAATTTAATTGACAACTAAAGTGTGTTGATAAAATAAAATACTTAATTTAGTAATATAATTTCACCGTCTATGATATTTGATAGTTTATTCAATAAATAATAGTTTTGAAAATGTAAATTTCATTACACATATTTCTGGGTTCACAATTTATGTGCCTAAACATTGTATGATAAATGAAACTTTTGTGTGGCATTTAATTAAGTAAACACTTTATTTAAAAATGCAAATTAAAAGCAAATAACATAAGAAATTTATGTTTTAAATTATCTGAACCTCTACTTTTGCAGAAAGTCGTCATCTTATATCATATATGTAAGCATTTACCAAAATTCTCTATGCAAAAGTTAGGTTCAATGAGACTTGGCAATACTAGCTTAATTAGTCATCTCTGTTTCCTAAACGCTTCCAAAAAACGGTCGCCGAAAAGTTGACGCCGTGTAGGTGTTGATTTAACTTTCTCAAGGAACAACTTAATTCTGAACTTTGGATTGACTTGTGTTCAATTTTCCAAGAGTGAATTTTCACTTGGATTGGCGGGAAATCTTGCTGCTTGAGTTTTGAGTTAAGCTCATTATAAAGCAGTTCCCCACAGCTGTATTATAAAGAATAACTTCAACTGAGCGTAATTTTCACGATTCTAGAAATGCTTGGTGACTGTTTGACCTTGTTTCGATTATTCACTAAAGCGCTGTCGTTTGCCTTGAATCACGTGGTTTCCTAGCAGGTGAAGTGTTTTTTGCTATCTTGCGTAAAACAGCTTTCTAATGGAAAGTCCTAAATTCATTTATCCTATTCTAGCTCAATTGATGTCCCTGTCTATTTTCAATCGAACGAGTGGGCCTTTAGTTACAAGAGCGTGCTCGTAGAAGCCAGAGGTAGCAACTGGGAAAGGGGCTAAAAGTCCTCCACATTACCCTGATAACGTGAGCTTTCTACGCACCATCGGACAAGGGACAGGTTAGTTGGTTGAGAGAGACTATACTTATTCAAATGGCCGACTTTTGGGTTGAGGACCACTTTTCTAATTAGATATATTGTTCTGGAATTCAGAGTGATTTGGCGAATTCTATTCTTAATGAAAGAAGAAACGTTATCTTTGTGAAAGAACTGATGGCGATTGCCCTTTGACGAATTGTCACAAGGAAGAAAATCCTAAAGCCAATATAATACTGAAGAAGAACTCCAATACCGGTATTTCGGTCACCAGGTGACCATCTACGGGGAGAAGAATCGAATGGGAACTTGAACTTGGAAGAAGACTATGCACCAGGCACTGTCCAAAGTCAAGTCACTTGACTTTGGACAGTGCCTGGTGCATAGTCTTCTTCCAAGTTCAAGTTCCCATTCGATTCTTCTCCCCGTAGATGGTCACCTGGTGACCGAAATACCGGTATTGGAGTTCTTCTTCAGTATTATATTGGCTTTAGGATTTTCTTCCTTGTGACAACTTGTTCAACAGCCAATAGCTCCATTTCCTCTATCTTTGACAAATTAGTGATTTCGATTATTTTTCACATAATCGTTATTTGGAATACTACATCGACATGGTTCTTATGGTAAAAAAACTTGATCTAGGTACATGTTCTTAGGTTAAGAAGCATTGATAGTAGTATCTATTTATCTTTATGTGAACAGTACCTTTATTCCCATCTTTGGTACTGGGGTCTGTAACAGGATTAAGAAGCAGAGTTTTGGAAGTTTATGAGACTGACCGATAAATAAACCATCCTATAAATCCTATCCTATTTACTTAGAATAAATTCCGATGCAGCGGCACCTAGATACGTATGTGCCTATATATTGGGGTAGAATTGTTGCTATTTATCGGGAGCTACGTCAGAGATGTGCTAATTCCCATGAAAGCGCCCGCTTGAAATACGTTGTGCTCATGTTTCCCGACCTCGGAAAGGCGATACCAAATTACCTCGTCCTCTTTAAGCCTCAGTTGTCAACATTGGCTGTGGCAGACGTCGTATTGAATAATTGATCGTGCAGATTAGTTTATTATGTTTATTTGATAAAAAAATTCGATCTTTAATCCTCCAATTCCTCCCATTATGTACTCCAGGATTTCATTCTATGGATGGCTCAAAATTAACATTTCAAATAAAAGTGCAAAATGCGTTGCACGTGAACTCCCAAATGATCGGACGAGCAGTTTCTGGCACTGATGACCGGGACTCAGCCGAGAGAGGATCTACTTGAGTTCGAGCCGAGGTATCCAACCACCATTTGCTCAATCACCCCTCAACCGGCATTACAGATCGAAAGTTTGAATCTTAGGGAGAGTTTTCATGGGATTTGCACACCTCTAAACCACTATAAGTTACGGCTGCGCGTCAACCTCATTATTTTGCTTGTTGATAATGATTTATATTGGCAGTAAATGACCTGACAGGTATCGTTGAGAAATATCGCCGCCCATTCCGTGGATCTTAGCTCCATTATGCTTCCAACTAACTGGGTCTCTCCCTCGAAACAGGTGGCGTCCACATGGGCACCGGCAATGCCACCATCTGGTTTGTCTCCCTCTACATCCTGACCGGCATGGCGCTCACCGCCACCTGCTTCAACATCCTCCACGACGAGATCATGCAACGCCTCAAGCACAAGTACCCCTCCGACGCCCCAGCCCTGCACGCCAAGTCCCCGGGCTCCTCCTCTGGCGTCGTGGGCGGGGTCGTCGTCGGAGGCGGCGTGGTCGGGGGCGGCGCCGCCTCCAGCACCACCACGGCCGTGTCCACGAGCTCGTCCGCGAGGAAGGAAGGGGACGAGGACCCGTACTCCTGACAATTACCACCGTCGGCGCAAGAGTCGTACTACTCCTCGTGGCCGTCGGAGAGGAGCGCCGCCGAGGGCCAGGGCGACGCTGGAAGTGGTCCCGGAGGAGGAGGAGTCGGGGCAGCCGTAGGTCCAGGGGGGCCCGGCGGGGGCATCGTCGTGGGAGCCGTGCTGGTCGGGGACCAGTTGGTCTGCGGGGAAGCCCAGTGCAACATCCCCGACTGCGGCGAGGTGAAGTGCCCTGGGTGCATTGGCGCGGCGCCCTGTATGCTGGGCGTGGGGACACTGCTGCCGCCCCCCGTGAACATGGCCTGCCCCCCCTTCTCCCCGCGGGAGGGCCCGGGGGACGGCCTGGAGGCGGCAGGGCAAGAGTTGCCCGAGGGTGGGACGGTGTACTCTGTGGGGGCCCGGGCGATGGAGTGGCAGGAGCAGGAGGACGCGGGCCTCAGGGCCCCCAGGAAGGGCCTGGAAGAGGGAAAAGTGGACGCCGTTGTGGTTGACGGCATGGGCAATGCGGGCCCGCAAGTTCCTCTGGATAGGCAAGTCTGCAATCCCTTAACACCCATGGATTCGGAGATAAGAGTCTAATAATGAGAGAATCTGTAGCCAAAAAATAAGCAACGGTTCTCGTCGATGCTTTTAGGACGCTGAACCGGATGTTGCGCAAATAGATTTTAATGCAAAAAATTGCTTTCCTTTTAGCCGGTGTGCGAGAATGTGCGAGCGAATGGATGATGAACGAATGTTGGGTGAACACGCATAGTTTTTGGAAACGGAAGGGCGGTAGTTCGAATGACTTTTTTGTCTTCCACTAACTTGGGAGGGTGCGGGGGTTGCCTAGATCCCCCCTGAATTGTCACCAGGGCCGGCGCCTCTTTCTCCTTTGGCGAAATGGGTTCCCGTTTCGCGCCCAAGCGGCGCCCGCTCCAAACGGCATTTCGGGGGCTGGGCACAGGACATTGACGATACGCAGCATGCCAAAAGATTGCTGTGGGCCTGAGGGTATGTGTGGAAGTCAGGTTTGCCTACAAAAACTAAATGATGACATTCTCCTTGTCGTTTTACGATGATCTGTCCTATACATATATTTATCCTTCTACTGGATAAAACAATTTTAAGTACTTATGTCATTGTAAAAAGAAATTTCAATTTAAAACAAGGGGAATCTTATGGAGGTAATCCCCAGGAGGTAATTTCTCTGATGTGCATGTGAACATAGGATGAAGCATAGTCACTTCATGCCATAAGTGTTTTGGACAAGGCTGCTCTTTTGTTTATGCAAATTACGAGTATAATGCCATAAAAAAATACTACATCTGAGAGTTAAAAAAATTTGTATGTTAATTTCAAGGCATGCCATCATTAATTTCTTTCGTTTCTTTGCAGGTTGACCGCAAATATTCAGATGAGTGCATAAAATTGAATTTGTGCAACAATAAACGTTAATGTCGACAAAAGCATTTTGGGTGAAAATTAGTGAGTCCTTTGTCTATTTCGTCATACATAAAAGAATTAACTGACCCTATGCCTTGGCATATGTAAAAAAACGCTTAAAATGATGAGCAAAAGTTTTCATTGTTTTTAATTCTTTTGAACTCTGTAAATATTCTAAATTAATAAGTGGTACTTGTTGAACAGATAAGATGAATATCAAAACAGTTTTTATTGTATTTGAATGATAAGGTTTGAATTATCCATCTCTCTCTCTCTCGCGATTTTTGTATGTTTACTTTACAGAGAGGTAGATTTTGTAAGTAAGAGTGCTTATAAAAAAAAAGATGGAATTCAGTGGTAGACACATTGGGGTCTGAGCAATCACTGCCATGTAGGCTGATTGTTGTTTAATACTATTCATTTTCATATTTTTTTCAAAAGAGAAAGAATTCATACATTTTGGTAATCGTCATATCTGGAATGAAAATTTTAAGATTAAATAATGTGTATTAGACCTGTTAAAAATAGTCATTGTGTGAATGTATTGTTTTAAAAAGAGAATAGCTGTGGTCAGAAAGGTGTGTGAGACTTAAATGTGTTTGTGTTATTTGACACTAAAACCTCGGATCAATTAAACATGTTAAATATCACATATGTCAAAATCTGTACAGATGAATAAAAAGAGCATTAATGGGTAGTGTGTGCTGTTTCTTTCATGTCTACTGAATTTTTTCTGCAGTCATCTTAAAGAATTTTTAGGAAATCGTCGCTCATTTTTTTAATCTCTTCTTCATTCCAATTCCTACTAGAAGACCTCAATCTGACTTTGGTTGGCCAGATCACCAATACTTGGCGAGATTCTAAAGAGAATCAGGAAAGTCTTGGTTAATGCACCAACAAAAACCAAAATTACTGTGGGTTTTCTATTGATTTGTGAATTCATGTCTTGGAGTTATAGCGGCTTGATAGTTAGAATCAATGGAGATACCTTTGTATTCAAGGATATTTTTGAGTCCATGTGTTTCATATGAATTCATCTCCATGATTATCCAATGTATTACGACATCCACCATATATGCACCATAACCATAATTATGCACATGGTGGGTACCAGTTAGCTAATAATGAACAAAATTTAAATGATTTTTCAATACTATTTATTTTATTCCAAATATTCGTATTTTATAAAAATGCAGTATTTTTTTTTAATTTTATAGCATGAATTTTGATTGGATTATCACTAACATTTGCATTTTCTTTTTTCTTCTTTGCAGTGTTCAGGTGAATTATTATGCTGGTCTGACCATGACAGACCAAGATTGATTATTTTGTAAGTAAAATACTATCGGGAATCCACCATACCAGTCCACCAATACCTTGCAGCACATCAAAAATTTTTAACTGATCCCTATTTTATCACCTTTCTGGCTTTCTTTTTCCTTTTTTGATGGGTATTTCCCACCTTTGTTAATCATTTTACATGTATGCAACACATGGCAGAGTGTAAAATGTGCATGAGTTGCTTGGTACGTGAATGGTGAACTTGAAATGGTACGTGCCCTACCAATTTTTTTTTCATATTTTTATGGATATCAGAAATCTTCTCTTTTCTCCCATTTGTCCTGTCACATTTTCATTCCTTACCTGGTCTGTCAATTTTATACTCAGGATTTCCCTCCACACCTACTTGTTAAACACTTCCAGCCTATCCCAATCCCTTTTTAAGTTAGTCATTTTATCACAGCCATATAACATAACACTCCATACAAAACACTTCAATGGTCTTTTTCTCACACTAATGTCCATTTTGCAACATAACACCTGTCTTTTCCTGTTGGAGTTTCCTTGGCCATTGCTTTCCTGATTTTAATTTTCTTTTTGCTCCTTCATCATTTTGCTATGTTCGTTCTTGTAGGGAACTTAAAATATGGATAGCAATGATCAAGGCAGGAAAAGATAAGTGCCATGTAGCAGAATGAATATTGAACTGAAAATGAGACTAGCTAAGTGTTGTTTATGTATTATTATGTTATATGGATGTAAAACATGGACTGCATTAAAAAGGGACCATGAGAGGCTTTTGAGGTGTGGGTGTGGAGAAGAATTTTGAACATAAAATACACTGACTGGGCTGAAGGAAGAGGGAGATTTTGAGGAGAGCAAGAGAAGAGAGAATATCGCTGAAAACAATCAAAAACAAAAAAAAAGAAATTGGCTTAGACACATGCTACAAAGGGACTGCCTCTTGAAGGATGGGTTAGAAGGATGATGAAGGTGGATGAGGCAGGCAAGAGAGGATGGAGGATAGTTGAGGGATGGTTGAAGATGGTTGAGAGTTGAAAACTGACAAATGTGGTAGAGGGTGCTGGTTATGTGGAAATGAAGAGAAGGGCAAAGAAAAGGAGAACTTGGTAAAGAATGCCAATTACAATGGATATTACATCATCACCATCCATGATGGTGATGCTGAGAAGTAAAAGCAGAACCAACAAACTTGATCATTCTTCAGCCACCAAGGAATCATAGAGAGGAAGAAGGCCATAGGCTAATCAGTTTGAGGACATAAATGCAGATGTTTCAAGAGTGAAACATTTGATAGTTATGGTGGATTGGAACACAATAGTAGGCCAAGGGAGTGATAGTATAAGAGGCATGAGATTATGGTTTGGGATTAAGGAATGATCATGGAGGAAACAGTAGAGTTCTGCTGGAGAAGGGATCAACGACCATCTACACTTGGTTTTGACATCAAAAAAGTAATAAGTACACTGAGAAATTACCCAGGGATTCAGGAAGAAGTTAAGCTATAGCATGGTCAGATACAGATGTAGCAATGCATGATACAGATTTACACATGATTAATTCATCCACGGTAAAAAGACTGTACTTTTCCACAGATTTCTGTGGAAAAGTCTTTTTAGTATGGATTTTAAATACTTCCATGAAGTGAAGCCTGAAACAGTAGAATATATTAATTCATATAGTTTCCTGTGAGCAGATAGCAACTCAGTTTAGTAGTATTCTAGTGCTGCATTCAATTCTAAAAGATAAAACTGGGAGAATGGGTGGGCTAGGAAATATAGAAAAATTAACTGGATTTACAAGGAAGTTTGGGAAGTATCTACAGGCTTGGAGAAAATCATGAGGGAGGGAACAGAGCTGAATTTGATACGAGATATCCCCGTATCTCCTATCAAGGAGATATGGGAATATCTCCTTGATGATATTCAGGGACATCAAAAGGGAAAAAAGAATGTATAGGAACTATAAAAAGAAAAAGGATAATAAAACCATGAATTATAGAAGACATGATTAGGAAGATAGATGAGAAAAGGAAATGGAAGAATGTAAATACAGAATTAGGTAGAAGGAAGTACAAAGAGTCCGTACCGTAAATTTGTTTAAACAATTTACAATTTAGGTCTTGGCATTTTTTGTTTACATTGATTCACGATCATAGCTACATTCCTTGTATATTTAAAGAGTCAAATAATAATTTGAGATGGGTAGCAAAAAGAGCAAAAGAAACGTGGTGAACGACACAGTGTGAGAATATGGAAATTTTGCAGAGGAAGGGTAAAATTGATATACTATACAGAGAGGTAGGAAGGAAGTAATTAGTTCAGTAGTACTACATTTCAGGAAAGGAGAAGGGATAATCATTGGAAGCAATCATAGATAAGCCAGGAAAAGTATTAGTTGAATCAGAAAAGATCTAGATAAATGGATGAAATATGCATGCAGAAGAAAGGTATGTTGCAGAAAGGACAGCAAGGTTAGATATGGACTGATTTGTGGCATTAATGAGATAGAAACTTTTCTGGAAGACTTTGTGAGAGCAGTATTCATTGCTATTCAAAAAAGGTGAAGGCTACATCATGAGAGGACAACAGAACAATAAATTTGATTTTTCACACATTTTAAATGGTTCTCAGCATCATCAACAACAGGATAGAGGGCAGGGTAAATGATTATTTAGGGGATAATCAGTTTGGGTTCAGGAAGGGGAGAGGTACGCGCGATGCCATTGCAGTAATGAGATCACTAATCGAGAGGAATATAGAATACAATTAGGACGTATTTGCCTGTTTCGTAGATTTTGAAAAAACATTTGATAGAATTGGGAAAAACTAATGCGTGTATTGCAGAAAATAGGGATGAATTTGAGGGACAGGAGACTGATCCGCAACCTGTACATATTTCAGAATGCTCGGGTGCGAATGGGGAACGGAGAGTCCAGATGGGCAGTGTTAGAAAGAAATGTAAGGCAGGGTTGCCCATTATCACCTGTGTTGTTCAACGTATATGTGGAGGAAATGATTAAAGAGGCATGGGAAGAACTGGAGAAAGGAATTAAAGTTGGTGGAAAAATCTTAATATTAGTTAGGTATCCTGATGACCAAACTTTAGCTTGTCATTCATCCAAGGGGTTGGAGGCATTGTTAAGTGAATTCAAAATTTTGTGCCATAGATATGGGATGAGGATAAATGTAAATAAAACAAATGCTGTGATGTTTTCAGAAAAGAAAGGCCAAGTTAACTATCAAAATAGGAGTTCTCAAACTTTAGCAGACAGAATAGTTTACCTATCTTGGAAGTGTTTTGACCCAAAATGTTTAATGAATTATTTAGGAATAAGATGGAAAATGGCTTTAGGCAAATAAAGTTTTCATGAGGAGGAGAGAATTAATTAGAGGGATGTAGAGTAAGGATGTTTAGAATAGTTTTGTCAAAACTTTGGCATAGAGCATGCACAGCATACAGCATGTAGAGCTATGTACAGCATGTAAACATGGTCATTGAAGCAGGATGATTTGGATTGGAAGCTTTTGAAATATGGATGTGGAGAAGGAATAACAAAGGAAAGGAATGATTGATGCAGAGAATTTTGATAGGTAATGGGATATTGAGGACTGTGATGGTGGGAAGAATGTTAGGAAAATGAGCAATTGGATAGGCATATTGGATGGAATGAAAAGAGTAAGGATGTTTGGAATTGAGGAGCAGATTGAGCTGAATGTCTGGTTTTGTTTTGCTAAGAGAGGCAAGGGAATTGTTGCTCTACCATTTAGCTGCTTGTATCCATGCAAAAATCTACTTAAACCATAATCTTAAAGTGTAATATCTTGCCTTCTAATGTGCCAAACTCCTTGAGCAAATGTAAATAATGCATTCCAAGAAACTGCAGGAAATATCACAACAGTATCTTTTAACAGAGTCATCCGCCAATATCCATTTCAATGCAACAATTTCAGAATGTAAAAATGATTTGTTTTGACCATATCAAGGTGAATGATTCTTACACTCTGATATTGTTGCCATATAAATAATGAAATTCATATAGGGACCATTATCATTGATATCCTGATCCACAAAAATTGCATACTTTGAATAAGAATTCAGACAAGTGTACCATTACAAAATTTAATTCTTAATAACAATGCTTAACAACTAAAATCATTTCAGAGTCTTGTATTTTTCTCCTCAACAGTTTCTTAAAATACATTTTGGTGATGAATTAAAATCTGAAATTGAAAGCACAATGGAGGGATAGGCAGTTAAATTACCTCCAATGGTCAAATAGGCCCCAGCTGGCAACAAATTTTATTATTGTGCATGAATAGAATTTAACATGAACAAATGCTAATTTTAATTTCACCATTAATTTCTAGATCTATGTTGGCAGTACCAACTCAGAATTTTTATTTTAGTTCCTCAATGTTTGGAAAATGATCCAACCTTCCATGTGATTATCTTCATTTTCAACCCACCAACTTCAACATAATCCCCATACTGCCATTGCTACTCCAGGGAATTTTTCTCAATATCTTTCTACTTGTACTCCTAAGATATTAGGTGCTGTTATGATGAAGTAATTTCTGATAAGAAATTGTAACAGTGTACACCGCAATCAGTATATCCAATTCCTGTACTGGAATTTAATTATGCATTTTTATGTTTATTTTATTTTTACTATTTAATAGTAATATATATCATAATATTATCATCATTATCATCATCCTAAAGGCCTTGTTACAATAGCCTCTCTATTCACCGCTGCTTAGGCTAGCATACAGGTATCCTGTCATGTCTGAAGTCCATCTTATGCATTATGTTCTTGAACAAAGCAGCTCTTGGTTTCTTCCCTACAACTTTTCCTTCAAGTATTTTCTCAGGGAATTGACCTTAGTAAGTGTCAGATAAATTTTCCTCTTCTTTGCTCAATTGTTCTTAAGAGTGATCTCTTTTCTTCCAATTCTGCAAACTTTTTCTTTCTACACAGCTTGTTTGTGTTAGTTTCCTCCCAGTTCACATTACAATTGCCTCAAGCTTCCTTCTTTCCGCTTTCTTGATTGTCCATATCTCACATCCATATAACATTATACATGAACAAATGTTTTGATGAACTTGTTTATGGTTTCAATGCTGATGTGGTTATGGACAAGTAAATTCTTCTTGTTTTGAAATGCTTGTTTTACCATGCCTAATCTTCTCTGAAACTCAGTCTCACATATATTATTGTTGTTAATAATACTTTTCAGGTATCAAAAATGTTCAACCTGTCTGTTGTGCTGTCTATTTTTAAGTCAGTCTTGACAATTTTTTTCTTATTTTAATGGCCACATGCAAAAATCATGATTAAAGGAATGAAGATTTCTCACAGTAATTTCACACAATCTGAGAATACAGATGTTTGTCTTCTTCCTGCAAAAGTTTCACCATCTTCTCTTGGCTCCAACAACTGCCCCTGTCACTCGTTTTCCTTCTCTAACTTCTTTCTCCTTGGAAAAGGGCTACCATTCATTGTCTTTTAGCTCTTTGCTAGTATTTGGTACATAGTAGGTAGTTTGATGCACACTTTTTAAAGCAAAAATTTGCCTCATCATGATGCAATCTAACAAATTTGAGCAAAGATGATGACATATAAAATGTTAATTGGAAAAGATGGAATTCATTAAAAGGAAACGACATTTATTAAACTAAAGTATATTATTATCAGAGCAATAGAAGCAATTGAAATCCACCAATTGAAATACATATGTACTTATAGTTAAATATGACTAGTTAAAAATATACCAAAACTTATTCAAAATGATGGAGGATTTATAAGCTGGCACGTGCCTAAAACTAGAAAAAAGTTAAAGCACCTAAATTGGTAATTTACAATTAAAAAGTCTTATGAGTGACACAACTCCGTCAATTTTTCAGGTCTACAGCTATATGTAATATAAAGTAAAACTTTTCTCTCCAAATATCTTCTGTAAGCAAGTTTCAGTTCTGATAGGTACTTCTTCCCTTGCTCTTACATTTACTATCTATTTTCTTTCCATTTAATGCCCATTTATTGCAATCCTATTAATTTGATCTAATGTTATCCTGATTATAACAATAATATTTTTCATTTGAACTGGTCTATTATGGCACCATATAGCTTGAACAACGCTGTGATTATTATATTATTAGTAGTAGTTCCCCTGGACTAGTATTAGTAGTAGGACCCCTGGACTACAACGTCCCTACTGAACTGTCAAAATAGTTGTAAGGTTAAGATTTGATGGCTAATACACACTAATGCAGTCCTAATCCGAACTTGATTAAAAAATATCCTCAAATCTCATGTTACTTAATACAATAACTAATTCTATATCTTTTGTCCCTTTGCCTTGCTAATTCAGCATTGTCTCCTCTATCACCTTATTCAACATCCCAATGCTCTCAGTATATCTTTCATTCGCTTGTCCAACCTTCTTCAAATTTCTCCCAACCAACTTTGAACTTGGTTTTTTCTATTAATTTAATTTTTTCCATTTTTCTTCACATCAAAATCTCAAAGGCCTCAAAATCTACACTTATCATCCTTCCTCAATGATGAAGTTTTTGGGTGATATAAAACTATGCCTCACATAAAATTTTTACTATTCTTTTTTTTCATTTTTCTTAAGGTACCTGATGTCTATTCCTGCCTTTTTTTAATTACCTAATGAAATTTTTTTATTAATGACCTCATCATTATGCCCACTCCTATCTAAAGCTCTTCTCTATAAGTGAACTGTTTCACCTGGTCTAGTTTATGTCCCACAACTTTAACCATTATCTTAACCTCACTTCTTAAGAACCTCATTTCAATCTTTCTTATGACTGATTCTCATCCTATTTTGATCAGACTGATTCTGAAAAGTTCTATAAGTAATGATTGTAACCTTTGGGTTCACTAATGCTTGTTCATCTGCCCAAAATGCTTTCCCAGGAAGATCTGATGCCTGAAAAAATTATGTGGCTCAGTGAAGCTGAGGGTGAGCAAAGAGCGTTGCCCGGGAATTGAACCCAAGTACTCTGTCGGTTTGGACTCCTGGACTGGACTACGTCCCTACTGAACAGTCAAAATTACTTCTGTTATTCTTTGAGGGAAGAGGATGAGCGTAAATTGGATGCTCCTTACATATGGGTGTGGTGGAGAATGGAGGAAATGGAAGAAAAGGTTGGATAGAGAGGAAGACTTTCTCTCTATCCAACAACAAGCAGCTTTTTAGAAAGCACTGAAGGTAGGCGAAAGTTACAAAAGAAAAGAAGGAATACATAATGTGGGACTAAGAAAGAATTTCCCCCAATACGAGACAAAAATACAAGTCCTGAGGTACCACCTGTAATCTAGCTTTAAATAGGTAGGATACCTTGAATGGATTGAACTATTGCACCTCACCATATCAATAAAGAAATTTTAAAAATGGTGATCAATAAAGAAAATCGCTCCATCCATGATCAAATATTACCCATCTCAATAATGTACTACAATTAAGGCGAAGGAAAAAACTCAAATTAAATGCTATGGTGAATTTTATTCAGACATCTTTGAGTTTAGGAAATTCAAATACATAATATATGAATTTCTTGTCCCTCTAAGAAATACAGAAAGACTTCAAAGGATGTATTTTTGCCGCTCCAGTTTCCTGATTCAGATCGGAGCAAGGGAAGGTCTTGGTGAGTGCTCACAGCGAACTCCGTGTCCACGTTGTCGTCGCCAGGGAGATGATATCATCCAGGTATTAGCAGTCGTTCGCATCGGGCTTCCACCCTTGGAGGCCTCGGCATCTTTAGGGTTTCTTCCCGAGCAGTCCCATGATTGGGTGTTCGGCTCCACCGCCGCCTCCTCCACTCAACATGGACGGGATCTTGTCCAGGGCGCCGGTGAGCATGTCTAGGGGGTTGGCGTCCTCGTCCTCATCGGCGGCGGCTGCGGCGACGTCCTGCGAATGTGTTCATGGAATGCGCGATAAATAATGGCGAGAATTCTTTCGTAATAACATTTGTCAAGAGTGCATGAAAAATGATGGAAATTATTGTATATTCGCGTCTCTCCGCGTCGTAATCCGAAATTCGTTGTACACTAGACCTTTTGATTAAAGAGATCGATACACGGGGAATTCGAAAAAAATGTAACGTTGATATTTGATTTAATTTTACAAAATATTAGGAGTCTCATTTTTAGGAGCTTTCTTATAAACTCGATGGTTTCAGGCTTCACTTTGTGGAAATCCATTCTAATAAATGAAAAGAGATATGGTACTTTTTTCCACACTTTATTATTTAAAGTCGACCGGTTTCGTCGCATAGGCGACATCATCAGGTACATAGATTCAGTGAGTTCCAGAATATATAGTTTTTTTGGTACTGAGCGATGTTGTCCCTCCTCATGTACCAGGTCTGGAGTTCCTTTTTGATCCATACTCTGCGTGCAGTCTCCAGTGCAGCTCTGGCCGCTGGAGTCTTGGACGCGGTGGTTAGCGTCACTTACTTCGGTGTACTACTACTACGTACACAGTGACAGTGATGAACCCGCAAACTCCACGATTCTTTCGTCTCCCAAAGATACATAAAACAAATGTGCCAATAAGACCAGTAGTCTCCAGTGTTGCTGCTCCATCAAGGAAACTAGCCTCCCATCTAAATTCACTCTTCAGAGATGTCACAGGTTTCAAGCCAAGATACGGGGTTAAGAACTCAACGGAACTATGCCAACATCTTACCCAGAGAGAACTCCCGTCTTCCAAGCACATCCTAGTTTCTTTCGACGTGAAAGACCTGTTCACCAATATTCCAATTTTCGAAGCCGTTAAAGTAGCAGAAGGAACATTGAAGAAAGCCGGAGCAGAACCACCCTTCCTCGACGAGTTTCTGGCACTACTAAGAGTGTGTGTGGAAGAGAATTACTTCAAATTCAATGGCAAATTCTTCCAACAAAAGGACGGCTTAGCAATGGGGTCACCTCTTTCACCACTTTTGGCGGACTTATATATGAACGACTTTGAGGAAAGGTTATTCAGTGACCATTCAGTGAACACCAGTTTTATACAGTGTTGGTACAGGTACGTGGACGACGTGTTTGCAGTGTGGACTGGTACAATGAGACAACTGGACATATTTTTGAATAAGTTAAATTCCCAATCAAAAAATATAAAGTTCTCTTGTGAAAAAGAAACCAACCATAGTATTAACTTTTTGGACTTAACAATTACAACCACGGAAAAAGGCTACGAATTCGCAATCTACAGGAAAGAAACTACCACAGACCATGTCATCCCCTCCGACTCCCGCCACCACACCTCCCATAAGATGGCCGCTTTCCACTCCATGCTAAACAGATCTCTCAACATCCCCCTGTCCGCCGAGAACTTCACCAAGGAAATCAAGGTAATCAAAGACATTGCAGTAAAAAATGGTTACGAAGAAAGTGTCATTAGTAAAATGATCATTAAAAAACGCTCCCTCCGAGCACAGAGACTGTTTCATAAATCATCGGTCACTAGTGAAGATAAGAAACGATGGTGCCAACTTAGTTACTACGGAAAGATTACGCAGTCTATTGCCAACCTTTTCCCGAAGGAAGATCTCAAAATTGCATATTACAACAAATGTAACTTAAGGGCTGTGTTAAACAAAACCAAGGACAATATTGACATCAATGATAGAAGTGGCATTTATAAACTCCAATGTGGTGACTGTGAAATCTGTTATGTTGGCCAGACTGGACGGTCGTTCAGAGTAAGAGCAGAAGAACACAGAAGACATGTACGAAATGGTGAGTTAAACAGATCCCATTTTGCAAAACATCTATGGGAAAGTGACCACAGGAGCGACTTTATCCCAGAGATTCTTCACCTCGAGAAAAAGGGAAGAAGAATGGATTGTCTGGAGGAGCTGGAGATTAGGAAGCATGAAAAGGCAGGAATAATTGCCAACGAGAACATTTTTGTGAGCAATTCCCCCCTTTTGGATATTTCACTGACCACAATACCTGACGCCCCAACCCCCGCCGTGAACGGCATACCTAACCAAGCTTCCACTTAGCCCACCCCTCCCTTGGAGTCACCCACGCCCAGTACCACGCTCCCTCTCACACACCCCCCCCTTATTTCCACCGCCTCTCACCCTCCCCCCTATCCCTCCTCTTTCCCCCCCTCTCAAAAAAACTATATATTCTGGAACTCACTGAATCTATGTACCTGATGATGTCGCCTATGCGACGAAACCGGTCGACTTTAAATAATAAAGTGTGGAAAAAAGTACCATCTCTCTTTTCATTTATTAGAGCTTTCTTATTTTACCCCTGTGAATATTCATTAATATTTTTGGTTCAAGGAAACGCATACTATTTGTACACATGTACAAATACTACGATTAAGTTTGTTTCTTCATTCATTTCTTCATTTATTTCTTCATTTTTGTCGTATCAATTGACAAAAACCATTTACTTTAAACGGTTAGGTATTAATAATTGAAATTGTATGTGGCAATTGGGAAATTTAAAAAAACTGAATTAAATTGGAATTAATCATTGTATGAGTCGAGGAAAAATATCAACAGCCTCAAAGACACGTAAAGACTGCTACGGTTAATCTTAATGGTCAACATAATTCTTGTAGTTTCTCTTTGAAACTAAAACCGGTCGAAACGCAGTAGTCTATTGTTAAGAATTTAAAAAATACTTTCGTGTTATTTAAAATTCAAGTATGGCATTTCGCCTAATTAAAATGGTTGAAAAGGGTTCATTTATACTTAAATGCTTTCGTGAAGTAATTTCTACAAATTATTCAGAAATTTGAATTAAACGCAATTCGCTGCGTGATTATTCGATATTCCACTCTAAATTCTGCATTAAAATGATTCGCAATATTTGAAATTATACTATTAGACGAAATAGTTTCTTTTTTCGCAAAGTATATCAAATGCGTACATAGTATAAGTACTCACGTCTTGCTTTGCAGCGGGAACTGCGCCGATTTGTTGGAGAACTGTAAGTATGACGGGGAAGTTGGCGAAATTAATATAGCAAAATAGCATTCCACAACAAACAGGTAATACCATATATTTCCATTGATATTACCGCCATTTCGTTTTTTTACTACCCTGCAAACCACCGCTAGGATGTGTGGCAGGAGGTAAATACACACCGGACTAATGACCCAAAAAAGTATATGTTATATCGTATGTTGATGATGAATTAACGCGTGCAATCAGATCCATTAAAATCAATGCATCAACTTCAAGAACATCAAATCCATGCAAAAAGCTTAACAATGAAATATTTATGTGCGATAATTCATAGGAACCATGGACACATTTCAAAGTCGAATTCTCAATAAATGCAGCATGTGAATCCGATGGAGATATTACATGGTAAATCATCGCTGTAGACCACCCATCAGTTGAGTGGTTTACCATGTTGTCGGGCCCTACAACTCAGTTGCATCCATAATTTTGTGGGTGAATTCTTCCGTCCTGTGCTTAAAAAGGTATTTATTCACAAATTGTGCACTCACCATTCAAAACTAGAACCAGTCCCAGCAACAGAATCATGAAGCGCTTGTACATGTTTGTAAATACGTCGATTCTGCGCTGAAAAGAGCAATACATAAATCATTAAAAACACTCCTTTAGCTGCGGCAATATGAAATAATTCCTACGCATATGTCTATGAAGTCACAGGCCCTAGCAATATTAGGGATAATAAGTCGCCCTTAATAACTAATGCCACTGAATTGCATTTGCACACAGCACAATTGAATGCCACATTGGCATTCAATTGTGCTGTTACAACTTCACGGGGTTGTGGAAAGTCAAGTCTACAATAATATGAACAGACGAATGAAGATTGGTTGACAATAAAACCATTAATTCTCGCATTGACTGTATCTGGGATTGGGCAGAACAGTATTGACGTCATTTAAATTATCAGTATGACTGAGACAGAGTGACTTGCACCTGATCGACTAGTCAGAGTAGAGAATTAGCAGAAGAGTCCCAAACAGTGCCTTCCGGTTTGGAAAGATTATGCAATACAATATGTTCACCTCTGCTGTATATTAATACAGAGTTTAAACTATTTTACGAGAAAGCTAAAGAAAAAGTAAGGGTAATTATAGTAAATTACAAAATACGAACAAAAAATAGTTTTCGAAAAATGCATGTATAAGCATTAAGCATGCTGAAAGGAAGTTAAATTTTCAAGTAAATGAAATATTGAAATGACATTATTATTACTCTATGATATTTTCTACAAAAAAACGATATAAATGAAAGTTACGTTGCGCGTGGTAAAATAAAATTGTGTCAAATTTTCAGTGAGATTTAATTAATAAGAAAATGGCACAAAGAAAACGTTTCACTCTTTCAATGTACCGAGGATACAACAGAGAAATGATTTTATGGTACGTTACTGAAGTAATTGCCTCGAAGGTTGGTACTTGATAGGTGAATGTAGAAGCTCCACTATTATAGCAATCACAATATGGTGAGTGAAATCAACTTTATAAGGGAATAAGGAGGGTCAGATCCTTATTCCCTGTGCCATCGGCGATATCCGCGGAAGAGCTGGTACCTCCAAAAATTAAGTGAATCTGAGTTTGCGCATGGGCGTCACCCAGAATCGGACCGTCCGGTCAGTAATCCATCGCTTTGATACACTGAATTTTCATGAAACAGGCTGTAACTTATTTAACTGAATAAGTTTTCTCGAATACATTAGTTCCGTTCTATCTTTTTAGAGAATCGAACTAAATTCGGGCTAAAAGAATCGGACTAAAATGTAGTAGCTCTTTCAAGATTGTGGACAACTCTGAAAGATTCCAAGAAATTGCGGGAGATGCCGCAACAGTAACTTATAACGGAGTCATCCGCTAGTATGCATTTCAATGCAACAATTTCAGAGTGTAAAAATCACTCGCCTTGACCGGGAAACTCTGAAATAGTTTTTTTTATGAAATAAATGTAGACTATACGTACAGAGTTATTGAGTGAAGCTTCCACAGAACTGCTGCAGAGAGGTTATTTCTTGAGAAGTCTCTGTGCGATGTATTGTCCACTTGCCTCTCGGTGCTTCCTATTTATGCAAACCTGGAGATGGGCGGCCGTTCATCGCCCATGCACAATCAAGAAGGCGACAGACTAGATAATTTTCTCCACCCCCTTCCGTTTCCAATCTGAGGTGTCGTAAACAAATGGAGTTGTTTGCGTCTGCATTTGCTATTCTTTTCGCCATTTTTCTATATCACGGAGAGCGTTACTGATAAATATCCCCTCTAGAAAAGTGGGAAATTCTCGCCTTCCTCTTAAGACTCTATCGCGAAATATTCTTGGAAAGTCCGCTCGATGTTTACAAGTATACCGAATGCACAGTCGAGCACAGGTACATACTATCAAAAATGTCAACTTAGTTTGTGCAAGGGGAGTGATGAATGGCCATTTAACCATACACATGCATAATAATCGCGAGTTGCATCTTCACGTTCGTATAAAAAGTGAGAGCTAACGCCAGGTTAATGCACACCTCGAGGAAACTTCCGGAGCACCATCAGTCCGGCGATTTTTAACTCTACTCAACATTCGGTGAGTACTCTGCAAAATCTTTTAAATTATTCCTCTAGTTAAAAAAAATCACTGCCTTAAATATTGAATTGAGAAGCGGGAACGCTTCTTCCTCATGCGTCTTCCTCACAGTAGAATAATGATTGCGAAATATAATTAACAGTGGCAGGTTAGGTATGATATATTGAATAGTTAAAAATGACTAAGAGTGAAAGAATTTAAGGAAGGAAGAAGAAAAACTAAGTTATAAGGGAAAAACTACGATAGTTTTAACATAAAAATAAGAAAACAAAAACAAACAGAAAAAAGTTTCAATTGTTAAATAGAAGAATGGAGAGCGCCTACCTGGAGAGTTTTTTGAAACATTTCCGTAAAATTTTATGAGTTTTAAGAATACTATATGTATATAAGGTGGAAAAGGACTGAGTTATAACCTGTACATGGTTTGTTACTGGGGTTGTATGTCCGTTGGCTTTTGCTTCATGTTTTCTTTGATTAGCTTATTATGTAGAAACTTAGTATTTTATTGATACTCATATTATTTTTCCGAGCTTGTTTGTGATGTTAGGGGTTTGTATGCCGCATAAAACTGTCTATCTACATATGTATTTTAATAATTTATAATATTTCTATGAAATTGTTATTTTTTATCGTTTATTCTCATTTCATCCTTGACTAGCATTACTGAAAAATACACCATATTAAATGACGCACAATTTACATGACACGACAAAATAATATTAATTTTCGAACAATATGAATAACTGAAGAATTTTTTCAGTGAATACTATGCGAGATGACTACTGCATTCACATAACTAAAAAAGTTTTTTAAATCGCATTTGAGTATTTGGCAATTCAATTCAGTTTGTCGATAATTATTCATTTATATTTTCAGTGCAAAACTGACATTATTGCTACCATGTACAAGCATACCGTGGCCCTTATTCTAGGAATGGTTCTTGTTCTTAATGGTAAGTACATTCAGTGGTTCGTCATTCAAACATTCAAAACCTCCTCCACACTCACTACCCCCAAAATCCCTTTCCCTCACTCTCCCCAACACCCTCTTTTAATAACACGTGGTATCAACACGAACGTCCCTTTGCGCTGACCACTTCCTGTGTCAACCATTTTTCTCTCCCGTGTGACTTCCCGATTGTTTTAATTCACAATTCCAGTGTCATCGCATTGCTCCTCAACGTGTAATCCTGCTGATGTCAAACGCAACTTTCTAGATATCTATTCCATTTTGTGTGTTGAATTACAAATATTGCGAATTGCATTATTTTGTATACTTTCAGTACTCCATAAAGCAGATGCCGTTCCCGGACCGAAAAGTGGGGTGAGTATGGGGTTGTACTTTTGGGGTGTCGTGCATTATTTTCACTCCGTTAACTTCATTTTGCTTGCCTCTAATCGTCGATTCCATAGTTATAATCTCCACTTTAGAGCCAAAATCATATTTCCTGTTCCTATTCCCCTATTATTTCAAAGACTATTTACATCCTGTGTTCAGGGCTTCGCAAGGAGTGAATTTTAACGATCGCATGCTTCCGCGCTCCCTATAATGTGTTCTAAAACGATGCCGCATCTTAAAGGAGTCAATCTAGAAGGAACAAAAAATTAATTCCCGAATTCCGATTTTGGTGGTCCTCTGAAGGAGGAAAAGTTAATTAGCTAAATGATCCGCTCCTCCTTATTTACGATGATTAGACTTTTTGAATTGATTCGGAAGTGGCAGAATAAAAGAAAGTGAAGAGTAAGGGTGTGGCCCAATACTCCCTACCTCCAAGAAATTCCCCCATGCACCACTGCCACCCCTGATGCTGCCGTCCTATCTGAAATAGGGCCGGATTCCTCGGCACCCTTATCAACCATCTCTCACTCCGATAGCTCTCTCTAGAGCTCTCTCCAACGTCTCTCTAAGACCTCCCCCACCTTCCTTCTTCACTCCTTCCCTTCGAACCTTTTTCTGTTCCCCTCCCTCTCACTCACCGACCCGCACTTTCGGCTAGCCTATCATCCCACCCTTCCCCCCAAAGTCCAACTCGAACCCTCCCTAAGGGAACTTCTGCTCCTTCGTCCAAACCCCTCTCCCACCGACGGCCCTCTTGGTCTCCCACGCACGCTTTTAAGCATCTCTCGTTCACGATTGTCATCGCCAGCCACCCCACTCCCTTCTCTCTCTCCTTCCGTTCCTCTGCGCAGAAAATTTGTCATTCGTGAATAGATAGTCGGGGATTAACTATTCATCCACGTAAGTAATCGACGGTTCGTCCTAAAAGAGCCCACATTAATTAGTTCATGGACTTCATTCCACGGAACTAAAAATGAAACGCGTTTCATCAAAGGAATAGTCTCGTGAAGACAGTGTGTGATTGCAGAAAACTCGAAACTAAACTAAATCCTTGTGTGTGGAAGAGAGAATCTGAATGCAGATATCAAAATACGAGGGGTGAAACTAGAGCAAGTGGAATCCTTCATCTACCTTGGCAGCAGCATAACATGAGATGGCAAAAGATCGATCGATACCAAGCGAAGAACGCATTCATGAAGAAGTGATAATTACAAGAGGTATTTAATTGTATGTTCAAAGAACCTAAGGCTGGAAACAAGGAAGCAATTCGTCAAGGATTTCGTGTGGAGCATGGCGCTCTATGGTTCTGAGACTTGAATCTCTTCCTTCGTTTGCCGTCGAGTTCAAATACCCCATAACTACCAAATATTTTCCTCGAGGAACACCCATGATTATTCATTTTTTGCGGGCCTGATATTTTTAGAGAAATTCCGTAAGCGCGTTTATCATCATTTCAGTCATTTAAAAATGTGGTTCAAGCAATCTTAGCTCTAAATGCAATCTAAGGTAGCAGAATCTGCAGTATTTTCAATCATAATATTTTTACGGATCCATTTATAGCGTAAATTTACTTTCTACTTTCTGCTTTTACTGCTACCTTTCATTAAATGATGTTTATGATGTATATATATATAATCTCCCAGCATTGAAAGGCATATGTTTTAATCATATACACTTGATTCAATTTCATAATTGGTATATTTGTGTTTAATAGTTGAATTATATGATAGGTAGTACTTGCGAAGCTATTTATTATTTGTTTCCAAATATTGACTAAAGCGATTGTTTTCAAAATATTTTTGCTATTACCGGAAAAATTATAGCAGCCATCAAAAAATAACTAAATATAACACTGTTAACCAAATCAAAACCTGTTCGTCGTGTAGTAGTGACATGTTCCAATTACAGCATTGCTGCAAAAGAAAACGATCAATATCTTCTGCATCATTATGTGTAGAAAATATGATCTTTACCTCTACAGTGATTCCTAAATTATGTGTTTACTTACGGTGAGTACCTAAATAAATCTGTTTTTGTTATGAAATTTAAAAGGGAGCAATATTTCATTTTTATTACAAACATTTTAAATATGAGACGTTTGCAGAATTCCTCCGATTCTTCCGCTGGAGACGCCAACCCCCTCGAGATGCTCACCGGAGCCCTGGACAAGATCCCGTCCATGTTGAGTGGAGGAGGCGGCGGCGGAGCCGAACACCCTATCATGGGACTGCTCGGGAAGAAACCCTAAAGTCGTCGAGGTCTCCAAGGGTCTGCCTGAGGCCTCCTCCATGGGTCCGATGCGAACGACCTAGCCCTGGATGATATCATCTCCCTGGCGACGACAACGTGGACACGCAGCTCGCTTCGAGCACTCACCAAGATCTTCCCTTGCTCCGATCTGAATCAGGGAACTGGAGCGGAAAAAATATATACTTAGGAGTCTTTCTGTATTTCTTAGAGGGACGAGAAATTCATATATTATGTATTTGAATTTTCCAAACTCAAAGATGTCTGAATAAAGTTCACCATAGCATTTGATTGGAGTTTTCCTTCACACAAACAGCACATGGTAATATCTGATGATAGATGGTGCGAATTTTATTACTAATTAGCGCTGCATGGGGAGTGGCAAATCAATTCAAGGTATGCAAAGTCTACCTTTAAAATATTTTAACTATTAAAAGGGAGATTTCGGGCGGTACCTCATGACTTGTCTCGTAATGGGTGAACTTCTTTCTAAGTACATTATGTATTCCTTCTTTTCTTTGTAACTTTTGCCTGCCATCAGTGCTTTCTAAATGGCTTACTGTCTACCTTTCCTACTTATCCAAAATTCTCAATTCCTTCTACTTTGAACTTCAACATAGGAACCACTACCTTTCACCATCTTCCTCCATTTCCTCCATTCTCCACCACACCCACACGTAAAAAGCATCCAATTTACGATCATCATCTTCCCTGAAAGAATAACTGAATAAATTAGATTTCCATGCTCAGGGGGCTTAATTAAACGAACCTCGAAAAGTGGATATTTATATTTCAATAGTGAATGTTATATCGTTCGATGTCTCAAACGCTGGCGCAAACTTTCTTTCCAAATACAAATTAAGATCAGTGAAGCATATGGAATATAAAAACTAAGTCTTAAATACCTGATGATGACACCTAAGCGCTGAAACTAGTTTTACGAGAATAAAGAACAGTGGACATATACATTGTGTTCTTAATTTAAAGAACATGAGCCTCCACAAAGTTGAGCCTGAGAGAAGGTTTTCGGCCTTTCTTCTGACAGGTTGTAACTGGACGGCGAAGAGTAAGAGTGAAACTACTTCCATTTATCCGCCACTTTTTAATCGGTGATCTTCCGTCCGATTCTTCGCAACACCGAGACCACTTTCCTACAACACAACACCCTCACTTTGGTTGCTTAACCTTTTCTAATATGACCCTCTTCTACTTCATGTTTATCTCAATATATTTTTATCAGAGATATTCTTAAATGTATTTAATGTAGGTTTTAGGTTTAAATGTTAAACGCAACTTATTATATGTAGGTTTTAGATAGACAGAAACTTAATAGCGATAAATTCTTTGGCGTCTCCCGACAAAATCATATTAAACCCTTCAATTTTGCGCACATTCTCCGTTCTTTGATTCCATCCAACATGCATATCCTTTGCATGTTGGACGGAAGACTCTTCTTCGCTTGCATAGATCTTCTCCCTTCTTGAGGCTGTCTTCAACATCCCACCACAAATCAAAAATGCTCTGAATCCATCTGTCCTACCTCTTTTTGATTTCTCACATTTATTACCTGGTTCTGAAATACTCCTTCCCTATGATACCTAGCACTTCATAGTTTTCTGTATTATAAACATGTTTTTCTACAATGGAATTGCCCCGACTTACACCTCCGATAAACTCTCATTCCTGTTATCTTCTGCCAGTTTTAAGTGTTTTATTATTATACAGGTTTCAAAAAGTCATCCGTGCTTCCTACAAATACGTTGCAAAATAGTTCTATTAACTTTGAATACATCACTCCGTTGAACGCTTCCTTTAAGACCTCGAAGTAAAGAAAAATTATAGCTAATGGCCAATAGAATGTTACTTACAATGTGAATCGTTGACAAGGACTAACTTGAGTCCGACCTATATGAATCGTTCTTAATGGCTTGATCGTGCAGAGATTCCACCTGTAAGACCATCTCAAATACTCCTGGTGAGAGAAATTGGAGACGGGGTGCACATTTTATTGGGAAGGAATGTAAGTTGACGAGCGAAGGCGGGAGGTCCTATATTTCGGTCTCGTCGACATATTGACTCTTTCGATTTTGGACTCGGAGTTAAACAACAGCGTACGTGAGACTCATAAGAGAACTTCTTACGATTCAAACAATCTCGTTAGTCCGACCGTTGGCGACACAAAAGAGTATGTAGAGGCAAACACGATAATACAGAGGTCATTCGCGATCGAGTCTTGCAATAGCAGAAACCGATGATCAAGGAAAAGCTAACCTTTCGGAGAAAACTGCTTCAAGACGAAGTCCCACAAAAAACTACATTAAAACCGAGATGTAGTTGGTCTCTATCTTTTTTTATGAAATAAAATAAAGAAAATTTTAATCAATAAAAATTTAAGGTGAAGTTAGCACCTTAAATGCCTCTCGAGGGATATATGTATGACTTTAGTCTCTATTTTAAGATATCTTGGCCTTGGATATATTTGGCCTCCACTATTTGGCGAGAGTTAGGGGAGGGAGAGGAGTCGAGGCGGTGAAAATGTTAGGTTGATTACTAAGAAAAGATAGTTGTCTTTCCTCCTCCTCCTTAAATTTGATTATAATCAAATTTAAGGAGGACCTCCAATCGATTTCGCAATACTTTCCCCTGTCTCCACGTCGCAAGATGTTTAAACACGGGCAAAACTTTGTATGTCTAATGATAATAGAGATAGTACAACGTTCAGAATTACAATTTCAAGTTGTAGAATTAATGAAGATATCAGATATGCGCCTACCTTTCCACTACTTTACGAAGTGAATCCAGCCCTTCCTGCTCTCACAGAGCCTATTTAAGCAATCCAGCGTTACTATGTCAATGTTAACGTGTTAGTGTTACTATCCCACCGTTATCTCATGCGTAAAAACACTCCAAATCTTCCAGTTTAGCGATTGGCATCACTGATCGAATGATCAAACCCCGGGAAGATTCTCGATCACCCCATCACTTGTTGCATTCGGAAAACGCATACAGTCAGTCCCATTTAAGTGGAGAGTTTTCGTTATTTCTCCATTCAACCTTCAATCAAGGCTCTAGCATCTCAAAAGCAACGACACATGAGTCAGCCTCGCATTTACCGGCGCACATATCGTGACGTAATACCCAGTCATCATAATTCGATCGAACTTGTTTTAACAAAGGCTCGGATAAAACAGAAAGCTACAAATTAAATAGAAAATAATTTGGTTCAACTACCACTAGCTTAACTTTAATGCAAGTGAATAAAGATATATCACATGAACTGCCAAAACTAGTAACCCTACACACTTCCGAAGATTATCCTTGAGAACACAACATCGGCAGCTTGTTTAAAAATAAAGAGTGATAGAAATACCTATGGATAGCGGATATCCTCTCATCCAATGCAAACATATTAAAAAAGATTTGACAGCAAAGTGAGGAGTGAGAATCAACATCAACCCAAGTGTTATTGGCTCATTTTTAGAGTTGTCGAATGTCCCAATGCAGTTACTTTGAAGGATCTCGATTAGCGTCATGGAAGGAGAATGGAGATGACATAAGGCTACATACAGGTATGAAGTATTTCATACCACATAGTAGTATGACAGAAGGAGCAATTAAAAAAGTATAGAGGCTATGTGCCTCTAAGCCCTTTATGATATGATTACTCGCCCAAATGAAATAATTTGTGCCAAGGAGCGGAAATAACATAAGAGATTTGAGTGATGCTACTGAGAATTTTATTAATACGTGAATTCGTCAATGACACAACAATCTTCCCCGTGCATGAATTTTCTCCGCTTCAGTTTCCTAATTAGGAGTGCAGCATGAGTTGGTCTTCTAGAGTGTTCAACCGGCAGGTGTTTGTCCTTGTCGTCATCGCCAAGGGAGCTGTCATTGTGTGGTGCTCCGTTGTTTGCTCTCGCCGCCTTACTCGGAGGGATTATTCTCGAATCCTGCTAACCTCTCGAGCAGTCGCATGAGCGCCGTTTCAGTTTCTCCACCTCCTGTGCTCAACATGGTCGGCAGTTTGTTCATGATGTTGGCAAGGGTGTCTTCATGGAAGTCAATGGAGGAACCCTGCGAACTTCTAATATTTAAAAGACATACAAATAACATTTTAATACCCTTCACCATTAGCATTTGTAACAAAGAACATGAAAAACAGAGGTTTTCCTCAGAATATTTGGCTACATAATTCGATGTTAAGCGGAGGAAAACAATAAAATATGCGATTTTTTAAAGCGCCCATGTGCTCCGATTGCTTGGCTCAGAGATGGCGTTAGGGAGCCGTTTCACCCACGAAAGGAGAAATAGACAACACACAAGAAGAAAGGACAGTAGGTTAGCAAGCATATAGAATCATAGAGGATAGGAACAGAACGGTACATTTCATGGCACGCATAGCCAGAAGAAGAGACGAGCCACATTGGCCAAATACACAATTATACAAATACAATTATACAAATACAATATACAAATTCTATTTCTTCCTTAGGTTTCCTTATTAGCATAACTGTTAGAGCATCCGCCCGGCAAGTGGAAGGTCTGGTGTTCAAATACCGGATAAGGAAATATGTTTACGTTTGTGATCTGTTCAAATCCGCCTTCCCTACCTTTCCTGTGTTCGTCTTTTATGTGTTTCCTATCCCCTTTCCTTACATCTATTTCTATGTGTGAAGTAATATTTGTTCGCCGTTGTGCGTGATATATATTTTTATTTTTAGGTAATATTTAATATTGGGCACCTGCAGCTCCACCCAAGCTAGTTGATTTTTCGGGTACCAGATCTTCCTGGGAAACCATAACCGGCACAGGGAAAGGAACTGGCCCCCCTACCCTGATGTGTGATTATTCACACGCCGTCGGGCTTGGTACATGGGTGAGCTCTACCATCATCTACTAAACCGACCTTCGGGTTGATTACTGTGTTTATGGTTTTATATATATATATATATATGTGTGTGTGTGTGTGTATTTATTTATTTATTTATTCGGTAATCTACCGGTTAAGGTAGGTTTTTGGATGGACCCAACTATCAAATAAATATTTTGTAACTCCAAACAAAACCCAATCCAGCAACCTACTCTACATCAGGTCCCTCTTCATCTCTGTGTACTTCTTTCCTCCCTTCATACCGTCCAACAACCCTATCCTGTTCCTGCCCATTCCTCGTTTGCCTAACATTCTCCCCTTTATTACCTTCTTTAACATCCCCCTACCGCTCAATATGCCTTTCATCCATCTTTCCTGCCTCCCTGCCTCCACAGATTTTCAGGATGTATAAAAGTGTAATAATTTTCGGACTTTGGGCGCTTCACCCTCATCTTTAGCCTTTTCTCCATAATTAAAATGCTTTTGAAGTGATATCCATCCGTTTAAGAGTTGGTCATTTTTGCCATTTTCCATAAAGACGCGCTTTGGCATACGCCCTTTGGCAAAATGTTGCAATTTTATGCGCCAACAATGAGCCGAATTCGATGCAAAACATGTTAAACTGTTTTTACCTTTTCTAATTTCCGAAAAAGCCGGAAAAATTGTACATCAAATGAATATTATTGAGTATTTTATGGATTTGGGAGATTTCAGGATGTGAAAAAGTGTATTTATTTTCTGATTTTGGGCATTTCACCTTCATCTAATGCCTTTTCTCGATTAATTAAATGCTTTTGAAGAGATATCAATCCCTTTTAGAGATTGTAATTGTTTGCCATTTTCCATGAAACGCGCAATGCATAACTTTGGCAAAATGTTGAAAATTTAATGTGACAACAGTGGGCCGAATTAGATGCAAACATGTTAAACAGTTGTTACCTTTTTCTAATTTCCGAAAAAGCCGCAAAATTGTGTCTCAAATGAATATTTTTCCGCATTTTATGGATTTGGAAGATTTTCAGGAAGTGTATTTATTTTCGGATTTTGGGCATTTCACCTTCATCTAATGTCTTTTCTCGATTAATTAAATGCTCATGAAGAGATATCAATCCCTTTAGAGTTTGTAATTTTTTGTCATTTTCCATGAAAACGCGCAATACCGCCCCTTATCAACCACTATAATATTAGAATCAATTAATCAGTCTCTCGAAATTAAAGCGTCAGTTCAATAGCAAAGAATGTGCAACTAGATGCTACGTATGTTTATCGATTACTCCAAAGGTTTCCGATCCCTCAAGCACAGCACCTTTTAAATTTCGTCAATGGCAATATTCGCATTATATATAGCTTTCTATGTATTCGAGCCCAGTACAGCCAACTCTCTGGGGTCTCACTCACCTCTTTGGTCACATATTATGTTGTGGTTCCCCCAGCGTCTCATTCCCCCAGCGTTCTCATGAAACCTGCTTGTAATTTATATATTTGATGCTCTGGCCTTCCTTGTTCTTTCGTCGAATACCTTGCTTCAAGGTGAGGATACCACAATATTTAAACTAAAAAAAACTGATAAATTCAATTTGCAACCTAAATCTTCTCCTATTACCGTTCTTTTAGCCCACTACGCCTCATTGAAGTTTTTTGATCACGCCACTAAGGACTTGTAAATCTAAAAATTCCTCATCTTCATATTCCAAACGTAATTTTTATATTGTCAAAAGCTTTCAATCTAAGGAATGCTTTTACCTCAAGGCCGACAAATGTAAATTGTGTGCCATTATGGACTAAGATCAATATTTCGAAAAAGTCAATATTCTGTTTTCAAACGGTTCTTATTCTGAGGTCAAAAAAGAACCCAATTAACCAACTCATGTCACAGATTAAATCGGTCCTAAATGATTCTCCTATACTCATCGATAAGAAGGCAAAATTCAAACTTTATGTGTCTAATCCGATTTTACCTAGACTTTATTTTCTCCCCATAAGACAAACAGCCCCATGAGACCTATCGTTTCTGGTATTGATTCAACCACCTACCTGTTATCTAAATGGTTAGTTTCCCAATCCTCAAGCCTTCCCTCAGTTAAGAATAACGTTGACTTTATTAATATGATTAAAGATTATAACTTCTCAGAAGTGAAATCATGGTCTCATGCGATATATATAACCTTTTCCCTAGTGATAGATGATTGACATTGCCAATCCAAGCATTTGAAAAATGGCTTAAATCTCTTTCTTTAGATTCCAAAAAAAATTAATGAATATGTCAGACTATTCAACTTGGTGATGAATCAATATTACTTTACGTTCCAGAGTAAATTTTACAAACAAGATTTTGGAATTGCAATGGGCAACTCGCTTTCTCCCTTTTTGGCTAATGTTTTCATTTCTCACCTTGAGGACACTTTTGAAGACAAATTCAGTTACTTCTCGCCGGTTTATTTACAATGTGTTAACGACATCTTCTCCGTTTTTGATACAACTAAATGTAACCTCCATGGTTACAGTTAGTTGTATCAAATTACCTTAATGGTCTTTTCCTCTCCATCAGTTTCACCGTTGAAATCGATAAGAATTACATTATTAAAAACAATAAATTACTCTTTGACATATACCGGAAACCTACACATACAATCAACTACATCCATAAACATTCTCTGGGCCATTCCAGCCACAAATTCGCGGTCTACCTTTCTCTCATACACAGAATGTCCCTCTTAATACCATGACTTACAATAAAGAATTATAAAACATTAAAAACATTGCATAAACGGAATGGTTTCCAAGAATCACTTGTCGACAACATACTAAAGAAACACAAATTTAAAAAATAAAGCTCGACTTCCACTACACATAAAACAGACGTTACGAAGAAATATATTAAATTTCCCTTCTATCATAAGAACCAAGGGTATCGACAAGATTTCCAAGACCATTGACACCAAAATCTCCTACACCAACAACAGCAAACAGCTCTTGGGAAGCACCAAAGACAAAATATCTTCAACTGAAAAGTCGGGCATCTACCAAATCAACTGTGGGAGTTGCCAAGCTTCTTACATTGGCCAAACATGCGGAAACATTCTAACTAGATATAAAGAACACTACTCCTATTACAAACACAATAAACCAGTTAAATCCAGAATTGCACAGCACCTAATTGACACAGGACACCACATGACAAAAGACAATATAAATCTTCTAATTTTAAGAAAAATACGGGGTCTGATTCCCGAGTGTGTTTCGGACGGTTTCCTCAAACAACATTGACCTTTATTTCCTCTTTCGCGTGTTCCTAAAGTTGACTTATTTTTCTCAAAATTGTCCATTTCGGTATTCTGAGTTATTTTTTTCTCCATTTGTACAATTTTCTTGCGAAAAATACGGGTTATAATTTCCAAGGGTGTATTTGTTACGGTTTCCTCACACGATAGCGTAATTGTTTTCATGTTCACGTTTCGCCAAAAATGAACCTATTTCTCTTAAAATTGTGAATTTCGGTATTCGGACTTACTTTTTTCACCATTCGTAGTAGTTTCTAGCGAAAAATTTGGCGGTTTAATCTCCAACTGCGCATTTTGTACGTTTTTTTTCATACGACGGCGATCTTTTTTTTTCATTTTCTAGTTTCGCCCAAAATCGACTCATTTCTCTCTAATATGGGTATTTCGGTATTCCCACTTACCTTGTTCACTATTCGTTATATTTAAAGCGAAAAATACGAGGTTTAATTTCCAACTTCGTATTTTGTACAGTTTCCTCACACGAGGAAACGATTCTCTTAAATTTGAGTATTTCGGTATTCGGACTTACTTTTTTCATCTCTCGTAGTATTTTATAGCAAAGAGATTTTATTTTTTTGATTAGTTACGGCCGTTTATGTGAAGATGTTCTCGGGGAGTACGGGAAAAATCGGATCCGCGGCAATGAGCTATTTGATGGAGCAAAGTTTTTCTTTGAAATTCTGTATGAAACTCTTCAAAGCCTTCACGGAAACTTTTGAGTTGATTACCAAGACTGGTGAGGATGCTACGAAACGTAGCGAATATTATGAGTGGTTTACCTAGTTCAAAGAGGAGCAGCATTCGGTGGGAGACGACGAGCGTTCCAGAAGACCATCAACGTCGATAATGACCCCCACATCGAGAAAGTGAAGGATATCGTAAATAAAGTGGTAGCCACGAAATAAGCATACTAATGAAGCCAACGTTATCCTAAACATTACTTTGATCAATGAGGGTTATCAATAATAATGCTTTTTTCCGGGTTTTTCAGTCCAACGACTGCAGCAAGTCTACCTTTCAACGGACTTGTTCGTATTTCGAAGCAAAATAACTTCTGTTCTGGTACTCATCTCTTGAGTACAAAAATACCTTAGTCTCACAGATACTACGAAGTTATATTTATTCAAATTAACGGGCTAAATCAAGCTTTAAAATAACTTTGTGTGTAAATAAATTCATTTGAATGAAATAATTTCCAAGTTACGATTTCCCGTATGGTAAACTGACTATTATAATAAATAAACGAGACGGTTATTTAAATTGAGACTTATGCTTTCTTATATAGCAACGATTTTCAATAATCATTTCATCTAGTTTAACGACATCCTATGGATGCATACTCACAGTATGATCCTCTTCTTCCTCTTCGTTCGTAGCATCTGCTTTTTGTAGTGCTGTAATGTAAAATGTGTAGAATAAATAAAAATTTTAATCTGTTATGCTTATAATTCACGAGATTCTGATAACAAGTTGTATTGTTTATATGTCATATGCTGACACAGTTGTATACGTCAAGACACTAATACACCACATTTATATGCACATTTGAAGAACTGCCCTCCGAAATGTTTGCGAAATATTTAGAAGCAAATTAAATTATGGAATAAAAGTTGATGGAAATTGAAAATTGTCCGATGAAAAAATAGTCTCATTACTATGTTTACGTTTCAGAACTCAGATATTCTTAATTTGTTGAAGACTAAGTTTCGTACTGAGAGCCGTTCCTACGAAGAGAGCTTTTGATGAGGTGAGAACAAAGGAAGGATTTCTGTACGAGTGTCAAAAGGCTCTCTTTTTCGAAGGGAGTCTTCAAGAAGACGAAGAAAGCTACAAGACAACAGGGGTCACCCTTCGTTTTGCCAACCAGCTCAAACGATGGAAGTCTTCGAATGCAAAGGAGGCTCTCGGTACGAAGTTGACGCGATCACGGCAAATGAGTGCGAAGTCAGCCTTAGATAGATGGCTCTCGGTGCGGGTCTAATTGAGCTCGGTTGAACAAAGAGACTGACAAATCGTAGAGCATCTACCAATGTTGATGGTGCCTAATTCCAAAATATTCCATAGAGACAAAAATAATGAATTCTTAATAATGATCCACACTTAATATTGCGCTAGTACCATATTCTACAATTTGCTGTCATCGCCAGGGAACAATTAACGTTGTTTAATTTGTTCCGATTTTATTTGCTCCTAGATGATGCTACTCAACAGCTGAACTCGGTAATACAGTGATAAAAATGTCTAAAATCATTTAGAATTAACGTGGAGAATTCCAGTGGGCGACAAGGTTTTATTTCGAGCGAAGCCTCTGGGCACCCTCGGCTTCACCCAAGTTGTGTCAGTTTTCGGGTAGTGACAGATTTTCCAAAGAATATGTTGATTTCACCTACCATTGGGCTTAGTGCTAAGTGAGCCTTAACTATCAAAAGGACGTCCGGGTTGAAAACATAACGACATAATGACAAAAAAATATGATATAGTGTACTAAGAATTTATTATTTGTTTCAATGATCTGCAATGATATTACATAATTAAACCTTATTCCATGAGTTACACTTAACCAAATTACTTGTTTGACACAAGAGAACATTGTATACAAACGCCTATTAAATGCCGTGCCTCATGGAAAGTAAAAAATGTTTTTGAGTAAAGAGCCACGCAAAAACTTAATCATAATTATGTGTAAACAACATCCAAAAGAACAATGATCAATAAGTCACTGGCAAATTAACATGTACATTCCTTTAAAATCCCCGAGTCGATATTTTCTTGCATTTATATCAAAATTACTTCAGTTCAAAAATTTAGCAGAAAGACCAAATGGGTCAATATCAGAACCCGTTTCCCGAACTTTTGTGTCAACCAACCTAAAATCTTTGAAATCAAAATAAACCTTGAATATTTTTTTTAGAACGCCGGAGCAAACTATTATTCATTGTTTGCTCCGACAGGTACTTTCGTCTTTGTGGTTTTAAGTCTAAGAAACGAAATCGTGAGGAGATAAGGGCTTGATATTGTAGGTGTAAGTACAAGATTTCGTAGGAGAAATTTACCATGGAGGACTAGCCTTTTGTTTTCATATTGAATGCACTTACCATTAAGAACGAGAACCAATCCTAGCAAAAGGACCACGGTATGCTTGCACATGATTGCAATTATGTCAGTTTTGTACTGAAAAGATAAATGTATAACTATTTAAAAACTCGCATTCATTAAATTTAATACATTTCCTCTAAATTCTTAATCCTCCGTATCCGACCCGTTTGCCGGGAGAGCTATTTATCGATACCAGCCATCAGGGACTTGAATCTAAATAGAACACAGTATTAAATAGTCTGCAATTAACTCTACCGAAGATTAGAGTCAATCCAGTAGTCATTCAATTCAATCCAATTCGCATGATATTCACTGAAGCTACAGTGCAATTATCATGGACCTTGAAAATCAGTACCATTCGCTTACCCCAAACCATGTTTTATTATCGAATTTGGCCCGGAAACGATTGTGACCTCGTTTCATTTCAAAAATACCATTATTAGAGCTATTATTAACATCTGAACCGCTAATGTGTTTGAAACCACAACCAATCATAGTGCTATAACGAAGAATAAGCTGCGTCAGATTTTTCCCCTGAGGTGAAGCATCGCTGAATTAGCCTATTTCGGTGGACGGGAGAACCGGTAATGAAAATTGAATCGTGCAGGACGCTGTAAATGTAGGAGAGATTTGGGGGGAGGGCGCATTATTTATCACCTATAACTTTCTAAAAAAGGCATTGGAAGTTTGCTCCAATCCACTTCTCCCTAAACATGACAGCGCCATGAGGACGGTTCAAAAGTAAAGTGCAATCATCGAATTCGTCATGTAGAGCGTAGCAGTACGTAGTAGTAAGCAGTACGTAGTGTAGCAAGCATGTTTAAATGGAAGTTAATTTAGTAATATTAACTACGCCAGACAGAGTAGCATAAACTACATCAGAACACTATTTATTCAGATACTATTCTTAGGTTATAAAATATTTGTAAGAAAATAGCATAATAGTTTAAAGAAAACTTCAATATGATGATTCTCAAGTGAGGAAGGCACATCAGGAAGAAGAAGCGACCCCGTTCCAAAGTTCAATGATTGAGGTTAACATGCAAGGGTTACACTTCAAGAGTAGAGTTAATCGTGGAAATTCACGGAGGACTTACCTATTGTAAAACCAATCGATAGGCTGGCGATCCTTCGAAAGTCTACTCGAGTTTCTAATGGAACTAATGTTGGCCCTATCATTTTATACTAACTTATACGAAAAGATTGCCGTTGTTCGTGTATACGCATATTCATCATGCGGGGAAAAAACTGACAATTTCGATAATATGTGTAGTATATTTTCATGCTATTTGCGAGTAATGCTGGTGCATACGACCTAATCTTTTCCATTACTCTTTCACGTTATTATCAAAGGGAAAAAAGTTACCCGGGAAAAGTATCTATTCGGTAGAATATCAGCAATGCCCTCAGCGCGGTGGTAGTTTCCTTTATTTCAGAAGGAATGCAATAAGAGGATTAGACTTGAATTAAAAGTAATACAGAAGCCGTTATTTTATCCAACATACAAGATGTTTCCCTTAATATTACTGTTTTTTAGTTTAGTTTAGTTCACAATGTTTTATTACGTTTTCAATGGAATAAATATTATTCTATAGGAAATTAATTTAGTGTGCAGATAGCTTAGGTGTGGAAAAACAAAACCCCCAGTTTACACGACACATTAGTCGTGTGTTTACACGACACATTATAGTTAGGATACTATAATTAAATTATAATTAGCAGGTTGCAAAAATGTTATAAAAATAATATTTTAGCGAGAATATATCGCAGGTGCAGGGATTTAAGTATTTTTTTTCTTTTGACATCAACGTCCTTCCTATTTTTTCGCCACTGTAAACTTCACCGTCAGTCTTCCTCTTCCTTCCACCTAATTCCCTAAACATCACTCTTAAGTCTCAAAAGCCATTAAATCTTTGCTCTTTTGGGATTTCAAAGGCACGGTTTCTGGAACCAAATCTTTTTTAGTAACACTTTTGTAATCGGAATGTAATGTCAGCTAACTTTCTTAAGACAAGGTACCCGTCACAGAATTCAAGAAATACTACAGTAAAGTATTCCAACTGGTACATGTAAAGTTTATTCCATCTGGTTATTCAAAACTAGACATGAAGGGTCTCTCGGGCTAAACTTCGGGCACGTCATATTTTTATGTCACTGGCTCAAATAAAGGTTTTAAAGATTAAATAGTTTCGTCAGTTCTTCTCCAACTAATGCTTTAGTTCTACTCGCATTTTCAGAGTAGCGCGAAGAAATAAGTTTAATCTGGTTTCACATTATGTACCCCTTATTATTTTGGTATATCAGAAAAATATGGCTATCAGTTCAACTAAAGCAATTATTTTCCGACAGATAATTTCTTGCCCGAAAGAAAGTTCTTGTTACAGCTATTAACGATGTCCTGCAAAAATAGGTCCGAGTCAAGTTTTTTTTAATCTGAAGAGCAGAACTCTTTTTTTCCTCTCATGCTGTCGAGTTTCCAGAGATATCAATGGTTCTGCTTGTATTATGTAGTATCAAAATCCCCCCCCCCTATGAAGTCGTCATGGAATCTCATCTGGAGGCGTGCTTTGTTCTCGACGACAGCGCTGAGAGGAAGACAGCAATTGCGGCGCTCGCATTGTCGCCGTGACTACGAAGCGGCAACGAGATTACTAAAGATAGTTTGCTCGGCGTCCGAATCCGAGATAACTGTGTGATTTCTGGGGCGGTAGAAAATATGTTAATCTCGGAATGGTATTTTGCGGGTTAGTGAGGGTTTTGCGGGATAAAATACGAGCGCGGAGGTGTATACTCACTGAGGAATCGGGAAAAAAATTATATCGCCCTTGAACTCTTTGTTCAACTTTCTGCCGCGTTTTAGTGTTTGATAAGAGCTCATGTGTTTGGTCGCACCTTTAATGTCCTAGTTCTGTAGATTAATCATTATGCATACATTGACGCAATTGCTAGGGCATGTGACTGCCTTGTGAATTCAACGATGCTTTACAAGCGGTGGGTAGTAAACTCTTTTGTTTAAAATCATTTTATCATGTCATAGGGGTAACAAAATACTCAGTGCTGCAATATATATATGCGATACTAGGCATCACATATTCTTAGGCTTCTAAAAATATCCTTTGTCTCTTTTATTATTGGCAAACACTTTCTGTGTGGTTTTAGCGTGATTTAATAAAAAAACGCACATGATCACAACGTGATGTAGATATTTACGCATTGGAAATTATGGATATTTGGTGATGGCTTTAGTTTTTTTCCAAATGCATGATCTCTACGATTTTTATAAACCTTTCAATATTAATTCGTACTTGACTCTATAAAATAATAAGGGCTGTTTGAAATCATCTCAATTGTATATCTCATAAACAGAGAAAAATACATCGTTATAGGAGTAAAAATGAAATAGTAAGAAGCAGGGGAAGGTAGGGATCAAAGTAGGTGGAGAGTGTATCGGGTCAGATCTTTGGGTGTTCAAGCTTTAGTCAACCAGATTAAAGGAATGATTCTTGAGCATTTTTTCAATAAGCACAGAGAAGAATCATTGTGATAGGCAGAAGGATGATAATTAATCAGGGCTAAGCTAGGAAAGCTAATTTGAACATTAAAATTGGAGGGTATATCTGGGAGCAAGTAGAACAATTTAAATATCTAGTAAGTATTATAGAAGAATATGAGGAAAATAATAGGGATATTAGAGGAATAATTAAAGGAGGAAGGTAATGAAGGAATGAGGAAGGAAATGACCTTTAGTAAAGAAGCAAAACAGAATAGCGAAAACTCTGACACAGAGTTTTAGTTTTGTACATATTGGAAACTTGGTGGCAGAGGCAAGTTGATAAGAATAGATTGAGATATGGGTGTGGAGGATGGATATAAAATAAAATGGATAGAGGGAGAAACAAAGAAGAAATACTATTCATGGCAAGGGGAAAGAGAGAGTTGTTTGAAGAAATTCGCAGAAAGCAGGAATATTTGGTCACAGGACATGTTGAGTGGGAATGGTATATTAAGTCTCTGATAGAGGGGAAAACATTAGGTAAGCAAGTTACTGGGACAAGCAGGGAGAAAAATATTAGGCATGTTGAATGGAATCAAGGGAGGTAGAAAGCATACAGAGTCAAAGAATGATTTATTGTAATTTTTGGTTTTGAAGGTAGCGTGGTGTTTTTCAGTATTAGGGAGGGTATAGTGGTGCAACAGAATTTCTTTTGCTAACAAACCCAACCTTAACGTGTAGACATGAAGATACAGCATCTTCATGTGTAGACACAAATGATCTCACTATGAAAACTTAGGGAAATAACAACTTTTATGTCAGCATTGAAAGCAAACCAATATGTCACAACAGACCAGGGCCCAGGTAATTTAGCAAAGGGACTTTATTGAAAATAAAAATCACAACATGAAAAATAACATTAACATATTTATTTTTAACATCAAGACTTGCTGCTTGGCTCTGAAATCCATGGATAATTCTGTACAAAAACATTTACAAATTATCTTTAATTTTCACTTCAACTGAAAATCATACCTTCCCTAACTTGTTTGGGAGATAGACACGGAGCTACAGTATTGATAGGATACAGACTTTACGCTAAGCTACAAGGGAAAACTTGGGATTATTCCTCAAATGTTACAATTTCTACTTAACTAAGAGGCCCATTGTCATCCAGATGCCTGGCAAAATTGGATTCTATCATCATGTACAATTCATGTTATTTGGGTCTAGCCTCATTTCTAAGTGGGCCATGGGGTTAATAATGACTTACCTACTTGGTACAAAAGTTTGAAAGTTCTTTCAATTTGAGGCTTTCACTTGATAAATGCTTATTATTTTACATTGCACTCTTAAAAAACAATGCTGGTATGTTCCATCAATACCTTGTTGAAGAAGTTTGGAATAGATGGTAAGATCATGAATTCACTACCAAAAAGAATGCTATTGTGTACCTATAGGTGATATACAACAAATATTGCATGTACATGATATATGAGAAATATTTACAGAGAAATGTTACTGCAATACAAAGAAAGGCACATGAAAAAGTTGGATAAACACAGGCAGCAACCGTGTGATGACGGAAGGAAAACAATTCTACATTTCAAAACATGGAAAAGATTTGTTGGAGTTTTCAAATAGTACATTAAACACAGAATATGTATACATCTTTTATATATACATATACAGACACTAATAACTTCAATTTCCCGAGTAGAGTACCTACTAAATGTATGACCTCCAGCTTTTAATTATGTATTAATAATAATGTAATTTGGACCATAAGGGATCATTTTCATTACAAAGTAGGTATCATATTAAAAATCTTACCATTCATGTGGCATTTAACGTGGACAGTGGTCCTTGCATAGCTGTTTATAATGTAAATTCTTTGGATTGGAATAACAATATGACAGAGGCTTTTGAAAGACCTTTCGAAGATAATGGACTTTGATTAGGTATAAATTCCATGCAGCTCTTGGCACCACCATTGAATGCAACAATGGAATAATAGTATTTTATATTGCTCATTTGTCAAAAAACCCAATGATAAGCAATTTTGTTGAAGAGAAGAGTTTAAAGGGGTATTTCAAACATGGTAATAGAGAAATGTATTGCAAACTTGCAAGATTTCTATAATTTGATCACTCACAAGCCATAAAAAGAGATAGGATGTATTTAAATGCATTTGGAATTTCTTTTACCCTCATTTAAAGTGCCGATAGAAGTAAGTGTGCTGCTCTCAAGGACATTTTTTTAAGATTCCTCCCAATTATGATAATTTTTGTCCTCAGAAAACATGCACGTCATAAAGCCTCAATTGGTATTTTGTCCTATCCCAAGATTGGAATAGAAATTTGTGCACAGTTCACTACATTCACACATGGAGCTACATAATGAACTTTCAGGAATAGGGGCAGCAGTACTATGATGGTTGGAGAATGGACTTAAAAGCAAAATGCTCAAGTACACTGTCATCTCTTTTGCTTTTATGAAGACACTGAATGCTCAAGTCTTTTACTCAGTCAAGGAATGAAGGAGAAAACTGCCTTTCAATAACAACTGTACAGTACTTAGATATGATCAAACACACAGCAAATGACCATTTACACAGGGGGGGGGGGCTTCATGAGAGGGTGTCAGGGGATTATGGGTACTCCTACTTACACGCATCAAAACTTCCATACCCAGACACATGCACACACTTTCCTGTCATCATCAAAAGATAATCTATTTGATCTGAGCTAAAATGATACATTCAGCAATAAACTTTACATTTTGTGCTTATACATCGATTGTACTTGTGTTTTTTTCCAAATGTTTACTTGCATAGTTTGGATGTTTAATGTATCATTTTAATAACCTGTAGCATCCATACATTGATGCATAATTCTTATGTACATGATAAGTAATATAGGTTTCATACAATGTAGAGGATTTGCAACAAAACAATTAATCAGGCACAGTCAAACAAAACCTTTCGAAATGATTCAATCAGCAAGAGTGACATGGCCAGTTGGAAACGCCCATTCATTGAGTTTCTTGCATTTCGCATGCCAATGACACAATTCAATCAAAGTTAAAATGCCTATCTAAAAGCATTCACTTCTCTTTTGTATTAACGGTAAATATATCCTGACAGCTCATCAGGGCAAATATACAACTTTACATGCATAGTAAAAATTACCTGGTTATGGTATTTACCTCAATTTAAGTATCTTTATTAGACAAGAGAATTCTTTATTTTTTTACCAGAAAGTCAATTTGATTTAAATATTAAGTATTACAGTGGGTTATATCCTATTTTTCCCAATATGTGAAGCAAATATATTCATATACATATAATTATGTTTATCAGATTGAAATTTTTTATAATGGGATCCTTTCATACCAACAATACATGTAATATATGAGTCAATTGTAAATTTTTGAATGGTCCAACAAACCATGCATTCATAAAATACATATTAAGCCTCTTACAATTAATATTATGCCATTGTATGTAGAGTAATCACAACCTGTCCCCCTGTGTCTATCCAACAACAAAAGGGTATGTTAACATCATCCAAAATAATGTAAATACATTAAAGAGAAAATCCTTCTACATAGGGAATGGAGTTAGTTTTCTGGCATGTCGACTTATCATTGAATTTGGTATTGTGTCAGGAGAACACTACATAAAAAATTTACGAGAGGTGGCTGAAAGATGTTTGGTCCAATCATGTTAGGGGAAAAGAGTCGCTGCAAGTACACCATCATGCACACATTAATTAACACAAATACACACAGACACACTGATAAACGTGCCATACATATCCTCACACAGGAGAGGGTCAAGGCATGAATAGACTCACTCACATTTCCACATGATTGCCCTCACTGGTGGCACAGCTTTGGAAGTTTCATTGTCACCCATTCACCAGTTTTGCTGATCACACCTTAGTCTCGGCAATAACCTAGTCAGGAAAATCTCCCTCACTGAACTCTGCAAGATTCACAGTGTCAAAAGGACCCAGGATTATAGAATGTTTCAATACACGGCTGCGCAGAAAGAGTTCAATAGGTCGCGATCATCCAATCCCTCAACCATTTATGTAGGACCAAAAAGAATGTTTACAGCCACCCTCATACAAATAAAAGATTACTCTCTGAAAGAGGATGTCTCGAGTGGACCACCTGTCATAAAAAAATATGATAACATTATGATCAGTTGAACAATCGTAATGCTTTCAGCCAACAGAGAGAAAAAAAAAGATTGAGCTGAGATTAGTAGTAGAAGAAATCAAAAGGAAGCACTGAGAATTCACTAGTGATACTCAGGATGGAAGCATAGTGCATCCAGTAAATACACCTTTGCTCGCAAACATCAACTGAGTTTGAGATGACTTGCCCCTCATCACGAAGGCTTGCCTTCACAGCCAACGGGAGAGCAGTTGCCAAACAACTAATTACTCTGATGAAGGAATGTGGATTGGCCCCTCTTCTCCTCCCACTAACCAGAAAATATTTTCCCCCACCACATGAACTCCGCCCAATCTGTGGGGTCTAATCACCGAGCCCAAACTTCTTGAAGATGAGTTCCTTTCCCTTGGAGAGCAGGTTATCCATGGCCCCCTCGCCAGGGGCCCCACTGCTTCCCCCACCCACCCCTGTCACCTCTGTCAGTTTCTGCATAAAGTTGGGCGCTGATGGGAATGTTGGGCCGGTTGATGTGGTGGCCTGTGGCACCCCTGTTGCCGCAGAATCTTTGTTCCCTGGGATGGCAAAATCCGGCACAACCGCTGGGATGCCCTTGATGGGCTTCCTTCCCATCTGGCCCATGTCGCCTGGATGCTGCCCTTGCTGCATGGGGGGCTGCTGCCCCCCCTGCTGGAATGGCCCCCCCTGCTGCTGTGGCTGGTTCATGGCACCATAGTTGCCCATCATCTGCTGCTGTGGGTCCCCACCCATCATCATCCCGTCGCCCGTCCAGCCCATGTCCTGCTGCTGCTGCCCACCCCAATCCTGACCAGGAGGCTCAGGGGGAGGGCCCCGGTATGCGTGGGCCTGCCCTGGGCCTACACCCTGCTGCTGCTGCTGCTGGGACGGGTGTCCACGGCCCATCATCTGCTGTTGCTGTTGCTGCTGCTGTTGTTGAGTTGGCTGTTGCATCGGCTGCTGCTGCTGTGGCGACGGCCCCCATCCCCCCCGCCCACTACCACCTCTCCTGCTGCTGTCGCCCCTGGGGTCGCCTCTCCCCCTCGGATCCTGCTGAAATTAGACAACGGGGTAGGGTGCAGGGCTTTTGCTTGTGCGTTACCCATGCCATTGCTCTATTATACAGGGAGGTTGGGGAGGGGGAGATTGCGTGCCGCGCACAAGAGGGAGTCTCAGGAAGGAGAGAGAAGGCAGCAGCAAGAGGGAATCACGAGAATTTTACATTTAATTATTAGCAAAAAGAAGAGTTAATATAGGGATTAGAAGTCCCCTTGATCCCAGTTGCCGTCTTTCTCCCCCCACCCCTTTCTCCTCCATTAACTTTTCTCTTCAGTTTTATGGAATGATTTGACATTCCTTTTATTGATTCTATCTTTTCAATTCAGACACATACACGCATACACATAATTGAAATTTTCTCTATTCACATTCACAAGTGAAATTACTTTTTACCCAAAAATTCCATTTCATGAAACATACTTAGAGAATATTCTGTTCAATTGAGGTATTGCTGCCGTTTTTAAATAAAGCGCAATAAATATTGTATTACTTTTGACAGGAGGGTGGGGGGAGGAGCATAATATAGTTTTTGAGCAATATTGATTTTTTTAAATATTACATTAAATAATTCAGACATCCAATGGAATTTGTCCCATGCACAGAGGTACTCTATGGAACGATATAAATAAAATATTGGTGAGTCAACTGGCAAAAAAGATAAAATTGGGATGTGTGCTACGGCCAAACGGAGGTTGTACAAGGATGGAAAAACATCCTATTTTCACTATCAACAATGGATCTATATTTTGTGCTATTTGCATAAATGGTGGTGAGTCATATTTTATGTTTTAAAAAATCCTTCACTTATCTAAGGGTAACTTATAATCAGCTTGGGATTATTCTTTTCCCAGTGGAAATCAATGAAATTATGAATAAAGAATATAACCGTCAAGTATTACTACCAACTTATTGATTGTCCATGCAAAAATAAAAACTTTTACATTAATTTGCAGGTTTAGAGAAAAATAAAAATTGCATGCAAAAATGGTAATAATTGAAACTTTAGTGTATTTAAATAGTAACTCATACATAACTAAAAAGCATTGTCCATCTTTTGGTAACCATTCAATTAGTATTTATACAAAAGCATATTTTATAAATATTACATGAGTGCTATAATACTTTATTGTAATTTATGGTATGTTGCACTTCAGCATTTACACAATTTTGAAAAGCTATTGGCTAAAGCAAGTATATTATTTCTTCATAATGATAAAAATCACATTAGTTTATAAAGTAAAATGAATGTAGATATAAAAAACAGTGTGGTAATCAGTGGTGCTCTACATTTTGCACTGCCAATCCAAACACCAATTGCAAATTTCAATACTTCTTTTAGATAAAATTAAAGGCACTAGTTATAAGAGTGAGTTTCAAAATTAGCTGAGACATTCTTCAACACAGTAGCATTTTCAACTTTTTTAAATGTTGCCTAGTCTAAATTAATAAAATAGCATTTTAAAGAGCAATGTAACAATGTAGATACTGGATGCTTGTTTTACTACAGCTAACACCTTAATATTGGGTAATTGTACTTAAGAATGAGGAGACATTCCTTCAATGGAGTAAGTGGTGATTAAAATCAGAAACTGCCACACAGATAATAAAAACACAGGATACCACCTGCTAGCTGCCACAATGGCAGCCCAATGCACATGTATATCCATGAGCAACACAGTATACCCAACCATGAGGAAGAAACACTGGCCAATCAAATCTTGCCGTAACAACGAAAGAACCCAAGCGCAACAACTCACCCTAAAAGCAACATTTGTTCAGATGTCCCACAGCAGAAGATAATGAAGTAACAAACTACCACCAATAAATGCATAGCAGTAAGATCTACTATTACTATGTAATACTCAAACATATATAAACAGAATTACATAAGTCAGTAAGGAGCATTGAAATGGAAATGGTATAAAAAATATATCACCACTGTTTTATTTTCCTCATGTATCTGCAGCACACACCCATAGCAAGATGTGCTTATGTCCTCCCAAACAGATTATTTTACGAAACCAATTTGTTTCATCATGTTGCATTTGGGTTGTTTTGTACACAGGCAGCTTTGAAACGTCCAAAGTTTCATCCACATATCAGTGGACTTTGCATCTGATAATTATTGCAATTTCTCTGAGGGCAGTTGATTGTCTTTCATGAAATACATTTTATAAACATTATGGAAACAGTAATAATTCAAGCCATTAAATTTTTCCATAGAGAAACTAACTAGTACTCCAGTCATAAATATGGAACTAACTTATGTCAAACATAAGAATACCAAACACTTGGATAGTAGTCCTATTTAATCATCAAAGTTCTGCCTCTTTTGCTTCAATAATTTAACCGTATAAAAATATTCAAAATCTGTAATCATATTAATAATATGACAGTATTTTTTCCCTAAAGTAGGCATGGAAAATTTGTCAGAAATCTCTTCTTGAAACAGGTTTTGTCCACTATAATCACCCAATTTACAAGTATTTGTTCCTCTAAATAATAAAATTTTAAAATTCTAAGTACACAAATTATGAGCATAGGCCCCTAAAGCAAACATGTCCACTGTGGAGCTTAATTTTTATGCACGACTTTGAGCCTAATTACACTTTCCTGACTTTCATCACAAAAAGCTCATTTTTTTCAGCTATACTTTAATTTCAAACAACCTTCTTCATTAGATGAATATATTCTGCAAAATAAGATGTGCAAAGGTTTATAAAGGTTTTTGAAAGAATGCACAGTAAGAGAGATAGAGAGAAAGATGGAGAGAGACAGAAAGAGCCCTGAAAGAAACCAAAGTTTTTTGAAATGCATTCACAGCCAATGCAAAAATAAGCAAGCATATTAAAAGCAGAGTAGTATAAATAGGGCAAACAGGAGAGTCACACACAAAAGCCATGTCAACATAATATTTAACAAAATTATAAACAACAAAATAACATAAGTGAGACGGGCAGAGAGAGGGAGAAAGAGAAAAGACATCAAAGGCCGTGCCAATCCCACTTACCTGTCGGTCAGCTCTACTATCTATATGTGGGGGTAGGCAGGCATCTAGCAGAGAGAGATCAGGAGGAAGACATTAGTTGTTTTATGATGGCAGGATATAGGAAACAAAACCAGTCCTGAAAACGGGCTGGTCTCTCTTTCTGGTTGGAATCATAGAGGAATGAATTTGCTTCTGACAAAAGACAGTGTCATTGAGATAGACTATTTGTGTGAGTGCCTAATCATGCATCATGATGCTCCTTTGTTTTATTTAGAATAGTGTCTATATTTCCGGTCAAACCAAAACTACTGTAGGTAGTAACTCCTAATAGTGGTTCCCAAATATTGTGAAATTTGGGATCATTATATCTTATGTAACTAAGTTTTTACTTACTAAATTGTTTTAAAATTCCTGGCTTTTGATGGAATGACTCTGAAAGGAGTATGGATAACCTAGAATCATTTCAGCGCTGTCATAGCTCCACATTTTAACAGGTGCACATTTATTTATTGAGCCAATTTTAAGCATGTTGAGTTTCACATTATTAAAATTTAAATTGATTTTAACATGTTATTAAAACTCTAAAAAAACTCTTAAAATGTGAAATGACAATTAAGTGAATATAAAAATGATTGTTATGCTAAGTCCTGTAAGTTTCACAAACCACATGATAATATACATTAACTTAAACATAAAATTCTTTAAAAACAAATTGACATTAAAACATTGATAAAAAGTAAAATTGTTTTAAACTCTCACATATACAAATGAATTAAAATCAATTAAGGCTCGAGGCATTGAAATCAAATTTTTGGCTTGCCTCCATGAATGGAGATAGAGCTCATTTATCAGAGCCAACATGACAAAAAGAGATTTATAAATTCTGGCCATAGTTTTATAAAAAAAGTACAAAATTGTTTCCATGTATGATTTTAGAAAAATAATTTTGTTTCAAAAAATTATTTCTGATTAAAATGTTCATGTTAAAGAGTATGAAAAATGATATCACATTACTTTATAAGATATATTACAAGTGAATTCGAAACAAATCAATGTAATTTGTATCTGTGAGTAGTATGGTTGTAATCACATTTCATAATTACACAGACATGTCAATTTGCTCCTTTTGTTTTTATGTAGTATTAAACAGATAGGTGACTGAATACTATGCCCTGCCATCAGCCACAATGCACAATCTGCACATTAAACATCACCATGTACATCAAAGGTGAAAGCAGCACAGATAAAACATCCAAAGGGAAAAGAAAGCTTTGACACAGAGTCAGATATTTATGTGGATGTTGGTGGAAGTTGGCTGTGTTGGGAAGAGTAAATCTCATTAAAACAGAGATAGTAATATTCAAACACCAACAGCAAAGATATCAGCAATGCTTTTCTAGAATTTTTGTGGACTTAAACCCAAAAGTGAATAGAATCCAAAAGCATTTAAGCCTATCATATATTCATCTAGCATAGTGAAGTGCTGAAATGTGATTTCTTAGGATGTAAAAAGGTCAGGTGTGGTACAATATCACTGTTTTATATTTTTTTCCAGGTCAGTGGTTATATTCATTTCCCATGTCCTTTGTTCACCCAAATCCTTCCCTTTTGCCCACCCCTTTTGCAATGGTTCCATTGTATGAGTGTCTTCATATATGTGTTACGTACATGATAAAGAAAAAATGCCACATTGAACGCACACGAAACATTCAAACACAACGAGAGCCCTTATTCCAGGACTCTGGCCATAGCAAGTAAAGGAAAATATAATAAACACAAAAATTAGTGAGTTTAAGAACAGCAGATGCAGTGAAATGGAGGGATAGCACGTAGATAGATAGATAGAAAGAGAGAGATATATAAGATTATATATATATATATATATTGAGAGACACCAAAAAAAAATTCCAACACAGACTCTACTAAGAAGGAGGAGGGCTTCTTCCGGATGGTCGGGAGGATGTATGCGAATGGGTGGGAAGGGGGAGAATAATTCCACAGACACACACACAGAGCCCATGACCTGACCTTTTCACCCCAATAGAGATCTCCTCTCTGCCACTCAGAACTTTTCCTTTCTGGCTTCTCAAGATATACGCCCTCTGTTATTTGCAGCTCTTCCCTGTGCTGCTCCCAGAGCCACTCTTGGCATTACAAATCTTAAAAGAGCCTCTCAGCACCATCACTGACCACCCTTATGTACTAGGAACACTACACCAGAATACGAATCCAACGTCTAAGTAAAAATGAGGCCTCTAACATAAAAAAGCAAATGACAGCTTAATATAACATAGCAACACTATACCTTCTACATATTAAATTAAGTAAGGGAAAAATCTATTAGCATAATTGTTACTTTATAATGTTATATCAATGAGAAATTAGGTTACACATTAATAAGCATGTAAAGGGACCAGCAAACTACAAAAAAGTATCACTAACTGAATGAATGCACTACTTCACTAACATATAATAAAAACATCACCACAAATCATTACTGAAAATAGAAATTAAAACTATGGAAGCTACATAACTATTCTCTCTTCAGTACATTAACAATTGAGAGAGATAATTACTAAAATTAGTAATAAAATTGTGGGAAAAATGAAGAAAAAATATCAATTTTAACATCTTACATCTAGGACCTTTCTTATGCGATATATTAAATATTACTGCAAGAATAATAATATGAAAAATAATAATAATATACATTTACTACCTATGATTACATACTATCTATGTGTATTTTCTAGTTGTATGAGCTTGTAGCTCTTTTGCATGATTTTTTTCAAATACCTACTCTATGATAAAAACATCGCATTTTATATACTATGGCATACATCTAAAGCTGTAAATTAAGATAAGTTTCCCTCACCAATCTAGTATCATAATATTAGCTTCAAATAACTGTTAATTATTTCTAAGGTATCCATTTTAAAAACAAATAAAAAGCATAGATAAAGGACATATAGTGACAGAAAATGTAATTTTTAGGTATGAAGATGGATAATATTAGTAATACACAGTTTAATAATTCTATCATCGCTTACAATAAACAAGCAACTTACAAATCTATGCCTATTATTTTCTTAATCATTGCTAACATTTATCTTTTTAAGTCTACCAAAAATGAATAGCCTACTCTTTAATCGGACAGTGAATGAAATTAAAATTACTATGGAAATATCCACCCAATAAAACCATTTCTATTTTTTAAATAACAGTAATTCTAAGAATTATTAAAACATTTTTGTATTTTTAGGCTAATGTAAACCTATGAATACCGAATCATGCTAGTTTTAAAAAAAAATCTAGCTGCATTCTTACGGATTAGCTTAATTAACAACAGTTATTGGATTCATATTTAATTTACCCCATTTTCATACCATTAGCTCCACTATAAACCAGAAATGTATTTTTTTTAACTGAAGATATTAATGAAGTATGCAAAACTGTGCAAAATTCCATTCAGCCAATAAATAAATAATTATATAAAAAACCAATTATATGTCACAAATAAATTTAACAAATGTCTAAATTTCATCCTTCTCAAGCCCAACTCTGCATATTCATCAAAATCATTTTTGGGGAAGTTGTCAGTGAAATTTTGAAAATTTGTGAGAGGGGGAAAGAAGTTATAAAAAAAAGCTCATTATTCATTCAAAAAACACCTCATTGTGTTCACAAAGTGATATGTAACAGTGTGGGCAGTGAAGTGTTTTGCCTCCCATCTATTTGAGAGACTCAGCTTAAATGGGACTTACGGCACACACTTTTATATACCTACCTTTCCTGCGGTCCCTAGGGTCCATCATTCTCATCCCGTCCCTAGGGGGTGGTGGAGGACCCCTTGCTCCAGGTCCATGACCTCTAGTCCTGGTCCTGTCATAATTCCCCATGTCACCCCCTCGCCCCTCTCGACCTCCACGGCGACTCCCATTGTAATCCATTCCTGGCTGGGGGCCCACCCCCATCCCTCCGGGCCCTCCTGGCCCCTGCGGCCCAGGGGCCTCGGTGAGGAAGTTGGATGGCACCAGGCCCCTTACCCCATCTAACTCCCCCATATAGAACCCATCGTCATCCATCTCTCCATACACGTAGATTGTATTCCCAGTTCTAAAAGAGAGCTCAACCTGTTGGAAAATTGTACACAGGTGTAAATTTCACAGGATAGTTTGTCCCTTGTTGGCATATTTGGTTCGAAGTTTTCTCCTAGATTGCTAGAAAAATGCACCAAAGTCATGCCATCGTACCTTATAGAAAGCATATCATGGTAGCTGAAAATACCTATGGAACTAGGACTACCAAATGCTTAGCAAAGTTTACTTTCACATTGAATAAAATAAAAAGTAGTGGCAGAGAGCATACAAACATTTTATGAGCAAGGGAACACTGATTCAATGAGCAAGGGAAACATAGCATATATTTTTGATTAGATCTAAAAAAGCCACATAAACATAATGGATAAATACTAGAATTCAATGAAGCAACATTTTGGTGTCAATAATGAGAGGTGTATTAATAATTGGCATGGAAAGTTATTTGCAAAGGGCATTTAAGTTCTTATGGATTTTTGATTTTAACTTTATTTTGGGAAATTATTTAAAATATTACTTTCAACAACCATTGCCATCAAACTTTAAACTTAAAATTTTTAAATAGGTAGATACCAAAGGTTGATGTAATTTATTAAAACATTTCCCTATTTCTATTGGAAATGAAATATCACAAAACCACCAGTTTTATATTACCCTCCAGAATTCAAAAAAATACATGCATATAATCCTAATAATTGTAATAAACTCATTCATGTACAGCGTTTTCTGCAAGGAACAAGAATAAACACCCTTTGCAAATACTCTGCTGTACATTTCATTACTTTTAGATAATTAGTCAGCAAATCAATACAAGAAATTATTTTTAATACTCACGTCAAAATTTTGTCTTTTCATCCATGGGAGAAGGAACTTCTTTAATCACACATATGTTAAAAGCTCAAAGAGAGCAGAGTAGAGTCTAGCATTTTCACCATCCGATTGAAAACTAAGGAATAATAGTCACCAACCTCAGCATCAACATTGGGTGACAGCTCCTGGGGGTCGTAATCGTAGAGGGCAACCATCTTCTTGACTGGCATGTTGGCATAAGTGTCTCCCCACCGGTCACCCCGCCCGTGGGCCTGGCCAGGGCCCCTGGCTCCATGAGCTGGTGCTCCCTCTGCATTCTGACAGAGAGATGAGAAATTGGGGCAAGTGTCACAGAATTGCCAAACACATTTCGTCAGAAATTGCTACTGCCTACTCCTACCAGGATTTTGGGTGACTCTTGCATTTAGAGGAGTACCAGTGATTTCATGCCTCCAGTTGGACATTTTATCATAAATACAGATGAAATTTTACTATGAGCTACTTGGGGGAACATACACCACTATATGATGTAATCAAGCATTAATCTATCCAACCAAATATAACACTGCAAACCTATGTACCTGCAAAAATACCCAACCAAACTTAACAAATGATCTAAGTGTCTATAAAAACCACATTTTTACTTACTCTGAATTACAATATAGCTATGAAGTCTATTAGGCTTCATGATAAATGACCATTTCCATGCAGTACTTTTAAGAAGATCAATGCTGACATACTTGTATATCAATGATACCATACTTCAGGACCCTCATACTTAGTGCCTAGGAGCATTAAACTGCTTTCATTAGGGCAATTGTTTTGAATAATACAAAAATGTACAAAAACATTATGAAAGTACTAAACATTTTTTGAATCTTTTAATACATGTGACAGACTTGATTTTAGAATATCTATGTTTTGATGACAGACTTAGAATTGCTGATTTACACCATGCCAGGGTTATAAGTAGCAGCATTGAATAGTTTTTTTTAAGATGATGTGGAACCTTGCATAACAAGCATTATTTGTTATGGAATCTTTCTCATAAAGCAAAACAAAATTTCTAACATAAATTAATGTAAAATACAATAATGTGTTCTCCAAGTTGAAAAAAATAAGTTACCTACGAGGCTAATTCAAAGAAATCAAATATAAATTGTTTAGGTTTAAGTTTGTGAGTTTATTGTAATAATCTTTATCTTATTTTCTATCACAGAGTGAGCCAATCTGGAATGAAAATTCAACCTATAGAACACAAAAAGAATCCAAATAATTACTTTATTATTCACAATACATTTTTTCTAATTTATTTTACTATTTAAAATTCTTTTTTCCAAGAAACCTGTCTAGAGACATTTGTTATTGCTGATGCTTTGAAATTTTGTGAAAATGCAAAACAACATCATCATTAAATACATTAAACGCAATAGTGAATGAATCATCATCATATTTTCTTATATCCAATAGTTACCAACTTGAAATACAAATTTGATTCGGAATTCACAAAAAATAATCGAAATAATTAGTAAATAGTTCTTAATTCTTGAAGCCATCAATGCTCTTGACTGTTGAATAGGAGCTCGCTGCTTCACAATGCCTCAGAACCTATGGATGCCAAACCTCTTAAACTTCTGGAAATACTTGTGGCTTCCCTTAAATACTCCTTCTTTGGCCACTGATGATCATGGCATCTTCTTAATGAGGTCAGTGAATAAGAATTTTTCATCTTGAGTCTGCATCAGCAAATTGCTGATGCAGACTGATAGTATGTGGGTTCTAGATCCGCCATGCTCATGTCTCATTCTCACTTAGCAATCATTTTACTTTTCATTTCTATGGTTATTTTCATCATTATGGCTGTCTTCTTTCTGTTTTAACACCAGGGACATTTTTAAAACAATGCACAAAAAATCATTAAACTTTGCGCAAAAAAATCACAAATAACATGCCTGAACACAATTTGGAAAAATGAATGATCACTGGTGATACTAATATGCTACTGAAACAAGTGTTTGACACAAACTGAAGCAGTAGCTACATAAAAATTCCAAGAATTTACCTCTTCTCGTCACTTGTTATGTGAATTACTCATTGTATGAGGTGCTCATTAAGCGAGGTGCCACTGTATGTATTAGGTTCTAATTTTACTGACTACATAATAGAGTACATGCCAATATGACCTTAAATTTTTCTTATCAATTTAAATGACCAGAACATTGCTCTCGTAAATTCATTACATAAATGTGGTTTTTATAGAATACTTTTTTGTGCTTAATTCATTAAATACTAAGCCCCATGATTCTGAAAATATAGCTATACCAGAGATAAGCTCATATCATTTTATAGTATTCACATAAATAATAGTACACATCTTAAATCATATTGAAACTTATTGCTAGATAAGTATAGACATTCACCATTTTTTCACAATATTTCTCCCTACACAACTATACAAATATCATACATAATATATTTTACAAATAAGTTACTTGAAATTTTATGAATGATAAATGATGGCAATTATTATTTACAAAATTAAAAAGATTTTGCATTTTGTATGAATATTTGCTAATTGTGGCATTTTATTCCCGAAATTATGGAGAATGCAAAGGAAATGTGAAATATTTTTGTGAACAAAGCAATTTTGTTTTCCAAAATTTGTCATGAATGAGCTGCCCTTCACATAAAATTCTTTATGTCCTGCCCATATTTAAACAACTAACTGGTGTCAATGCAGTCACTATTAGTTTTATGCTAAAAAAAATAAGGTTTTCTAAGGAGAGACAAGTACGCAACTCACAAGATTAACATGCAATATATTCAAATTGGTAAAGAGATTTTTAAAAGCTAAACAGATGAAATAATTACAAACATTTTGAGCTATTCAATTCCATGGGCACATACAATTTACTAATTACTATACAAGCACTTTTATGGATAAAGTAGCATCAGAAATCAAAAATTATATGATACCTAAGAAACCAAGACTACCAGAATGATTTTTAGATATAGTTTACCTTAAATTTAGAGCCAAAAAAGAAACAATCTTCCAAGTTGAATGACCGTGAATTTTACGTGAATGTAAAGGATTTAAGTTTTTAATATGAAGAGAATGACTTCTGCATGCCAATTTTTAAAAGTTAGATGCCAACTTATTATATGAGGCTATAAAAATCTCACACTAAAAGTTCACTAATATTTACTAGAATTTTAAACTTGATTGCCATTGCATATTTTTAGCAATAAACTATTTCTAGTGGGCCATCAAGCAAGGGAGGGTTCATTACTTTCAATGAATTGATGACCAGAAGTAACTAGCATTAGCTTTCATTTTTGAACATTCATTTATAAATACAATGGAGCTGATATATCATATATTATCAAAAACTGGCTGACTTAAAGCTAAGGTAAGCTGATTTTAAGCAACTACTTTCTCCAAAATCAACTTGTAGATTTAGTGGAATAATGATGATTCTGTTTAAGTGATTGTTTGGAGGTCTAATTTGATGTATCAGAACCTAATTACAAAAAATAATATTTTCTCTGATGACCCTGGTGGCACAGTTTGTGGATAACAGGAGTATACAAATGCCAGTAACTTGATGGTAGAATGAAAGCAACCATGCACTTCTTTTGTCATGGACAAAAAATAATTATCTAGAATTATGTATAAGTGAGATGTTAATGTCTGTCTAATCTAGATATGGGAACTAATGTCCTATGTAATTATTAAACTCTAGTAAACAATATATGAATCCAGAAACTTTAATACCCACGTTGTGTTTGTATCAGTGGTGATTATTATATATGATTCCTTTTACTAACTAAGGTTGACATCATGCTGAAAGCCTTCCCCAAATCCTCCTTATGTGTTTCATCAGCTATATATACACCATAAAAACTCTTTTACAAAAACTTCTTGATTTCTGAAATTTGTGGTCTCAGGCATAAATTTTTGCATAACATGTTGAAATGAAATAGTTTGCTTTGTAATTCCACATACTTTACTTAAAAAACATGACCCAGGTTTTGATGTTGAACGTCACCATCAGGTGATGATGATGTTCAAAATCGAAACCTGGGTCTTGTTTTTTAAATAAAGTGTGTGGAATTACAAAGTAAACTATTTCATTTTAATTCTTGATTTCTGTTGTTTTACTTACTTTAAATGAGATGTGTATAATATTTGTTTTGCAAAACAGATCATCGTATGAGTGTATGTTTCCTAGACAAAAGCATTTTGATGACAAATTTTCTATAGCATCAATACTTGGTCTCATGCAAGTTATATCAGTGGACAAAGCTAAAATAATTATTTACTGGCAAGTTGAAAATCTCCATAAAAATTAGATGTAATAAAAGCACCCACATACCACCCAAATCTTTAAAATCAGAACTTGATGGCTTCACAGTTTGGATTTATAAAAGAAAAGTGTATAAAACTCAAACCTTTGGTACCTCTTGAACTTCAACGACCATGTTGTATGGAACATAGCCCCGTCGACTCCGACATTCCCCCCAGTAGAATCCATCGGCATCCTTCTCTCCGTAAACCTATCAAAAAAGCAGAGAATCCATTGAAAATTTCCTGTGCTCAATATGATTAAGTGTAAGTGTATTCACAATTTTTCAATACACTCAATGAAGGATAACATAACATTTTATAATATTGAAAAGATGTATTTCATATCAATTACTGGATGTATAAGTCAGAGCTGCAACATAAATATTAAGAATTACTGTACCAAAGTGAAAAAAATGAGCTCATTAAAGTGTAGCATCAAAAGTATGGGAGCTAATTTAAAACCAAGTGAAGTTCTCCATCCATTTGCATAAAATATACCCTTGATCATTTTAAATATGAGGCATATTCATAAAGTAAAGGCCGTTTGCTTATATTTAAATATTGGCGTTTCAGAGCAGTTTTACTCCTGCAGCACCATCTATTGATTCATTAAGAAGCTATAGCAGCATTTGTTTTGTTTCAAAAGTCGTTTGCTTTTCCCTGCATGCAAACAACAATGTCTGCGACAATCGTTGATCCTGTTAGCTCTCAAGTGTGTTGTTTCATATGATTTTTGTATACAAAATGATTGTTGGCTGCTGAAATTCATTGGGAGTTATGCCCAGTTTATGGACCTACAGTTATGAGTGAAGAAAAGGTTAGACAATTTTGCCATGATTTAAAAAATGGACGCACAAATGTCCATAATGAAGAGCAAAGTGGCAGGCCCAGTTTTCTGACCGATGAAATTGTTTCACAAGTGGAACAAAAACTGCGATGTGATCATCGATTGGCAATTGATAGCCTGGCTGAACAATTTCCTCAACTTGGACACACTTCTGTCTACAATATTGTCATGGAAAACCTTGGATACCACAAATTGTGTGCATGGTGGGTACCGTAAATTCTCACCGACCACCACAAAGAGCAAAGAATGTCCAGTGAAAGAGATTTTTTGAGCCACTACCAACAAGATGGAGATGATGAGACCTTTCACCTAGTGAGTACTTCCTCTTCTTGCACGTGAAACAGTGGCTCAGTGGTCAACATTTCAAAACCGAAGAGGAACTCAAGAACGGCATTCTCAATTGGTTAAACTCTCAGCTGGCAAGCTTCAATGGAAGAGGGTTAAAGAAGCTGGTGCAGCGATATGAAAAATGCTTAGAAGTGAAGGGCGATTATGTAGAGAAGTGAAATAGGTTTGTAGCTAACTAAAAGTGCCAATAAATTGTGTTTCATGTGAGTATATTTTTTCCTGTGACCAAATGGTCCTTACTTTATGAGCAAGCCTCATATTATATCACATATATCCAATCATCTTTGTCCATCCAAATGAAAAATTAACTTTTGATAAGTCTCATAAAATATATATCACAATGAGCATAAGAAAACAAGTACCCTTTCATTGAGTATGTAAAACACAGTTACCTACATAAATATTCTTTTAATTGTGTTAAATGCAAGCCTTTTTTTATTCCAAAGTATTCTTTTTTCACTTTTCATAACATGGGTATTATATTTTGACACACATTGTTGTGTTGGTAATTTATTAACTAATCAGCAGACAGCATCACTACATAGGGCATCATACTGGTCTCAGATACAACTTTTTCTCATGTGTACTTAGAAAGGCTAAAACACTTAATTTTCTGAATACACAGTCAATTAATGGGAATAATCTTAAACAGGAATCACCAACTGCCATGCTTTTCTGTGTGACTATATGCAAGATAAAATCCTTTTTTAACTTAAAAATATCCTGGAGATCAGCTAATAGGCCCTACATTCAATATCACATTTCACTATATTTCAACAAATCATTGTTACAATTGGGAACTAAAACTCCATTATGCTGAATGTTACACCATATTCCCATGAAGTTTCAATTTATGATCTAATAATTTAATAATCATGAAAGTAGTTTATTCAGTACAAACTGAACATGTCACTTTGGCTGCTAACTGAAATGGCAACTGTCACATTTGTTTCCCTTTAACTTTTTGGTTGAGTCTATTTTGTGTGACGTAAAATACAAACTTGAGATAATAATAATAATCTAATTTGCAGTTCTGACAAAGTTAAAATAAAAGTATTCCTTTGCAACACAATTTGTATTAGTTTCCATACAGTACTTCAAGAATGTTGTTACAATAATAAACAACACAAAAAATGAACATTGTATGAAGACAAAAAATTAATGAAATGATGTGGAGGCATTAAAAAATTGAATTCAGGCCATTCAGCATTCCCTTAATTCCCTTCACTTTGATCAGGTTTTATTATATATCACAAAACTCACTGCTGACTTCCATTAAAAAATCATTCGATGATCAAAACTTCATAACATTACATATTTCAATTTTTCCACAAAAAGATAGAACAGAAGGGTTCTTGGGCCTTTAGTAAAATCAGCTTTTGTTTACATTCAAAATTTATGTGAAATCAGGCTATTTAAATTAAAGGCTACATAGGTCTGGATCACAAATCACCCCGCATCCTTGGAAAACCTTTATAGTTGTAGATGCTTCAATCAAATTGGGCCATCTATTTAACTACGTTCTACAAGTTCATCATCATATTTTTACCAATGACATAGCATGCAGCTAAAATTATTTTTGGACCAATTGGAGTACTCTTAATAAATTCCAAATAAATCATTAAATGCTAGCTGAACTTTTTTCTGAGTTCAGCTAGCATGGTTATGGAAATGGTAACAAAATAAATTACTGCTGATTTGATTGAAATTACAATGTAATGTGAAACAAGAGGGGAATTATTTTGCATATGTGAATAATTATGAATAATCATGCATAACAGATGATTCAACCATAAATTAGTCCCTTGATTATGAAAGTAATAGATGCAGAGAAATATTTTGGAGTTTTTCAGAGTTGACTTAAAAAAAATGAAGTTTCTATTTTTTTTAATATCATTTATCTGTCAGGGGGTCATTTTCAGTTAATGGTTTACATACTTATATGAAGAATATATTTTTTATAAATACTGTCCTTGGGCTTGAAGTTAATGCCATAGAATTCTCTAATACTGTCAACAGTATATAATAATGATTGTAAATTAAGTTAACCTTGCATTTTAGCATTAAATTGATATGGAAATGAAACCTTATTAGCTTATGTAAATTATTTAACAAGTGCTAACACCTAAGGAACAATTAAAAAAATATTTATCAAAGGCTGATGAAGCATATTTTTCACAACATTGCACATTGAATTGAATAAGTTTTCAACTGTATAAATGCTTTCTTTTAGATGCATGAACACGTTTGTGCTTTTCTCACTAGGTTTAATATTATAACAACACATTAAAATGTCATTAAATGCTTAGTATTCAAAATAAAATTGTTGCATACTCTATAGAGAGCCAAGTTCTGGTCATCTTTGAATGAGTTTGGCTATTAAAAAAGGCTCTCCCTACATTTTCTCAATGAAAATTTCAAATTATTTCACCTTTCACTGGTGAGGGTACATATTACATTGCACCTTCAATGGACATAATATACAGAAGTAAAATTACAAGGGTGAATTAGGATTCTTGCTTCCTTTTCAGCATTAGTACATCAGATTGCATTGCAATTCAACATCTTTTCATTTAAAAGTGTTTGGTGTTAACATTCAACTGTTTCTCAAACCTTTGGGCTGGAGCGCTTGGTAGGACTGACACAAGAATACATGCTTACTCCAGGGCAGCACCACAAATGCTTGCAATTATTTGCACTGAAGCGACAATCAGAAATACAGCAACAAAGTGTTTGTCCATGACATAAGCATGAATCAAAATGCACCCATGACATAAACTGGCCAATTTGGTGGATTATGCTGCACACACAGGCTTTCCCTCCCCACACAGCATACCTTGATAGAGTCCCCTTCTGAGAATGGCAGCTCCTCCTCGCATGCATCTGGGTTAGGAGACATTGTTGTGGGATCGTAGTCAAACAGTGCCACAAACCACCGAATGCGCTTTCCCCCCTCCCTGGCACCGCCTGCAGGAGGGGGACCTGTGCCAGGGGCATAGTGTTGCCCTCCAATGGCACCTGGACCACCAGGTCCCACAGCACCCCTGCCACGGCCTGCGGCATAGTCAGGTCCAGCTGGTCCTCCACGGAATGCACTGCCGGGTGTCGGCCCACCTCCCACGGCCCTCTCCCTTCCATCCGGTGCATGGTGGTGCCGTTGGTGCCTCTGATCATAATATGGATCATGCATGTCCCTGGTGGTTCAAAATGGTCAGAATTCAATCCACTGCTCAGAGAGTCTCCCCAACAATAAGTGTATCAAATGGAAGAAGGGAGGTGGAAAGAGGTTGAAATACAACAAAATGTGCTTACTTGTATTATATATTGAGTTATTACTAATAACAGAACAGGTACATGACAAAATAACCTCTCTTAGCTAAGTAAATGAGCATGGTAGATTGAGGATATGGAGCATTTTATATAGCTGATATTGAATCTTTAAATATTGATTCTTATCCCATTCTCTGGTTAATTCCTCCTTCACATACACCAAAGGTGGTTGTTAATTATAATTAGTGATAGGCCAGTTTTGCTTCTCTTCTATTATGGTACCAGTTTGTTTCTTTACTTTGGTTCTTGGTTTCAGTTCCCATAGTTCTGGTGATATAATGGATAGATATCAAGTGATTGACATGGCAATAATTCAAAAAAACTCAATTATCTTCTCAGAAATTGTCAGTTTATTAGGATATATATGGATGGATAATGAGAAGTTTAATACTATCAATTGTTTGTAAAGCAAATTTTTACATACAATTCTCATGATATTTTCAAGTTTATGAAGTTAAAAAATTATTGCAAAAAATTTATACGTACAGCAACTATTTATTTTTGATATTGAAAAAAATTGTTAGATTATTGCTAGTTTCCCATATTTATATAGCATCACTGTCATTCAAAGGTAAGTAAATGGATGAAGATATTTCCATTTCCAATATTTTTGAGATACAAGTATAGTGGTTGTGAGATTTTACATACCCTAAAGATTTTGTGAGAAACTCAACATGCCAGTGTTTCCTTCTTCTTTAAAATAACACATAAGTTTTAGACATTTTGGATTCCACCAAATATGATATTTTTATTTGGAGACAGTTCAAAAGTTATGCAGTTACTTGATTTTTTGTTCATAAAACCTTTATCCATTAGAATATTCAATTTATTCACTTCATTTTAATATAGTACCTCCAGCATGAAAAGGAGCAGTATTATTTTCTTCATATTTTATGAGACATATTTACAGCATATCCTTGATTATCCAAGATAAAAGGAAATAATTATCCTGGTTTATCCACTCTCCAAATCAAGCATGAAAAGATCACAGTAATATTTTTCATTGCACTGCAGTATTTATTTTTAGACCCACGAATTGGAGTTTTTTGTTATATTTCAGGACAAAGTACTTTGAATTTCCCCAACATGATTTAAGTTTTTACTTGCCTGTGAATATTCTACCTGGCAAGATTTCAGATATAAAGACATTTAAGAAACATCACACAAGCCACAAATTATGAAAAGTTATAAACTCAGGTTGCCTCTATTAGAGAAAACTGATTTTCCTATACTCCCCAATACCACCTACCACCAAACCCCAATTCCGTGTTGGAATAGGAGTTTATTAAGGTCGAACTAGGAAACTTTCCTACTTACAAATCAGTTCTCATCCCTATTAAGTGTGTGAATATGGTTTTGTCCTCAACCTTCATATGCAATGGTGAATGAAATATCAAAGTAGTGGACAAAAACTACACATTAGTAGACAGGCTTTTGCAAATTGTATTTTAGTGGCTGCCTTTTTCAATACCAAAGTAAAACAATAATAATCTATTACATTATTTTATGTATGAATTACAAAACCTTGCAATATGTTCATATTCACCTTTATCACACACATGGTAAACAAAACAAATTTTTTCTTTGTTCATCATTTTCCAGGAGTCACTTTCCCATTCCCAAATTATATCCCACTCTATGACATGCTTTTATACATGATGTATATACAATGTAAAAAACAATACATATATATCCTTTGTATCCATACGGTAAATGAAATTATGTATGTTTGATTGACTTTCGTGCATTGTTTTCCTTGGGCTGCCTTATATAATTCCACTTCATTATGTAATTTTTCAATATGAGCTCTTGTTTGGAATCCGAGCAAAATGAGTGTCCACTGTATCTTCACATAAAGGGCACCACAGTAACACTTTGATCTATAAATATTTCATGGGGCTTTTGATACTATTTGGCAGAAAAAATGACTTTACATGAGGTTTTAACATGTGAAACTATCAGTTCTAGAACTTATGTTTTTGAATTGACTTTTGAAAAATGTTCTGGTTCTGACAATGCTTGTAGTCTCAAATACCAATGAAACTGGGAAACAAGAATCTGGCCCATCAATAATTAAAATGAAATCCAGTGATGGTCACATTTCAAATAAACAAATGAAACATGACAATAAGTAAAAGCTTTCAAGTCAGCAAATATTCACCACAGAGAGCGTCCTAAGATATTTTTGACAAATTATTTAGGCATTGCACAACATTTCATTATAAGCAAATATCAATATTTCTGAATACTGTTGCCTACAGTTAATATATTTTATTTATAAGGTAATCTACCGGTTGAGGTAGGTTTTTGGATGGACACAACTACCAAATAAATATTTTGTGACTCCTAACAAAACCCAATCCAGCAACCTACTCTACATCAGGTCTCTCTTCATCTCTGTGTACTTCTTTCCTCCCTTCATCCCGTCCAATATCTCTATCCCGTTCCTGCCCTTCCTCATTTGCCTAACATTCTCCCCTCTATTATCCCATCTCTCTCTCATTTCTCATTTCTCTCAACAAGCCCCTCTCCTCGCCCACCATCCCTAGTACTTCCTCATTTGTTTTCCTTTTGGTCCATTTCACCTTTTCCATTCTTCTCCACAACCACATTTCAAAAGCCTTCAATCTATGTCTATCCTCTTGCTTCAGTGATCACATTTCCATACCATATAACGCTCCATATCAGAGTTTTTACGAGTCTTTTCTTAACCTCACTACTCAACGTCCCCGTCATCAACTTCCTCCTCCTTGAGAAAGCCTCCTTGCCTAGCACAATTCTTCTCCTTACGCCCCTACCACTTTGGCCATATTGTTCCAAAAAACTTCCAAGATACATAAACGGTTTTACCTGCTCTATTTTTGCCCCGCCTATTTTAATATTTAGCTTAGCCTTTTTCTTCCTGGAAAATCGCATAACCTTTGTTTTATTAATATTGATTCTCATCCCATATCTATTGCACTGAATTCCCAATTCACTAAGCGATGCTTGAAACCCCTTGGCCGACTGACAAACTAAAGCTTGGTCATCAGCAAACCTAACTGATTTTACAAATTCCCTGCCAATTTTCATTCCTACCTCCAGTTCTTCCCATGCCTCCTTAATCATTTCCTCCACATATACCTTGAACAGCACTGGTGATAATAGGTAACTCAGCCCTACACCTCTTCCTAACACTGCTCATCCAGACTCTCTGTTCCCCACTCACACCTGAGCAGTCTGAGGCATGTACAGGCTGCGGTTCAGTCTCCTGTCCCTCAAATCCATTCCTATTTTCTGCAATACACGCATTAATTTTTCCCAATTCACTCTATCAAACTCTTTTTCGAAATCTACAAAACAGGTAAAAACGTCCTGATTGCTTTCTATATTCCTCTCGATTAGTGATCTCATTACTGCAATGGCATCACGCGTACCTCTCCCCTTCCTGATCATCCCCTAAAAAGAGACGTTTCAGGCATCATATGGTGGAATATCATGATTAATTAAAATTGGCCACAAGATGATATAGTTACTTCAAAACCGGTTGAATTAAAAATTTTATTTTGTAGAAAATTGCCAATTTTAATTAATGACCATCTCCTAAGTAATCATTTGCCCTACTTTCTATAATTTTGTTGATGATCCTGAGAATAACTTTAGCTGCGTGGGATATCAAACTTATTGTTCTGTAATCCTCACATGATGCAGCCTTTACCTTTTTCAGAATCGGAACTAACACTGTTCTCACAAAGTCTTCTGGCCAGATATCTTCCTCATAGATACTATGACTCAGTCCATATATTCCATCCCACATTTTCCTCAACATTTCAATATTTCCACAGGACTCTTGTCTACCCCCCTAGTTAATATGCATTTGGTAATATACAATGCCTATTGTTAAGCCTCCCCATGTCACCTGTTTACTGATGTGATTTTTCAATAATACCATGTATCCTGAAAAGCTGTGCTTCAATGGTGGTAATCAACAAATAAAGAATGAATAAAGACATTTAAGGTACACCTTTGAAGGTTATTTGTATAAGATCTTAGTCAATTTCATGTTAATCAAAAACAGCTGAATAAATGAGTTGTGCAATATGAGAAAAAGGCTGAAGCACATGTAATAGATTGCAACTTTCAATACTGAGACAAATTCTTAAAGAGATTACATCTGCAACGTAGTGAAGGGTCCACCTTGACAAAAATCAATCTTGGTAGGACCAGACCAACAGTATATACATTAAATTGCACTTAGTTCTGAATCTAATTAGAAAAATGAAACCTCAAGTCTCATTTTCAGCACCAACAAATGCATATGACTAATTTTGAAGTCATATTTAGTATTGGTTATTGCTAAGGAGACCCTGAAAGATTACGAAAAATATACCTCTGTGGCAAATAAAATGTCATTAGAACACTCTTTGGCTTTAAGTGGGATACATACTGCAAGTCATACTTTTTAAAGTCTGAAATTATGACTATCTATTTCATATACTACAAAAAGTTCCCGGAATAACCACCATGTGGCGCTCCCATCGTTCCGATTTGAGTTCTGTTTTTTTTTGTTAAATTGGTACATCTGTTGTTGATATTCCCTTTAAATCTTAGTGTCATAACTTGACATTTGCAAAAGTTACGTAGCCAAGAGTACATCTATCTCTGTGTGTGTTGGCGATTTTTTACAATTGCAGAAATGGATTTAAATTTGCAACAACGAACTTGTATTAAATTTTGCGTAAAAAACGGATTTAGTGGCGCACGGACATTGGAAATGTTGGAAAAGTGTTTCAGCAACGATTCTCTAAAAAAACCGGTCGTTTACCAGTGGCACGAGCGGTTCAGAAGTGGTCGTGAGTCAATCGAAGATGATGAACGCAGTGGCAGACCATCGACATCGAAAGTCAGTGAAAAAATTGATAAAGTAAAAGAAATGTTGGTCAATAACCGCAAATTAACCATCAGAGAAATAGCGGAGGACTTGAACATTGCCTATGGATCCGCCCAAGACATTGTGGTTAATGATTTGGGTTTCCGTCGTGTAGCAGCAAAGTTGGTGCCAAAAGACCTCAATTTCATGCAAAAAAGAGACCGTGTTGACGTCGCAAAAGACATGATTTGCGAGGCTGAATCCGATCCCACATTCATCAAAAGGATCATTACTGGAGACGAGACGTGGGTTTATGAGTACGACACGCAATCCAGACATCAGGCAAGTGAATGGCGTTCACCAAATGAGCCGAGACCAAAAAAACCACGTCGTTTTCAGTCAAAAAAGAAGGCAATGCTGACGGTTTTCATGGATTACAACGGTGTAGTGCATCATGAATTTTTGCCAGAAGGCCAGACAGTAAACAAAGAGTATTATTTGGGCGTTATGAGACGTTTGCGTGAAGCAATTCGCCGAAAGAGACCAGAAATCGTCGCACAGTGCGTCGAGACCGTCGCACAGTGCTATCATTATTCGTAATTTTTTGACGAATAATGGCACAAATACCATCCAACAGCCACCGAATTCACCTGATTTGGCTCCCTGTGACTTCTTTCTGTTCAATCGAGTTAAAAAAACCATTACGGGGAATGCGTTTTAGCAGCCGAGAGGAAGTAATGGAAAAATCGCAGGAAGCACTGATGGACATACCGAAAACTGAATATAAAAAATGTTTTGAGGATTGGATCAAGCGCTGGCATAAGTGTGTTGCAGTCGATGGGGATTACTTTGAAGGGGACAATATAGATTTAGATGAATAAACTTGTATTTTTAATTTTCTGAATAAATTCCGGGAACTTTTTGATCAAGGTAGTATATAGTCACTTTCTTGGAAAACCCACGAATGTGCACAATAATGTAAATTCACTAATTTGGAATAATTTAATCCCCCAGGTATTAATATTAGACATTAATTGCCCCCTTTATGCATATAATTTCATCCCCCTCCACCCCCAACAACTTCCATATCATCCCCACCTTTTTTAAAATTCCCCCGCCATACACTACCCCTCCAAACCCCTCACCTCGAATGCCTTCCCCCCCTTTTCCTTTATTTTCCCCTCTTTTCCCCTCTTTTCCCCCATTTTCCCCCTTCTCCTTCCTACCACTGCTTTCGGGCCCTCCTTTGCCTCAGTTCTGTTCCTAATTCCTCTTGAGAAAGGTGGTTGCACCACCGAAAATTCGAGAACCAGTGAGTCCCTCTTTTATATGTTTTAGTTTCTGTGTTTTTTATGACTATTATTGAATTTACATTATATAGGTATATAGATATATAGATATGTATGTAAAAAATATATATATATATAAACTTAGACTTTTAGTTAAAATGTGTTGTCTCCAGTGTAACTTTATGGAATTTGCAAAACAAATTGAAATTAAATTGTTGACTTTGTAATTCCAACACACTTTATTAAAAACATGACCCATGTTTTGACGTTCAATGTCATCATCAGGTGGTACTCATAGTAGCAAACTTGATACATATTCCTTCTGAATGGGGAGGGGGGCTTGGTCAGAGAGGGATGGTAAGGGAGGGTGGAGGGGTAAAAAGGTTCAAATATAACTGGGAGAAAAAGAGAATGACATCTTTCGGTGCCAATCATTGACTTGGAAGAGCAATATGTGTAGGAGTGGGGTGTGGGAGGGATATAAAATTTTGTCAAGTTCATCCTTGCAATGGGTGCATTTCAAAGTTTCCAACTACTCCAAAGGATTGAGCGTTTGACCTTTATTTTCAAAATGAAGAAATTTAGTCACAAAGTAACTTTTGTGGTCACTTTCGATGAGGTGCTTCACAAAGAGGGATTGTTATCAAGAAACTGCAGGAGATGCATCAACAGTAACTTTTAATCAAGTCATCTGCTAGCATACATTTCAATACAACAATTTCAGAGTGTAAAAATCATTCGCCTTGACCAGGATCCTGGTCAAGGTGAACAATTTTTACACTCTGAAATTGTTGCATGGAAAGGGATTATTATGTTCTTATTCTTTACATATGATTGGTGTTCTTTTATCCTCTC